>CM075977.1:61471670-61635081 GCA_038087875.1 Malacoraja senta | reverse complement strand
AAAAGGGGAGATGCAATGAGACCCTGGGTGTCATGGTACACCAGTCATTGAAAGTAGGCATGCAGGTGCAGCAGGCAGTGAAGAAAGCAAATGGTATGCTAGCATTCATAGCAAAAGGATTTGAGTATAGGAGCAGGGAGGTTCTACTGCAGTTGTACAGGGCCTTGGTGAGACCATACCTGGAGTATTACGTACAGTTTTGGTCTCCTATTCTGAGGAAAGACATTCTTGCCATAGAGGGAGTACAGAGAAGGTTCACCAGATTGATTCCTGGGATGTCAGGACTTTCATATGAAGAAAGACTGGATAGACTCGGCATGTACTCGCTAGAATTTAGAAGATTGAGGGAGGGATCTTATAGAAACTTACAAAATTCTTAAGGGGTTGGACAGGCTAGATGCAGGAAGATTGTTCCCGATGTTGGGGAAGTCCAGAACAAGGGGTCACAGTTCAAGGATAAGGGGGAAGTCTTTTAGGACCGAGATGAGAATTTTTTTTTCACACAGAGAGTGGTGAATCTGTGGAATTCACTGCCACAGAAAGTAGTTGAGGCCAGTTCATTGGCTATATTTAAGAGGGAGTTAGATGTGGCCCTTGTGGCTAAAGGGATCAGGGGTATGGAGAGAAGGCAGGTACAGGATACTGAGTTGGATGATCAGCCATGATCATATTGAATGGCGGTGCAGGCTCGAAGGGCCGAATGGCCTACTCCTGCACCTATTTTCTATGTTTCTATGTTTCTATGTGATAGCTTCACAGCTTGAGATATGAAGTAGCTCTAGTGTGGTGTCTAGGCATTGCATTTGTATATATCTTACACTATATGCACTTGATGCTCTTGTTTTCCTCCTTCCATGAAGACCCCAATAAGCATTGAAATCGACTGTCATGTTATTACTGAATGTCTTTGTCTTCTTGGATTCTGCCCCTGTTTATCAAATCCACCCTACACAGCATGATACTACCAGCCACCTGTCACTCTGCTACACAAGTAGTTGAAACGGAAGCTTATTGAAGTGTAGCAAACTTAACAGCAATATCTTCTATTGAGTTAGAACCATGACAAGGTAAACATCCTGTGCTTAAAATGGGTTTAAAGAATGTCTTGGACAACAGAGGTGAAGAGATTTCTGTTTAAGGATGTGGGATCATTGGAATGAGTATAGAAGGCAGTTGTACGTATTTGAGCCTTGAAAGCTAATAATTCAGTGCCAACATCAGTGTCTGAAGAAAGGTCTCAACCTGAAACGTCACCCATTCCTTCTCTCCAGAGATGCTGCCTGTCCCGCTGAGTTACTCCAGCATTTTGTGTCAATCTTTGGTTTAAACCAGCATCTGCAGTTCCTTCCTACACAATTCAGTGCCAATATTGGAGCAATTAAAAGTACCAATGTTTTGACTGCGCCAAATTGGACGGGGAATGCAAGTTTGAAAGCAATCATGTTCAGAGAAGGTCAATCCTTTGAAGAGTTTGAAAACAATGACAATCTTCAGTATGGAAGCATCTTTTTATTGCTAGTCAATGTAGAGCAACAAGAAAAGGGATGATTAATGGGTAGATATTTTGTTTATTATATATTTAGGTGTACTATGTTTACAGGTCTATTATACTGCTGCAAGTAAGAATTTCATTGTTCTGTTGTGGGTACATATGACAATACATGAGATCCTAGAAGAGAACTCCAGGGATTCTGTTTAGGAGAGGGAATGGGGTACAAAGAGAGGTTGATAAAAGATTATGATTAGACATGTCTTTGGTATGATTTTATAAAATGCCAATGGTAAAAAGATGGTTCTGAATCTGGAGAGAGTGATTAAGGAAGGATACCAGTAAACTCAGTACCAGTAAACTTTGATCAATTGTGGTGGAGGTTGAAATCTTTGAATGAAAAATCACTAGGTAAAGGACCAAAGCAGTTAAGTTATCTTATAAGTTTTGGTACCTGTGTGGGTTGTTAAACAAAGATTTTAAATGAGGTGAGAGGTGAAAGAAGGTGGCATGCTCTAGGAAGGAGAGTGCCAGAGGTATTGGATTGCAGAGCAAGGTGATTTGGTAAAGTCCAACCCCTCACTGTAGCAGCTTAAAAGGGGGAAAGAGGTGGGAAGTTACAGCCAGGTACAGGGACATCATTTAGCAGAACTTGCAATTAGCCATCCATCATTGCTTCTGTTCCTCAAGATCATGATGTTAATGCAACCATCCACAATAAGATTAAGCATTTTTAGTAATTGTATATTTTGGAGGGAGATGTAGAGGGACTGATGGTAATTGGCAGAGTGTGCAGATTCAGAGCAGGGGTTGGACATAAGGGTTTGATGGGACAGGAAGGAAATTGGGAAGATTATTCTCAGCATTCCTATTTAGAGGATGGTTGGTGAGCAAGTAAGTGGGCATTTGGGATTGTTGTTCAGGAGAAGGCAGAGAGTGTGCCCTGGCGAGTCCTTTGGGGATGTCTGGAGAATACAGACAGCAACTCCAGTCTAATCTCTGCAGGAGTCACACCAGTAATGATTGCAGCAAAGTGGAAAGGTTGGGTGCTGTAAGTTTGGGGCAAGAGGAATGAGTGAAGACATGATAACAAAGAGGATTCCAGGATGAAGGAAAAGTAAATCAAGGGTGGAAGTGCCAAGTTCTGGTTTGGAATAGCAACAAATTGGCACTGGACAAAGTGAAGTTGTTTTGTTTAGTTAGTTTATTGTCACGTGTACCGAGGTGCAGCGAAAAGCTTTTGTTGTGTGCTAACTAGTCAGTGGAAAGATAATACGATTAGGAAAGACAATACATGATTACATGAAGTTGCTCAGGTTTGGTGTCGGTGGAATTAAAACTAGATCCATGAATTTGACAGATGCCCTTCCTCAATTTCTCAAATTTTATTGAAGCTGGACTGATATCTGTTAAAATGAGGCCAGAGTTGAATCATTTGGCTACTTCTTCACTACCACACTTCATTTGCTGGCTGTCAAAACAAACTGCATAATAGACTCCAACTGCACTTAAAAATGTGTGGCCTGTCATTTTGTTTAAGGGCATTTTTTCCCCCACATCTATACCATTAGTAAAATTCTCATCTTGACCACTTCTGGTTTGCATTTGTTTTAATTTACGCAAAGACGGTAACCTATATCGCTAGGATTATTTCGCCACCTTACCCAACGTTCTCCTCCGCTCCAAGCGCACCAAGTTTTGTTCCGATCAGCGAAATATTAGAAAAGTTATGAAGGTTTAAAAAAATCATGAGATCAGCAGATTGGTCTCTCGCCTGTCAGTCACCATGACGGTAACGCCCCTTCCGGCACCCATGGAGAATAAAGTCCCGGCGGCGGGGCTGAGTCCGTGAGCAGCTTGCGGGCAGAGAGCCTCTGAGTGAAGTTGGAGTGGGACCGGGAGCTGTGCGTGAGGCCGAAAACTGAAGGTGCGGGGTGAGCAGAGTGCTTCCCCCACACCCACCCTTCCCCACACACCCCCTTCCCCCACACCCCCCTTCCCCCACACCGCCCCCCCCCTTTCCCCCACACCCCCCTCCCCACAACCCCCTCCCCTCTGGATAGAAGGATTGGGTGACATTTTAGGTCGACCCTTCTTCAGACTGAATCGGGGGGAGAGGGAAATACAGACATAAGGAAATGTAAGGTGTGAAAACGAGACAAAGGAGGTGGAGATCAAGTAAAAATGTAGAATAGATCATTGTTAGCTAGGAGAAGGTAACAACAAAGCAGAGATAAAATGTAAATTTAGTCAGACCAGTCAGATCTGGGAAGAGGGAGGGATGGAGAGAGAGGTAAGGCAAAGGTTACTTGAAGTTAGAGAAGTCAGTACTCATACTGCTGGGGTGTAAGCTGCCCAAACAAAATATGAGGGATTGCTCCTCCAATTTGCGCTGGGCCTCACTCAGGACAGAAAGGTCAGTGGGGAAATGGGAAGGGGAGTTAAAGTGTTTAGCAACTGGGAGATCAGGTACGTTTAGGTGGACTGAGCGGAGGTGTTCAGCCTCCTATTGTTGCTCCGACTCTTAATAAAGTTGTGCATGTTGATTTATCTCCAAAACGTTATACTGGAGTTTGGGGAAAAAGGGAAAAAATGGATCATAATTTAATCTCAAATGTCAATGAAAAGAAAATTTAACTCTAAATAACCGGACTTATTTTCTGAGTGTCTGCATCAATGCAATCTTGGGAAGTGTCACTGCCACTGCCAAATGGCCAATAACTGCCAAATAATGAAGTTCATCGAAAAGTTGATATGGATCATTACTTTAATTGTGATAGCTAGAAATCTAAAGAGCATTTGGTATTCAGATGTTTAAAATTACTTTCGGTGTAATGTAAATAATATTTTTGAATGTTTAATCATTGTATTATATAAAATTTAAAATACAGATTTCAATATGCCTTCAATTATATGAATATCTATTTAGCAAAACATTGCTGAGAAATGGTCATTAAAATATTGTCATGTGGATCAGAATGACTGGAATGATTAAAGGATTTGAAAATTAAAAATGACATTGAAAAATCATTTATTAGAGGTTGGGGTAGTGAGAGAGGAGAGTGGGAAAAGATGGACAAGGAGGGTTGCTTCCCATGTGTAAGAAATCCACCCAAGTTCGATTGCTGGCAGACTTGAATCGTTTTTTGATTGTTGTTCAACAACTTTGAAATTGGGGAAAAATAAGGAATAAATATTTGCAGATCAATATTTGTGCTGATATTTTAAAAATGAATATGAAACAGAACACATGCAACATGTCGATCTCTTACATTTTTGGAAAAGCTTTCTTAATACACAAAGTAACTCTGATAGATCTTGGATGATAGTTCAATTAGTGCCAATCTTTCACTCCAGAATGTTCATAGTGATATAAATGGATGTTTCGTCACGTTAGAATTTTGAACGTTCAGCTTGCAGAGCAGTTAGTTTTGTAGAGCCTCACACAATATGTTGTTTTACAGAAAATATGGGATGTATAAAGTCAAAGAACTTCTCGGAAGAACCAAAAGAATTGAAGGAAAACCGAGTACGTAATTCTGAACCAACTATTTATGTGAGAGATCCAACATCCAATATACACGTGCCAGTAAGTAGAGAAGTGAAGGGAAAACCTCATTGCGCAAAGTTAGACTTGTGCATGACTGACTTACTTAAACATCCATTGACCCAATCACAAATGTACGCACTAAAATTGCTGATTTTAATTTTATTTACCAATTAACCTTCCATCCCTAATGATCAGTGCTGTATATCATTTTAATGCCGCAAGCATGAATATATTTAATGGTTGATTCAAAGATTAAATTAATCATTTCTTCGAAGCCTGCCTACTCCCGGGCTATATCTTTCTCTCATTTCTCTTTCATCACCCTCTCGTGTCTCATCTCAATATCATAAATTATCTATCCATGCAAAAATGTTCCCTTTCGAATACAAAATCATTAACAAATTTTACCTGCCTAAATTAGTCTTTCTCGTAAATGTCAACCAAGAGCTTTAATCTGTCACTACATCTTCCACTGCAATAAAACAGGCATAACCTCAAAGATAATTTTCTTTGACTCTGCTGCACAATTTCCCTTTCGAATTTTCTACAGACTTTGCCGCCACCTACCACGCCATTTTCCAATTTTTGAACCCATCGAGTTGCCTTCTTATCAGGATGTGGATGTAAAAACTTGAACTACTCAGTTTAGCCCCTCGTGCCTGACGATCTATTCAAAGTTATGACTGTGTCTGATTTGACCTTCATTTTATTTTTAGTCTCACTTCCTTTTGACACCATTTGAGAGCATCAGTTTTATTCAGTATCCATGGCCTTTTGATGAAAGAATTTCTGATGTCTATTACCTTATCTGTGCAAAATTTGCTTCTTGATCTTCCATAGAAATTCATACGTTCATGTTGTAAGAGCAGAATTAGGCCATTCGGCCCATCATCTACTCCGCCATTCAATTACGACTGATCTATCTTTCCCTCTCAACCCCATTCTCCTGCCTTCTCCCCATAATCCCTGACACCGTTACTAAACAAGAATCTGTCAATCTCTGCCGTAAAAACGTCCATTGACTTGACCTCCGCAGCCTCTTATGGCAATGAATTCCACAGATTCATCACCCTCTGACTAAAGAAATTCCATCTCATCTTCTTTCTAAAGGTACGTCCTTTTATTCTGAGGTTATGGGCTCTGGTTCTAGATTCTCCCACTGGTGGAAACATCCTCTCCATATCCACTCTGTCCAGGCCTGGTTCATCTTAATGCCTTCTTACCACCTTCTTAATGACTCCCCCCTCCCCCCCCCCCTTCTGAAAAAGAATGAGCACAGGATCAGGCAGCTAACTCTGGTTACTTCATTGTCATTGGTACATGTGGTCAAGAGCAGAACTCGCTATCAAAACATGGAGGGGACGGGGGACACTGGCACTGTAAGGCAGCAACTCTACTGCTGTGCTACCGTGCTGCCAAAGATTTTTAAGCATAGGCTTGGCTCAATGAAGAGTACCCTTTGAGGGCTGAATCCCTAATGTCAATTCGTGCAGAAATGGATCAGCCGATGAGATATTAATTATCATGAAACCAGCTGTGAGCTTGAATGCTTCAAACAAACTTTTTATTTTGGCAATCCAATCCAGAATCATTTTCCGACTGCATTAGCATGAACAGACACTGGTTAACTCTCAATAGACAGTAGGTGCAGGAGTAGGCCATTCGGCCCTTCGAGCCAGCACCGCCATTCAATGTGATCATGGCTGATCATCCCCAATCAGTACCCCGTTCCTGCCTTCTCCCCATATCGCCTGACTCCGCTATTTTTAAGAGCCCTATCTAGTTCTCTCTTGAAAGTATCCAGAGAACCTGCCTCCACCGCCCTCTGAGGCAGAGAATTCCACAGACTCACAACACTCTGTGTGAAGAAGTCAATGTTTCCAGTAAATGTTTAGTGCTTCTGTTTAATAGTGAGACATTTTCTGAATATCTATCCTTCTATTTTCTTGATCTTGGAATTTCAGCTACTTTTTAACAAGCTTTTGCTTTATCGCACAGTTATAATTAGTTAACATTAATGTTCTAAAGCATACAAAGCATTGCTATATAATGTCTTTATAGATTTATCCTGGTTTTAATTACAGTGGTATGATTACAGCGCTGGATCATTAGTGTTAACCATAAAACATGATCACTGACCCGTAGAAAGATTTGTTTTAGGATGGGGAAATATTTTCCTTCAATTATCTGCATTTCTGTTCATTCTAATATAATCACATATCCTTGTTGCAGTATGCAATATTTGGAAGATTCTTTGCTGAAAAGTCATGCAGTCAGTATTGTATTTTCTATGGAATAGAATTAATGCACTTACATTGTAGATATATGAAAGCATGCCTTTGTTTTCTTAGGGATTTTGGATGATTTGCTTCCATTTGAAATGGATGGTTATTTAGGAGGTTCATTTGTGATACTATGAGAATTAAGGCTTAATTCTAAGCAGAGCTTGTGGGTAGTTTGCTTGTTGTTGGAACATCTTGAATCTAATGATCATTTGAATACTTTATACATTGAAAGGTAAGGGCAAAATCCAATATTTGTGATCTGATTTGAGGAAGTAATTTGAAAAAATTATCTCACTGTTTTAAACATTTTGGCATATATAATATTGGTGTCCTTAAATTAAAATGTCTTGTTCCAGAATTCAAAGAAGGATTCTCATCTATTACCTGGCCAAAAGTTTCAGAAATTTGAAGGTAAATTTATCAGAAACTTTCTGCGTGGAAAGCTGTTTCTATCTTGAAGTGAAATCAAATTAATACTGTGCCTTCCATGTGTCTGAGACAGAGACTGATGGCAAAGTTGTTATTGCCTTGTATCCATACGATGGAAACCATGATGATGACCTGACTTTCAAAAAAGGTGAAAAGCTAAAAGTGATTGAAGAGTAAGTAGTTCCTTTTCTACTCGTACACATTGCGGTTGAGAACAAAAGCGCATTTGCATTGGGTTTGTTACTCTATGGTTAAGTTGGTACCTTGATTTTTGCATGCCATCTCTTGCTGCATCACTTGACAAACAGGTGGAATGTCTGACAATAGACAATAGGTGCAGGAGTAGGCCATTCGGCCCTTTGAGCCAGCACCGCCATTCAATGTGATCATGGCTGATCATCCCCAATCAGTACCCCGTTCCTGCCTTCTCCCCATATCCCCTGACTCCATCTGTTTATATTATATAATAATTTTTCTATTGTGGACAGAAAATCTGTGCACTGCTTACCCAACATATAGATAATTACTGTTCTGTTAATAAATCCAGTTTTGTTGATTCCTTTTACAGAATAACTGCATTATTGTTCTCTGATGCAGATGGACAACCCTCTATCACCCTTCCTACTCCCTCGATCTGGTTATGTGCAGAGTGTAGCTCACCTTGGTGCCTTTGTTTCTTCAGCAAACAACAATCCAGTTGCGTGTGTCTTTTATGCCAACAAATAATGTCTTAAAAGCTTGAACAAACTGCCTGACAATCTCTGCTGTTTGCTCATGACTGGTTTGCAGCTTTTATGTCAGGTGTCCCAAGGTTAAATACTCCTTAATAATTTGTTTGCACTTGATTATTTTCCTATTTAGTATTTTTCATTTTGCTAAATTTCAACAACAGCCTGTACAAATAGTGATATACTAGACTATTTAAATTTATTCCTGAAAGTACAAGGGAGTCCAATTTATGCTTAATGGCATGCATTCTGCTCAGCACAACCTAGGTGTTTAATATGCCCCAATGCTGTTCCTATTGCTGCAGTAATCTTTGTTGGTATATGGTTTACATCGAGGCCACACAATAAGGGCCATCATGAGCACACAGGCAGTAGCACTGGAGCCCAGCCATGCATTGCTTGATGGCTGTTTGACCATAGACACTTCTCCCATCAATTGAAATAGATTTGAAATAAGTTTTAAATAAAACTTAATTTAAAATACTAAATGTTTGGTTTTAAGATACCGTGTGTAAACAGACGCTTGGGTCTACTGAGACCATGCTGACCATTGATACCTGTACACTAGTTCTATGTCCTACACACAAGAGACAATTTACAGAAGCCAATTAACCTACAAACCTGACCATCCTTGGTATGGGAGGAAACCGGAGCAGGGAGAACGTACAAACTCCACACAGATAGCACCCGTAGGCAGGATTAAACACAGGTTGCTGGGCAACAGCTTCTGCACTGTGCCACCCCACGTTATGTTTTAATGTTCGTTAATTAAAACATAACGTGCAACAAAATAATCTAAATCAACTAAATTTGTACTATTTAACGAAAATACCAATGGATTGCGACAAATTGTAGGATGCTGTTAATGTGCGGGGATCACTGGTCGGTGCGGTCTCGGTGGGCCGAAGGGCGTGTCTCCGTGCTGTATCTCTAAACTAAACTAAAAAATATGACTGCCACAATTGGTGCGAAATTGAGAAGAATTAAGTTTATCCATTCCTTTGGCTCAATATATTTTTTCTCGGTAGTGAGTCCAGAGGGGAGTGAGAGGTCAGAAGCACTGCACATGAACCCAAGCACGTTCTGTACTTCTGCACTGGATTCAGGAACGCACTAACTTATGAGAAGCACCAAATTACTTGCCAAAATGCCAGCAGAAAGTAAATGAAAATTCACAAAAACTGTGTGAGATTAAAAAGCTGTTGGGGGGGAGGGGGGAGTGAACAAGTAAAATGGTTGTTTCTCACTAAAGAATGAGCTGACCTCTGGTACTGCTGCTGACAAATTCATTAAGTAATCATGTGATGAGGCTGTTGTGATATCATAAGTGGGTCAATCAATTAGATTCATCATTGTTTAAAAAGTTATGGTTGAATAATTTGAAATAAACTTAGAAAATAGGTGCAGGAGGAGGCCATTCAGCCCTTCGAGCCAGCACCGCCATTCATTGTGATCATGGCTGATCGTCCCCAATCAATAACCCGTGCCTGCCTTCTCCCCGTATCCCTTGATTCCACTAGCCCCTAGAGCTCTATCTAACTCTCTCTTAAATCCATCCAGTGATTTGGCCTCCACTGCCCTCCGTGGCAGGGAATGCCACAAATTCATAACTCTCTGGGTGAAAAAGTTTTTTCTCACCTCAGTCTTAAATGGCCTCCCCTTTATTCTAGGACTGTGGCCCCTGGTTCTGGACTCGCCCAACATTGGGAACATTTTTCCAGCATCTAGCTTGTCCAGTCCTTTTATAATTTTATGTGTTTCTATAAGATCCCCCTCATTGAATTGAATTGAATTGAATGCTATTTATTGTCATTCAAGCCTAGGCTTGAACGAAATATCATTACTACAGTTTTTTAACACATTACAAAAAAAAACAAGACCCACACTTAACACAGTTTACATAAACATCCATCACAGTGAGTCTCCAACACCTCCTCACTGTGATGGAAGGCAAAGTCTTATCTCTTCCCTTTATTCTTCACCCGCAGTCCAGCAGTCCAACTGCAGCGTCTAGGCGAACTGGGGCTCCGGTGTTAAAGCCCCCGGCGGACGATGGCAAGTCCCGTGGCCATTCTGCCATGCTGGGCGATGCTAGGCCCCGGCTCCGCGCCCTTCAAACCCCGTGGTTCAAGCAGTCCAACCCGCAGTCCAACTGCAGTGTCCAGGCATCCTTCTAAACTCCAGTGAATACAAGCCTAGTCTTTTCAATCTTTCCTCAAATGACAATCCCACCATCCCAGGGATCAATCTTGTGAACCTACGCTGCACTGCCTCAATCACAAAGATGTCCTTCCTCAAATTAGGAGACCAAAACTGTACGCAATACTCCAGATGTGGTCTTACCAGAGCCCTATACAACTGCAGAAGAACCTCCCTATTCCTATACTGAAATCCTCTTGTTATGAAGGCCAAAATTCCATTAGCTTTCTTCACTGCCTGCTGTACCTGCACGCCAACTTTCAGTGACCGGTGTACAAGGACACCCAGGTCTCGCTGTACCTCCCCCTTACCTAACCTAACCCCATTGAGGTAATAATCTGCCCCCTTGTTTTGCCACCAAAGTGGATAACTTCACATTTATCTATATTATACTGCATCTGCCACGCATCTGCCCACTTACTCAACCTGTCCAAGTCACCCTGCAACCGCCTAACATCCTCTTCACAGTTCACACTGCCACCCAGCTTTGTGTCATCCGCAAATTTGCTAGTGTTGCTCCTAATTCCCTCTTCCAAATCATTAATATATATGGTAAACAGTTGCAGCCCCAACACTGAGCCTTGCGGCACTCCACTCGCCACTGCCTGCCATTCTGAAAAGGACCCGTTCACTCCTACTCTTTGCTTCCTGTATGTCAACCAATTTCTATCCACGTCAACACCCTACACCCAAATGTAATTTCAGGAATGATATTATAGAATTACTAGATTGTTGTAAAAACACATCTGGCTCATTGGTATTTCTTAGTATGAAATCTATTGCCCTTACCATGTTTAGCCTTTATTTTGCCTCTCACATACAGCTCAAAATATTAGATTTGTATTCTTTGGAGTTAAAAAAAATACTGTTTATTGAAACATACACGATCCTAAATAGGGAAGACAGGATAAATGTTGGGCAAAAAAACAAAGACTTTGGAAATTACAAGGAAAAGGTAGGTGAATGCATTGAGAGGGGAAAAATAGAACAGCTGTCATCAAATGGCAGAGCATACTCGATGGGCTGGATGGTTTAATGCTGCTCTTATGTCTTAGGGTCTTCTAGGTCACATAGCATCCATGGTGACAAATGGACAGTCGAAGCTTTGGGTCGGGACCCTGCATCTGGGTAGATGTTGAGATATTTCCGTTGGTCAGAAAAATTCAAATAAGGGGGTGATGATTTAAATTTAAGATGCATAGGAACCTCTTCTCGTGGAGGGTGATGAATCTCTGGAATTCTCTAACCTAGAAAATGCTGAGACTAGATTATAGGAAGATTATTTTTTGAAAGATCTGGGGAATTGAGGGCGATTGGGAAGTGGTACACAAGAAAAGATGATACCCAAGACAATTAGCCATAACCAAATTGAATGGTGGGCAAATAGTCATAGATTGATACAGTGTGGAAACAGGCCCTTCATCCCAACTTGCCCACACCGGCCAACATGTCCCAGTTACACTTGTCCCACCTGCCTGCGCTTGGTCCATATCACTCCAAACTTGTCCTATCCATGTACCTGTCTAACTATTTCTTAAATGTTGGGATAGACCCAGTCTCAACTACTTCCTCTGGCAGCTTGTTTCGTACACCCACCACCCTGTGTGTGGAAAATGTTACCCCTCAGATTCATATTAAATCTTTTCCCCTTCACCTTGAGCCTAGGTCCTCTGGTCCTCGATTCCTCGATTCCTCTATTCTGGGCAAGAGATCCTGTACATCTACCCAATCTATTCCTCTCATGATTTTATACACTTCTATAAGATCACCCCTCACCCTCCTGTGCTCCAGGGAATAGAGACCCAGCCTACCCAACCTCTCACTATAGCTCAGACCCTCTATTCCTGGCAACATCGTTGTAAATCTCTGAAACCTTTAAAACTTGACAATATCTTTCATCAGCACCCAGTCATTTTGTGAGTGACACTCAACTTTTCAACCATGCTCAAAAATGGAGATTGCAAAATTATATTGATGGGAAGAAAATCTACCCAGTGTGCCATGCCTCGTATGCATATCTGGGAAAGAGGAAGAGAAAAGATTTGACGCCAACATTTTAAGAAAACACGAAACTAGCTTGGTCACCTCCTTCCCTGCCTTTAAAATAGGCGATCATTTCAGCCATAGCATTTTCTTACTTAATCTCCCTTCAAGCATTTTGCACTTACTTGCACACTTGATGTGCTTTTGGTTTGTTTTCTTATGCTAGAGTACTTTAGAAATGAAAACCGTGTTTAGAGACAACGACCACAATAGTTCTCTCTCCCTGTTGTCCTACTCAGCCCAGTCTTTGAACAGGGTGCTCCTACGTACACACACGTGTGCACATGATATCTTTCCTGAGATGTCAGAAATTTCCGGACTTGCAACACATTTCCTTTTGACGTCAGCTAACTTGACAAATGTTAGTGTATCATGTTTGATCTCTTGGCTGTGTGAATTCTGGCTGAATCATGTCCTTTAGACAATATAAACAGTTTCTTATTCATACGAACAAATATTAAATAATGCTCCCTCTCCAGAGATTATAATCAAAATTAAGTTTTGTTTGATAAATCCTTCAGTAGTTTGGAATAAGAGTTTAATAGTTGCATCAAAAGTACCAAATCAAGTCGCTATTCAATAAAAAAAATACTAGCAGTCTTGGAAACTCTTGTGTGTAGTACAATGTTTTTGTTGGGCTATGTAATCAAAAACCCATCATGGTATTGGAACACCAATGTTATGGGCCTGTCCCACTTAGGTGATTTTTTAGACGACTACAGGCGACTAGGCTGTCGCCACATGGTTGCCGGGGTGTCGCCTGTATGGTCGTGAGTAGTCTGCTCAGTCGCGCAAAGTCGTAGCGTATTTCTGGTCGCCGCAAAAAATCTCAACATGTTGTAATTTTTTTGCCGATGGTGGGTTTGACGCATCTGAGCGTATCTTGACCTCCTGATGTAGGTGCCATGGTAGGTTGTCGCCAAGTTAACGTAGGTTTTCGCCAGGTGATATAGGTTCTCGCCGGTGCTCACCAGTGAATTTCATTGGTGCATTGGAAAAACTGTTGTATGTTCTTTTTAATATAATATTAATTCGAACTTTTGTTGTTGTTAAAGTGATGATTCTTTATAGATTTATCATAGACAATTTCACATTTTATGCGATTATAAGACATTTTTAAGCACTATGCTCTTTATAATCTAATAAATAAAACTTTTTTTGTTAAAGTGATGATTCTTTACAGATTTATTATAGTTAATTACAATTTTTATGTGGTTATAATATTTTTGTACGCACTGTTGCATGTTCTGCAATATTTTTGTTGTTAAAACTTTTATGTTTCAATATCAATAAAGGAAATGCTTGACATTTTGACGGCAGATTGATGTATGAAGATAATATTTAGAAGCAATGATTCCTGGCATCACTTTCAAATATTTAAATTTCATATTTTGATCAATAAAACAAACACAAACACAAGCATTGTACTGCATTTAAAATTAAAGTATTTTGGGTGGATGTGGGTGGCCCTGAAAAGGGACTTTTCTTGTGCTCTGTTGTGGGTTCTCTTACTGGAGTGGTGAACTTCTGTTTGTGGTGTGGGCTGTTTGCTGCTGGTCTTCAGATCATGTTGTTCTGCCATGGTACACTGCCTAGTTCGGAGTTGTAGTGAGTGCTGGTCCTTGGCTCTCTTTTTGCCGGTGTCTCTCCGGTGCCACCATTGGTGCAGCCTGTCCTCCAGTTCTCCATGAGCCTGGTGTGATGTTGCCTGTCTGGTTGTCCACCATGGCTGCTGCTGCAGCACTTGTATGGATCAGTTTGTGGAGGACACATGCTGCGTAGACAATGGTCTCCACATTCTTGGGCTCCATCGTAATCAGCAAGCATCTGAATCTGCTGGTGAGGATGCCCAAGGTGTTTTCCACGACCCTCCTAGCCCTGGACAGCCTGTAGTTGAAGATCCTCTGCTCCCTTGACATCTGCCTGTGAGGGCATGGCTTCATCATCCATGACCTGAGTGGGAAGGTGGCATCACCAACCAGTGTGTAGTGGATGTCAGGGTTGTCTTCTCCTGGCAGAGGTTCTGGATCAGGAAAGCCTGCTGTTCCTCCTTCCAGTGCTTGCCCAAAGGGAGGACTCTCTCCAGATCCCACCATCTGCGACACTGCCAGGTGTGCCCACATTCACAAACAGGAAGTTGTGGTTTGCATCCACCACAGCTATGAGTACGATGGAATGGAACTTCTTGTAGTTGAAGGACATAGAACCTCCCTTGGGTGGACACCTGGTGGCCACATGCTTGCCGTCCACTGCCCCACATGTGTGCTGGAAGTTCCATCTGGTATCGAAGCCCTGCGCCACTCTCTTCCACTTATCTGGTGTACTAGGGCAGTCCATGACTTCATCTTCATAAGCATTGATGATGGCCTCACAGGTCTCTCGGACAACCTTGCTGATGGTGTTGCGGGCCACAAGAAAGTTGTAGGAGAGGCTGTTGTAGGAGTCTCCTGATGCCAGGTAGCGGAGGGTGATGGCTAGGCGCAGGCCTGGTTCCAGTGGCTTCCTTATGGAGGTCTCCTTTCTCTTCAGGAGAGGGCCCACCTGTGTCTTCAGCTCATGAAATAGGTCAGAGGGAAGCCTAGTGATGTTTCTGAAGGCAACCTCACCTTCCTGCTCGAGCACAGTCATCAGGTTGTCATACTGGCCCAACCTGGGTCTGTTCTGGAACAAGGGCTCCAACCACATAAACCACTTCTTGGGCTTCTTCTTCCCCATTCTTCTTGTCCTTTTGTCTTGCTGATCTTTCAGCCCGAGGGCTGCTGCAAGCAGCAGGACTTCCTCTTCTTGTGAGAGTAATGCCCTCTGATGTTGCACCATGGTAGTCATGACGCAGAATGATTGGAAACCCCACCCTACACCGCTTTTACAGGAAAAATGGATGATTCCATTCTTTTTGAGGTGAAAATGACGTAATTTGGCTTCAGTTGACGCCGACAGGGTGGACGTAGGTTGTTGTAGGTGTGGTCGTAGATATGATCATAAGTGGACGTCCTAAGTCACAACGATTGGGTCGCCAGTTGTCGGGAGCTTGCCGTAGCTTGACGTCGACGAGGTTATAGTTGTTGCCGCTTGTCGTAGACATTTTCGTAGGGGGGGGGTCCAGTTGCTGGTTTTTCGGCGACCTGACAAGACTATGGCAGTCGCTGGAAGTCGCCTAAAAAATTGCTAAGTGGGACAGGCCCATTAGGCTTGACTCTGTTATTTGCTTAGTCAGTTGTGTCCTGAACGCCAAAGTGGCATCAAACTATGTTTTAATATCACTTGCTCACACAAATAGATTTCATTGGACTTTGAAGCTTTGATCTGTGCAGCTGACAAGGAACTAAATAGGTTGCTTTTACAAGGTTATCCCTTTAAGATATTTATTTTACTTTTTCTACAATCCTATTCCCATGCCTGACTGCCTACATACATGTAATCCAGTTACTGTCTATCTTACCACCATTAATGACTTGATAGAATAAACATCCTAACATTCATTTGTACTATATCTCTTGTTTCCCTTTCCCCTGACTCTAGCTGAAGAAGGGTCTTGACCCGAAACGCCACCCTTTTCTTCTTTCCAGAGATGCTGCCTGTCCTGCTGAGTTACTCCAGCATTTTATGCCTAACCAAAAGTCACACATACCCTTTAGGTGTTGATGTTCCTTTCCCATTGTGTGCAGAGATGATGATGATGATGTATCAGGCTAGCATTCCCAAAATGGTGCTAGGATGCCATCTCTCCTATGCTTTCCATTTACTGGTGAGAATGTGACCCTGATATGCTACTTGGCCAGAGGTCATTGTCTGATTGTACCAGTGGTTTTAGAACCAAAGTTGACCAGAAACACCACTTGGAATGTCTAGGAAGGAACTGCGGATACTGGTTCACACCAAAGATAGACACAAAAGTTGGAGTAACTCAGCGGGACAGGTAGCATCTCTGGAGGAAAGGAATAGGTGATGTTTGGAGTCAAGATCTTTCTTCATACTTGAAAAGTCTGTTGTTTGGCTGCATAGCTGTAAGAAATGTTTGACACGTCTCGACATCAGCTTGTTGTTGTTGTTGTCAGAGATATTTACCATCATGAGATTTGAGGGTGATATTAGGCCAAGGACGAGCTGCAGGCTGCCAAATGTAACGATTAGGTTTCAGTGCCTCAGTAAAACTGTATCTATTATTGGAGGTCAATCCATTATTGTGAAGATATGGCACAGAGAACAGCCAGACTGTGGACAGTATATTATTTTAATACCTAAAAACTGTGCTAATCTATAAATATTTCTTCCAGGCATGGTGAATGGTGGAAAGCCAAGTCTCTAGCAACAAGGAAAGAAGGGTTTATTCCAAGTAATTATGTAGCAGCGGTCAACACACTGGAAACTGAAGAGTATGTTATTATTGTTTTAAACTTCAAGAAAGTGCAATTCATTTTTGCTTGGTGTTACACGCAAATTAAATATTCACTCTCTTGTTATTTTTTAGGTGGTTCTTTAAAGATATCAACCGCAAAGATTCAGAGAGACAGTTACTAGCACCTGGAAATAAATCTGGTTCGTTCCTCATTAGGGAGAGTGAAACATCAAAAGGTATGACCTTAACTTTGCATTCAATGTTCACATTTCATTGAGGAAAGGTGTTTTAATATGCGAAGGAAGGAACTGCAGATGCCGGTTTAAACCAAAGTTAGACACAAAAAGCTGGAGTAACTCAGCGGGTCAGACAGTATCTCTGGAGAAAAGGAATAGGTGACATTTAGGGTTGAGACCGTTCCTCAGACTGAACAAGGGTCTCGACCCAAATCATCACCTATTCCTTTTCTCCAGAGATGCTGTTTGACCTGCTGAGTTACTCCAGCTTTTTGTGTCTATCTTTTGTTTTAATATGCCCGATTGCCCATACAATCCTCCATATTTTTGTGTTTTGTTGACTGGTCCTGTCAGAATCTGTGTTTTCTCCCAAATTTCCATCTTGAAAGTCAATACACTCTTGGTTCTAAAGAAATATCCATAATATCGGGATTGTATGAACATTGTGTTGAGTAAATCATTCGTTTTTTATTTGAACTGTCACATGCATACAGGAAAACTGCAACTATTTAAAAAATATACAAAGATGGGTAAACACATTGTGAAGGATAGGATATGCTTCAGAAAGTTTAGTTTTCAATTGCAACAAAAATAACCTTCTGTTTGGGCATTGGGTGTTCATTCAATAATTCTGGTTTGGGATGTTAAGGTGCATGTCTATTTCTGGTCCATCTGCTACATTCTGCCTTAATTCAACCTATGTTGTGCAGGATTAAGTGAGACCCTTCTTCAGTCACCCATTCCTTCTCTCCAGAGATGCTGCCTGTCCCGCTGAGTTACTCCAGCATTTTGTGTCCACCTTAATTGAATATATTAATAGGCATACATCAAGCCATAAATTCTCAGTTTAAGTGTGTGTTTACCTTCGATTTAAACCAGCATCTGCAGTTCTTTCCTACACAACATATTCAATTATCTTGGCAGACATCCTTCTATTTTCAAACCTGTCTTTTTAATTTCAAACAGATTACTGCTCCCTGTGTAGATTTGAACAGATATTCTGAAAACTGGTTCCAGTTTTGAATTAACGGTGCTTCTTCCACATAGGTTTATACCCCTTGAATAATCAGCATGATCGTTTAATTTCCCTTAATTTAATGATAAATACTGGGGTATAAAATGCAAAGAGCCACAGTTTACTTTTAGCACAATACACTGTACTTGTATTACTCATAATGTCTCTTTAATCCTGTTTACCTAGGTAGCTACTCGCTGTCGATGAGAGATTTTGACCCTGAAATGGGTGACGTGGTTAAACACTACAAGATTCGATGTTTGGACAGTGGAGGGTTTTACATTTCTCCTAGAATTATGTTTACTGACCTGAATGAGCTAATTAAACATTACCAAAGTAAGTGCTAACAGTTTGTGTATTTTACATCTGAATTCGTCTTCTGTACAAAAATTCAAAAATTTTGGAATGAAATTTTTGAAATCTTTACAAAGTTATTTAAAACAAGACTGATACCCAAAGCAGAATGGATTATCTTCGGAATAACGGAAGATGATCCAGAACTAAATGTGTTTCAAAAGAAATTAATGGACTATGGGTTAATAACTGGAAAAAAGCTAATTCTAAAATTTTGGAAGAAGGCTCCAATACCAACTATAAATATGTGGATTTCAAATATGTTTGAAACATTACACCTAGAAGAGATAAGACTCCTCCTAGCAGGTAAACCAGATCACTTCCACCTGACGTGGTCTGCATTTATAGAATTATTACAAACATAGGGTGCAAAAGTACTTTAAAAAAAATGAAAAATTGAGGTCAGGTAAGGGGGGATGATAGTTGAAGAGTTGGTATGTCCTATTTACGTGATGCTCAAAAAAATATTTGTTTTTCTTTTTTTTTTTCCTCTCTCTCTTTCTCTTTTTTTTTCCTAGGGCCTATTCCTTAACTCTTTTTCTTTTGTTTTTAATTTCGCTCTTATAGGGTCTTCGTCCTTTTTTGTTGTTACATTTTCTACACTTTTCTACACTTTCACTTTTTCCTTCACTTTCTTCTTTCTTTCAATCTTTTCCTTTTCTAGTGTAAAAAAATAAATAAAGGGAGTACATTAATTGTAAGAAGATATAAATGACGAGCATTAATGTATGTGGTTGTAATGTAATGTACTTCTAATAAATAAAAATAAAAAAAATTTAAAAAAAAAAAAAAATTTAATTAATTAATGCACAAGAGTTCAAAGCAAATTCTAACAATTGAAATGATTAATTATTAAGTTGATAAAATTACAAAATGTATTGATTGGTTTGCCAATATATATTTCAATTTGAACTGAGCCTTATTCATTTTGTTCCAATTTAATTTGGGTTCAGTTTAGTTTAGAGATACACATGGAAATAGGCCCCTCGGCACACCGAGTCCACGCCAATAATTGATCACCAGTAGACTAGATCTATGTTATCCCACTTTCCCATCCACTCCCTAAACACCAGGGTGCAATTTACAGAGGCCAATTAACCTACTAACCCTCACATCTTTGGGATGTGGGTGGAAACCGGAGCACCCAGAGGAAACGCAAATTTTCCGGGTGAAATGTGAGGAAAAGGGCCTTGAAAAAGACCCGTGTTCGATCCTGACTACAGGTCTGTCTGTACGGAGTCAGTACTCTCTCCTTGTTTCTCTGGGTGCGCCAGTTTCCTCCCACATTCCATAGACATACATGTTTGTAGATTAATTGGCTTCTGTAAATTGTTCCTAGTGTGTAGGATAGAACTAGTGCAGGGGTGATCGCTGGTCGGCGGGGGTAATGGGCCTATTTCCACGCTGTATCGCTAAACTAAATTGGAAAATGCTTCAGATTGCTAAACCATATTCTTAGGTTTTGTGGACTATCAAACAAAATTAATTCTGTTGAATTTCTTGCCTTCAACATAAAAAAATATATAAAGGCACTATTTAAAAAATATAGATTAATTTATTTAATATAAAAGACAATTAAAACACAGAAAATAACTAAATTAAAATACATTTATTTCCATATAATTTACATTTTTTAACTGGTTATCAGAAATACTCGTACCCATTGTAGCAATTCCTTACCATTGAAATGAGTGAGGTTACTGAATCTGTGCAAAGTCTAATCTAAGGCAAGTCCGGGAGCCAGTTTTCCCCAAAGTAATCCAAGCTGGCACTCTGCCGCTGGACTTCATGACAAGTTCAACTTTAGGACACAGACAGGAAATTCACTAGTGAGCGCACCTCAGGAAGATCAGGACATCTGTGTTTGTGCTTACTGGTGTGGGGGTTCCTGGGTTTCCTTACGATTGTGGAGGGAAATACTGCAAAGAGAAATCTGAGCCTATATTAAAAATCCTGGCCAGCATAGGGGAAAGGGTGGGATTTATCCGGGGAGGGAGGTTGGAGGGGATGTCCAGGAAATTCCTGTGCAATCTAAACATTTGTCACATCAAGTTTGAGGCCACATTTGAGGATCTAGGAGTAAAAGCACATAGGTCCATTAAAGTGGTGTCATAGGCAGATGGGGTGGTGAAAGAAGCTTTTGACACACTGACCATCATCAATTAGGGAATTGAGTTGGGATGTGAAGTTACATTTGTATTAGAAGTTGGTGAGGCTGCACTTGGAGTATTCTGTTGATTTTTAGTCGCTCTACTATAGTAAAGATGCCATAAAACTGGAATGAGTACAGAGAAGATTTACTCTGATGTTGACTGGACTCAAGAGCATAAATTATAAGGAGATGTTGGGCAGGCTAGGAATTCATTCCTTGGAGTGCAAGAAGCTGAGGGATGATCTTATGGAGGTGTACAATTTAATGAGGGGAAGAGATTCATTGGATACACAGTCGTTTTCCCAGAATAGGGAAATCATGAACTTGAGAACATAGAGGAAAGATTTAATAAGAAATTGAGGGGCAATCTTTTCACACAGAGGGTGGTGGGTATATGGAACGAGCAGTCTGAGGAAGTAGTTGAGGTAAGTACAATGGCAATTTCAACAAAAAATACATTTTGAGCTGGGAATTAATCTCAACTACCTCATTTTCACCCTTCCTAAAAATAGTCACACAAATATGAGCAGATGCAGACTAGACACTATTCAAAATGAAACCTGAGAAAGGACAAAATAGTTTTTTTGCCCAATGTATGAACCTTAATGCATCATGTTTTCCAGTTTTCAGACTAATATTTTGAAAGTTTAGTTTAGAGATAGGGTCTCAACCCGAAGAGTCACCTATTCCTTCGCTCCACAGATGCTGCCTCACCAGCTGAGTTTCTCCAGCATTTCTTCTACCTTTGATTTATCCAGCATCTGCAGTTCTTTCTTAAACAGCATGGAAACAGGCCCTTCGGCCCACCATCCATGCTGACCAGCGATTCCCGTACACCAACGCTATCCTACACATTAGGGACAATTTACAATTTTACCCAAGCCAATTAACCTACAAACCTGCATGTCTTTGATGTGTGGGAGCAAACCGGAGATCCCGGAGAAAACCCACACATATCGTGGGGAGAACGTACAAACCCCATACAGACAGCGACCATAGTCTGGATCGAACCCAGGTTGCTGGCACTGTAAGGCAGTAGCTCTACCACTACGTTACAGTGCTTCCTATTATCTCTGTAATCTATGTACCCAAATGCTCAAGTATGTCTAATTTGGTTTAATATCTATCCACAAAAAGTGCACATATGTTGCACAATTTTCCAATCAATACTCATACACTGTCACCTAGAAGTACCAAATCCATGTACAATTATTGTCCATCTACCTCTTTCCATCCTGTTCTCAGTCCAGCTCAATATATTGCACTGATACAGGAATTATTTAGATTTATTTTTTAATTTGCAGTCTGTATCTATAGCACTTTTGCAAGGTCCCCATTTCTGCTGTCATGGTGAGGTCTTCAAAAAAAAATGGAGCTAAATTACCACCATTCTAAAGGCTATCTTGAACATTCTGAACCGTTGCCCCCTGTTAAAGTAACGAATTTTCATCCAAATTACTTAGACTTTGCTTTAGACTTTAGAGATACAGCATCGAAACAGGCCCTTCGACCCACTGCGTCAGCATCACGTAGCAATCACTCCATACACTAACACTATCCTACACACTAGGGACGTTTACAATTTTTACCGAAGCCAATTAACCTACAAACCTGTAAGTCTTTGGAGTGTGGGTGGAAACCGGAGCACCCGGAAAAAACCCATGATGTCACAGGGAGAATGTACAAACTCCATACAGACAGTTTCCGTAGTCAGGGACGAACTCGGGTCTTTGGCAGTGTAAGACTATGCAACTGTGCCATCCATTTCCTCAAAGACATTTCATATTACTGATCCCAAACTAATTGGCCTAGTGATAATCAGATTCACATCTGTCGGAATCCAAAATCCATTCAACATATTCTTTGTGTGTTCCATGATTCCCAAATTCCTACAGCATTGTAGATCCATTGACTGCACAAATCCTTTTATTTTAGAAATTCATGCACTAGTTGAAGGTCACAAATGCAACATCAGAGTATATTATTCCCTCTGTGATGACAAAAAAAAAGGAATTTTTGCAAGATTATTTTCCTCATCCTCTGCTGCCTTTCTCACCCTCGATCTTATGTATTAAAAAATACCTGTAAAAATATGAATTGCAGGACTATGTCATGATGTTCTTCAGTTTTTGATTTTTAAATGTTGTAAACATGTACAGGAGAGGTGGAGCAGATAAGTGTGTCAGAGACATGTACTTCAGTCCCGATTCTAATATAACCCATAATACATTAAGGATGCGGTATACTTAATATACCCCCCCCCCCCCCCCATTACTGATCAATTTATTATCCAGCACATGATTGAGGAAGGGATAATTTTGAAAACGTTAAAAATATATTTGTTTTGTCAGTGCATTCACCTAATTATTAACAGGAACAGTTTCTCAGCTGAATAACATATTTCTTTAAAATAAATTTTGTTCAGGATAGTACTCCTTTTATCACTAAATTTAATAGGATGCTATCATGTTTTGATCAGCCCACACCTCAAGCATCGCTTTGGTGTTTTTCTTTTTCAAATTCCAAAAGTGTTCAGTCTCCCATAGAAATTCAAGATAGATGAAAAAGGCTTGGATCTAGATTTGGTGCATTAGATTTTCAGTATCATTCCACCAATCCATCTGTAACAGGTTACTCTTTCCAACTGGCATTTCATGAACTTCGGATGAGCTCTGTCCAAATTGTACAGTATGACCCCTTGGAAATGCCAGGCCATTTGCTGTGTGTAATTCTGTCTTGGCTGCTCATTCAATTGATTTCCACAGACATTTTTTTCCAATCCAGGCATTGATGTGCTTTTATGATATTCATATTCCTGCAACAGCACAAAAAAATGCCGAATGTATCATATGAATCATTTTTGCGGTTTAAATATAGTCCATGCAGATGGCTGTGTACTGTTTTCCAGTGTTATGATTCACATCTACTAAAAAGGACAAGCCTAATTACAAATTGCTCTTTTCCGAGAATTAAGTTGCCACCAACTTCAAAAGGCCGGTCACTGTGGCGCAGCGGTAGAGTTGCTGCCTTACAGCGAATGCAGTGCCGGAGACCTGGGTTCGATCCCGACTGCTGTCTGTACGGAGTTTATATATTTTCCCTGTGACCTGCGTGGGTTTTCTCTGAGATCTTCCTCCCACACTCCAAAGACGTACAGGTTTGTAGGTTAATTGGCTTGGTAAATGTAACAAATTTCCCTAATGGGAGTAGGATAGTGTTAATGTGCGGGGACTGCTGGTCGGCACGGACCCGGTGGGCCGAAGGGCCTGTTTCCACGCTGTATTTCTAAACTAAACTAAACTAAACTCAAGTATATTTAAGAGGCTATTAGATAGACATATCAATATGGAGGGAGAGGAGATTAGTTAAACTTAGTATTGTGTTTGGACTTTGTGAGCCGAAGGGCCTGTTCCTGTGCTGTACTGTTCTATGTTAACCTATACCATGGGAAAATACTGTGTGCGTTGATAAACAGCTTTAAAAAAAAATAATTTAATGTTTTGCATTCATTACAAAGTTGTGGGAATCATATAATAGAACTAAGGTTGCAGTAGTTATAAAAGAAGCTTCAGAATTAACTGATTGATCTTTAATTGTTTTGCTCACCAGAACAGGCCGACGGTCTGTGCCGAAAGCTTGGATCGTCCTGTCTTAGCCACAAACCTCAAAAACCGTGGGATAAAGATGCTTGGGAGATTCCGCGAGAATCTGTGAAGCTGGTTAAGAAACTTGGGGCTGGACAGTTTGGAGAAGTATGGATGGGTATGTAGACTGCAATCTACTCAGTTAATACCATGAATCTCTAAAACAAAATCCAACTGGAAATGCTTTGTTTAGAAATAAAATACATAGTATAGACTACAATTTAACACTTTGGAGTAATGCCAGGAAATGTATACATTTGAATATTCTTTGAATTGCATAGAATGGCTGATAATTTATTGTCTATTTATTTATTTCTGTATTGTTTTTGCATTTAATGTGGTAGCAAAGCTGCAACTGAAACAAATGTAATAGTTCCGGTTCATATTCGCTACAGATGACAAGTAAAGTCTCTGGAATGTTTTTGGAAAACCTTTTCAGACTTGTTGCAGGGAGGTTAGGTGAGAAAGTTTATGCACTGTCATTGTGGAAATGTAGGGATGTTTTTGTATTGTCCTGTCTTTTCAATGGTTAGATCCACTTCCTCTTCCTCCAAAATCTTTGACTTGAAAATTAAAATGTCATTTATTATCACTGCTGAGAGAAAGGACTATAGGTTGCCTATGTTTATGAAGCATGCAAAGGGTGAGGATCACTGTCTTTTTTTTTTTTACCATGAGCTTCATTCTAAGTACAAGGTCTGGGTTTGAAACAGGTTGTGCTGGTACAGTGGAGATAGAGTAGATTTTGTCATGGATGATTGCTTTCAATGAGAATTGCTTTGAGAAGTGATTTTTGGGATCTTGCTTGCCATAGGGAAGGGTGTGGCAGAACATGTAGGCAGAAGTCTTTTTTCTACTGAATGGTTCAGAGAAGGATTGCTCTTTCACACATTTGGTGAAGGACTCGTTGATGACTTGGAGCTTGGTCCCTGAAAGCTTTTTCACTACCTCAGTGCACGTGACAATAAATTAAACTGAACTGTGTGTGTGTGTGTGCCCAAGCACGACTGTGTCGTAATTCAGTGACAGAGTTACAGACTCACCATTTAGTTCTTGGGTCTCTTTTTGGTAGTTTCAACTAATCTTTCAGCTGACAATGAGAAAGACTGAAAACTTTACCTCGTGACCACTTTGAGTTTATGCCTGCAATATCTTGTGACTGTATGGCACCCCGTGTGGGTGGTCAGAGAGGGTATAGACACTCTTCGAAGTCCACAGCTACAGTATTCCTTATCAAAATAATAAAAAGTTTGTTTTAAGAACTAAGCAACTTGTACTGCAACCTCAAGGTATATATAGAATTACATTAACTATCCCATATGGTGTGAAAAATTGTCCCATTAAATGAAATATTAAATGAGTGCCAGTTTTTTTGTAAATATGCTCCAATATGATTTTTTCACTATTTATATTGTTCACTTTCTTGGTCATAATGTGCTGTGTAATGCGCAGTTGAGCTGCATGCCAGTTGTTGAATTTACATTGAACAGCTGTGAAACCACCAATGCTACAGTAATAACTATAAGATTACTAAAATCTTGCCATGTAATCAGGCACGGAATAATTAGGTTAAGGTTTAAAATGGTATTTATATTAAAATCGTAAAAACATTCAAATCTACCATTTTATATTCATTTCTGTTTAAGAAAAACTCTGCAGGCTGAAAAAATTAAAAACCATAATAATTTATGAAGAAATAGCATGGATCCGGGTGATCCATTACAATGGACAGGGCCGGATTTACATATAAGCTTCACAAGCTTAAGCTTAGGGCCTCGAGATCTCGGGGGCCTCGGCAGGGCCGGATTTACCTATAGGCTTCATAGGCTGAAGCCCAGGGCCTCAAAATCTAGGGGGCCTCCGGCCAAGGTGCTTTTTTCCCCAGAGTAAAAAAAATCCCGACCAAAAAAAAAAAATTGGAGCGCTATCAGCGTTTCCACTTTTGACGGCAATTACCCGAAATTCTGGTTCCGGCCCGCTGGAAGTTTTGGGGGGAAAAATTGCAATCATCCACGCCTGCGCAGTTGGGGGAAGCCGGTGACGCAGTAGCGACGCAAAATGACGTTGTCTCCCCGCGCGTGAGCAGTGGGCCCGGGCGGGTTCAGATCTCCATTTGCACTCCACACAATCATCTCGATGCCTTGTGTCTACCAAAGATCCTTGGTGTCTACTCCAGGTAAGTAGTGGAATATTTCGTTGCGGGAGTGCCCCTTTCTCCGGGCCGGGGTGGAGCTGCGGTGTCTGCGGTGTCTGCGGCGCAGAGTCGGAGCCTCGTTGCGTGGGAGGGAGAGAAACAGAATCAGAATCAGGTTTTATTCGCCAAGTATATTTTGCAACATACGAGGAATTTCACTGGCCAGGTCAGTCATACAATTAAAAGCATCACTCAAAAACACATTTAAACATGAACATCCACCACAGTGACTCATACACATTCCTCACTGTGATGAAAGGCGAAATAAAGTTCAAATCTTTTCCTTTTGTTCTTCCTCGGTCAGGGGCCTCGAGCCCTCCGTTGACGGGACGGTCTTGACTCCCGTAGCCGGCGGCGTTCAGGCCATCCGCGTCGAGGTGATCAGCTCCTGCATCGGGGGGATGTCAGCTCCCCCGCGCCGGGTGATCAAACCTCGCGTCGGGGCTGGACGAACCTTCTGCGGCGTTGGAGCTCCCGACTCGGCCTCTCCCGAGACTGCGAGCCCTTGATGGTAAATCCGCAGGCTGCGGTAGAAGCGATCCCAGGCAAGGGATCCGCTCCGACGTTAAGTCCACGCCCCGCGGTGGGGCTCACGACAGTTCGAGGAGGCTTCCAGCTCCAGTGATGGTGGGCCGCAGAGCCCAGAGAATGTGATCCGAAAATTGATCACATCTCCGGGAAGGTAATAACTTGAAAAAAGTTTCCCCCGATCCCCTCCTCCCTCCTCCCACATAAAACAAACCGAAGAACATAAAATCAAAATTTTAACAGACGCTAAAAATAACAAAAAGGTGAAAAAACGAACAGACTGCCAGCAGGGCTGGCCATCTCCCCGGCGCCCCTGGTGGTCTCCCCCTGGAGAGAGAGGGGGAGGGAGGGAGAGAGAGGGGGGATGTGAGAGGGGGAAAGGGGGGGTTGAGACAGAGGGGGGAGAGAGAGGGAGGGGAGGGAGGGGAGAGAGGGGAAGGGGAGAGAGTTGGGGAGAGAGGTGGAGGGAGAGGGAGGGGGAAGGAGGAGCGGGGAGAGGGGTGAGGGAAAGGGGGATTATCTTTAGTGAGATAGCAAAATTAAGGTAGCTTTTAGAGCAATTATATTTTCTCCATATGAATAATATCAAACCATTGGAACTGCTTTCTTTTCCTTGATAACAATTCTGAAAAATATGTATTCCATAGTTTGCGACTTTCATTTTGCATCATATTTTTAATGTGCACACACTAACACAGCCGAACAGTAACAGGCAATCAAATCAACACACAAAACATTTTCTAAAAAATTGTTTTATTTACTGCAAAAATGTACAGTATTTTATTTGCAGTGTTTGCATGCTCCTTTATAACATATTAGATCATATTTTACAGTATAACTTGATTATTAAAACCAGGACAGCTTCTATTCTTGTTTTTTTTTAAATGTATACAACTATGACCCCAATCATCCCATTCCAACCACTCATTACTCTTGACAATCAAAATTATTTCTGAAATATTGGTGATAAATTTGGTGCAAAAATGCTCCAAAATAAGGCTTAGAATGCACCAGAGAGCATCTAAAACCTCAGATCTTCCAGGGCCCTTAAGCGGGCCCTTGGCCCCGGCCACAAGGGTCTTTGAGCTTCGCGCTTGTGATATGCGCTGCGTGCACTTATTTCACATACAATTTTTGTAATTCTGCCATTCCACCCCCCTTTTTTAAAAGCTTCATACGGGCCTGGTGTATAATATTTTTGACACTGTCATAGGCTTTTCTTACATATGCTGTCACAACGCATTGTAGTCTCTAAACAACACTTCAGTAATTTTCCTTGCCCTCCATTTCAGAATAATAGTGCTTTAAGCCAATAGCTCGACACTAGCACTGGCAATAAATAAAAAGCGCAGCTTTCCAGCTCTTATCTCATTGGCCACGCTCGGCTGCACATCGGTGTCAATCTGGTGGACTCTTCCATCTTCCTCTCGTTGTGGGGCATTGGGAGGGGCCTCACGTGGAATAGCCTAGGGCCTCTCTTCATCTATATCCAGCCCTGACAATGGAATGTCGTTGAACGTGGGAGTTTTATTCTCCAATTATTTGCCTTAATATTTCAACATTTGGTGATTAAATGAGGCATTTTTTTGGCTGTTTCTTCATTGATTTCATATCAAATTGAAATTGTATCAGTTTATGAGTGAACTGTTCATTTCACAACAAGCTATGACTGATAAAGAAACTGATATTCCACTAATTTTAGAAATTAAGTATTCAATGTAGTCTAGAGAACAGGATGTTTCCTTTAACTAATGGAGGGAAATTGATGTGTATGTTAGGTGAAGCGCTTCCTTTTGGAATTGTTGTTACAACTGGTGCAGTGCGTACAACAAAATTGTACATTTCCTTTTGCAGCCTACATTGACGAGTCCTTTGCTTTAAAGGTTTTCTTCCCATGCACGCAAAGAAAAATGGCCTTCTGATCCTTTGACTGTCAAGTAAAGAACATTTTCAACACAAACAATTCCTAATTTGCACCACACAGCAGATTTCCTTTGGCATTAAGAAAATATGCATTCATTATTTGCAAATGGCTTGGGACCTAATTTTTTTTTAAACTATTTTCCCAGGAAGGGAGTGGCTAATTATGCAATAAAAATAATTTGAGGACAAGTAGGGATAAAGAAGATTTTTTTAAATTATACTTGCAATGAAACTACAACATATGGGTGATGCATTGGTAGAGTTTCTGCCTTATGATGCTGGAGACCCCAGTTTGATCCTGATGATAGGTGCCGTCTGTACAGAATTTGTACGTTCTCCCTTGGGTTTTTCCCGGGTGTTCCTATTTCCTCCCACATTCCAAAGATGTACAGGTTGTGGGTTTATTGGCTTAAGTAAAATTGTACATTGTCCTTAGTATGTAGGATACTGCTCATGTGATCACTGGTCGGTGTGGAATCGGTGTGCTGAAGGGCCTGTTTGCATGCAGTATCTCTAAAGTCTAAAGTGAATCTGCATGATGGATCATGCAGAACAACTCTTGAAGCTCAACATTATCTGGGCCAAAACAGTGATTGACTGTCACTACTAACCTAAATAGTAATTCTCACCACTAGCAACATACTGTGGCTGCAGTGTGTACCATCTATAAAAATGTACTGTCAAGGCTATTCTACAGCAACTCTCAACCCATGACATCTATCACCAAGAAGCATCAGGGCTGACCCTGCATCATAAGGCTTCACTCCAAACTGCAGGGCATCCTGAAAATTAGATGCAGTACAGATGACGGAAGGGTAATAAGTCAATTCTCCCTCCTCTGCAACGATTCAAGGTGACAGCTCACAATCGCCTACTCGAGAGTAATTAAGCATCGGCAATAAGTGCTGACCTTGTCAGCAACCCCCAGATCCTGTAAAATAAATAAATAATAATACATTAAACATCCAGAAATGCTCAGTCATACGTCTGAAGCAGATAAAGTTGTTTTTATTCCAATCAATTTTATTCCAATGTTTTTAATCACTTTCAAAAGGAACATCATTTTTTAATCAGGATTTCACTTAAGCAATCGCAGTTTATTTTGATTGTGAACATTTGTTTGTGTGAGAATGATGAGCAGCAGCTGAGATCCATTCTATTTATGGCCAGTTTCGCACTGTGGACAGTGAGACATGGCCTGTCCAGAGTTCCTTTTTGTTCAGCAATTGCTGAAGAGGAATGATAAATAATTCAGCTGAATGAGTTATCACTCCCTTCAAAAGAGTGCGCAAAATTCATCATTCTTTACTGCGATAAAACAATTTTGAGTTTTTGTTGGAATTTTTACGTAAATGTTACTTCCACCTTCAAATCCTTTGTAAAGAAGTCCCTATCTTTGAGATAGGGGCCCTTATCTGAATGAATACAAACACCCCCTTGTACTAATGTAACTTGCTGAATTGCTGGCTCTGTTGCTTAGACAACGTGTATCTGGCTGATGTGCATTTCATTGTGTTGAAGGAATTACTGATAAATGCCAGTGGTTCCAGTTAATCATTTAAATGGGACAAGTTTTAGACATCCATGCATTGTTGTAAAATGGCTTCTAAACTAGCTTGGCAATAGTTGGCCTGTGTCTGTCAAGGTGCTCTGCTATTAAAGCAGGGCTCGGTTCTCTCAGGACTTCTCACCACTTTGGGGGATGTGCTATTCCATCCTGTGGTAGGCTAGACCTGGAAGCAGGATCATTGAGATTTCATGGCAAACATGGGACTGTTGGTTTAGTTTAATTTATTATTGTCACGTGTGCCAAGATACAGTGAAAAGCTATTGTTTGCATGCTAACCAGTCAAATAAAAGACTATCAAGCCATCCACAGTGCACAAATAGTCTAAAGATATAACATTCAAATCCGATAAAGTCTGATTAAATAAAGTTCAAAGGTCTCCAATGAGGTAGATGGGAAGTCAGGACCACAATCTAGCTGATGAGGGGACTGCTCAGTTGCCTTATTACAGTTGGGAAGATTCTGTTCTTGAATCCAGAGGTATGTGTTTTCAAACTTCTGTAACTCCTGCCTAATTGAAGAGAGGAGAAGAAAGAATAACAGGGATGAGACTGGTCCTTGTTTATGCTGAGGCTGCACTGTGTAGATGGAGTCCATGGAAGTGAGGCTGGTAAACGTGATTGTCTGGGCTACGTCTACAACTCTGCAGTTTCTCGCGGGCCTGGATGGAACTGTTCCCAAACCAGGCTGTAATGCATCCCAATATGATACTTTCTGTGGCGCATCTATAGTGAGAGTTAGTGAGAGTTTTGGAAAATGCATAGTTTTTTTTTGTGTATTTATCTAATTTTGTGTTATCCTAAATTACCTTAATTTTAGCAATCTAGCAAGTACCTAATTCATTTACAAGAATTGTTAAATTAATATTGCAAATGTTCAGAAACATTTTAAGATCCATTATTTCTGTGACCACTTGCAAGTTGGGAGATGGGCTTTATCTTCTTGGAAGAATTAATCAATCACATGTTGGTGTATTTTGGCTTTAGAATGGACAATAAATTGGCACTATTATCTGCAGCTGCAAAGTTGTGACAGTGCAGGAACAACGTCAGCTCAGCCTATCTCAATGGGTCAGCAAGGTCGTCCTTCCTCTCCAGATCAAATCTGTTCAGAACTGGGTAGGCTGTGGGTGTCATTAGGTACACTGGTTCCTGTTGGGGTGGCACAGTGGTAGAGTAACTGCCTTACAGCCCCAGAGACCCAGATTTTAATCCTGTCTATGCAGAGTTTGCTCATTCTCCCTGCGACCGCATGGGTTTTCTCTGGGTGCTCCGGTTTCCTCCCATATTCCAAAGACGTGCAGGTTTGTAGGTTAATTGGCTTCTGTAAATTGTAAATTGTCTCTAGTGTGCAGGATAGTGCTAATGTACAAGGTGATGTACACTACGGAGGTCCTGTTTCCATGCTGTATCTCTAAACAAAACTAAACTAAACTAAAACTAAACTGTTAGAATGGAATGGCTCGTTGTATTTGGACCTTGTTTGTGTGATGATTGGTGGGATAGGAGGACCCATTGCTCCTCCCATGCAACAGGTTGGCGCTGCACAGGACAAGGAAGATGTTTTGTATATAGTTTATCCTGTCTGTAGACAGTGTGTGGTTACAGCCATTTTGAGTTGTCTTGCTGCCAGCATTGAGTAAAACATTAAAGACTTCTGTTGTAAATTGAAGACTCTCAAGTTTTGTGCAGACCTAGAAAACGAACACGAAAGTTTGATTGCATGGGCCAACATTGTCCAATTTGCTTGTACTTCTGTGGTACACCAGAGACTTCTAATAACGACTTAGTGAAGACAAGATGATTCTCTGAACTTTGTTCTTCCTCCAGTTTATCTGGTTCATGTTTACTTTCCAGTGACTTTAGAAGAAGAATGTTTAAGAAAGAACTGCAGATGCTGGAAAAATCGAAGGTAGTCAAAAACGCTGGAGAAACTCAGCGGGTGAGGCAGCATCTATAGAGCAAAGGAATAGGTGACATTTCGGGTCGAGACCCTTCTTCAGACTGATGTGGGGGTGGGGGGGAGTGGGAAGAAGAAAGGAAGAGGCAGAGACAGTGGACTGTGGGAGAGCAGGGAAATGGAGGGGAAGGAGGGAGAAAGCAAGGACTACCTGAAATTGGAGAAGTCAATGTTCATACCGCTGGGGTGTAAACTACCCAAGCGAAATATGAGGTGCTGCTCTTCCAATTTGTGGTGGGACGCACTCTGGACATGGAGGAGGCCCAGGACAGAAAGGTCAGTTTCGGAATGGGAGGAGGAGTTGAAGTACTGAGCCACTGGGCGAACTGGTTGTTTATTGCGAACTGTGTGGAGGTGTTGGGCAAAGCGATCGCCAAGCCTGCGCTTGGTCTCACCGATGTAGAATAGTTGACAGATGAGGTTGGAGGAGGTGCAGGTGAACCTCTGCCTCACCTGGAAAGACTGCTTGGGTCCTTGGATGGAGTCAAGGGGGAGGTAAAGCGACAAGTGTAGCATTTCCTGCGGTTGCAAGGGAAAGTACCAGGGGAGGGGGTGGTTTGAGTGGGAAGGGACGAATGACCAGGGAGTTACGGAGGGAGTGGTCTCTGCGGAAAGCCGAAAGGGGAGGAGATGGGAAGATGTGACCAGTGGTGGGACCCTGTTGGAGGTGGTGAAAATGTCGGAGGATTATCTGTTGTATGTGTCGGCTGGTAGGGTGGAAGGTGAGGACAAGGGCGACTTTGTCCATGTTACGAGTGGGGGGATGGGGAGTGAGAGCGGAGCTACGGGATATAGAAGAGACCCTGGTGAGAGCTTCATCTATAGTCGATGAGGGGAACCCCTGTTCCCTAAAGAATGATAAAGAAGAAGAATGATTTGTTGAAAGGCTGTCATCTTAATTGTATTTAAGACAGCTTCACCAAGTATTTACTGTTACAGTTCATTTGATTGCACATACACGTTCTAAAGATAGTTCTGAACCGTTGATGCAAATGAACCCTCATTTGCTTTCAGTGCTTATTTGAATATTGAATTAAAGTATAGTATTAGTGGAGAAAGTAAAAGAACTGGAAGTTCCAGTATTGAAAAACAGAAAGAGAAATGGTTATTGAATGATGATAGAAACAAATTAAAAATAATGATTGTAATGTAGTTATATTTACGTAGGTTATTTTAATATAGAAATACATCCAAATCACGGCTTTCTAAATGGCATCATCTTAGCAAACCCGTCAACCTATCAAAAATATCCCCTTTTTCCTTTTACAATTTAAGTTTTTACAACTTAAGATTGACTTGATTTCTACTTTTCCCAGTTCCTATGAAGGGTCTTTGACATGGAACTGGTTAACTAGTTTCTTTTCCCACAAGCGTTGCCTGACCTGCTGAATGTTTCCAGCACTTCCTATGTTTACAAAGCATCCGAAGCAAAAAAAATCATATTAAAATGAAGGAGTGGTGTTTAGGAGGGAGGATCAAAATCTAGGAGGGAGGCTCAAGGAAGCAGATTTAAGCTAAGGGGAAAACCAGGGGAACAATGTGGATGGCAGACACTGGTTTTAATGGAGCTGAGACAATGGAGCAAGATATAAAATAAGAGCCTCTGCAGAATATGCTGTTTTTTCCTCAGTAGTTGTACCAAGGTTAAGGTTATCTCATGAGTGAGAAACCTGCCATATGTAACTTTACAAAATAGCATGGCTTTACTTTCTCTTGCCAAGTAGATTTATCTATATGGTACCTCGAACTAGTTGGAGAACATTTCATGAGTGAGATAATAATCAAAGAACTTCTTGAACTAATAGAGACGGGGAACAATTGTGAGTGAGATAATACTCAAAGAACTTGCAAAGGAAAATATCTCTATTTATAAAACAATATTGGGGAGCACATAAACACAAACCATCCATGGTATTTTGCTTTTTAGAAGTAGAGAATGTGATATTGAATGCCCTACTATATTAATACCCATTGCACCTTGTGCTTTGATGATGCCTCCCTTGCTCCACACAAACATTTAAACCCATTGATAAGGTTTGTTTGCTTACTCAAAAGTAAAAAATCAAACCTGAATCAAACAAGGCATCCCAGAACAAGAGCCTCATTAAATTGGTAAACCAACTGTGCAGGGATGGGTAGGGATAATGAGACTAAACAAATTCATTGCACTCATTGTATTTTATCAAAATGCAATAAATCTATCTCTATTGGGCCAAATAATTAAATACAGAAGAATGTCCAGAGAAATGCTTAGACTTTTAAAAATTGATTACAATTCTTAAATAATTTGTGAAAAAATATGCCAACCACATTTCTCCCAAACTCTGTGGCCACTCCAATCAACTTTAAATCCCGCTATTCAAATATTTCCTATTTACCGAATGAAACGTGGACGTGTTCTGGCCAGAAATTCTCGAGATCCTGAGAGGTTACCGGGGCTGGCGTTATCGGGGCCTCGGCCATTCAACTCAGAGCAAATAAATCTTGTACTGTTTGCCCACAGTGTAACCCCAGATTTCAGTCACTCCTTTGTGAGCTGCTCCTCTCTTGGCAGCGCTCCCAGCCATGATGTTCCTGCTTCTGCTCCCAGCTTCGTGTGGCAAAGCACAACTACTTCACCCTTTCCAAAGTGTCCCTCTTCCCAGGACTCATTCCCTAATCCAAGATGCTTATTGATTTCCCTTTTCTCCAGATGGCTGGCTCATCTAGGAGGGAGGCTCAAGGAAGGAGATTTTGATATTACAAACATTGGTCCAAAGTTTTTTGTTTAATTAATACTGAGAGTGCATTCTATTTTTGCTCCTGAAACGTGGGTGACGTGATCTTTGTCTGCTTGGGCCTTATTGTTTTGTGCCTCCTTCTGTTTGTAAACGACTGCATAATCACAAAGGTTCATTTCCTTTGCACAGCTGCTTATAATACACTGAGAGTGAAGAAACTGCACAAGACTTGAATTGTAACATGTTCCATAGTATAAGAGGCCTGAATGTTTGTTAGCTTTCCACACTAAGGACTAGCAATGCTCAATATATAGACAGTATAATGTATTAAGAGTTTTGCACGGTTCTTTTACATTAAATGTTTTATTGCGGCTAAAGTTTATTAAGGATTTTTTTAAACTAAAGATACAATCTTGAAATAAGAAAGATGATTTAATGATGTGAGTCAGGGATAAGGCAAAACCCTCATAAAACTACTTATTTACCAAAACTAAATCGGAATGCCTAATATTGAAGTATCTTCTAATGAGAGCTACTTTTTCAGCCATCAAGCTAGGCCCTACTTCTATCTGCTGACATACAGAAGGACAAGACTGCATTGGAAATAGAATAGGGGGACAATCATTCAAAGCGAGGGCATGATAATTGGTTATGATTTAATTTCTGGAATTGGAGATAGTTAACAATCAGGCATCTTCGCTGGCCTTGATACTTTTGTTGTGATCTTTTAGGACATTTGGTAAGAGTCTTTGTTCATTGTTGATTCATCTTGTGCTTTGCAAATGAATTGGGAAGTAATAGAAAATCAAGTAAAATTATCTATTTGTTTGCTTTATTACACAAATGCCCCCTTATTTTCAGAAAAGGCTGTGACACCCTACACACCTTTCAGGACACTAGTGTCCATGGTTATAATGACAACCAGCTGATCACTTTCCAGTGTTAGACAGCTGAAACTTGGTGTCATGGAAGCTACACTATCAGCTATCAGAATGTATAATTTCTGGGTCCATAAGCATGCAAAGGGAGTCGACCACCAATGCCATGCCGGAAGGATGTAACTCTACAAAGTTCTGTGGCAGGTTCTTGCTGGAGGGCTTTTTGTGTTGCTCATCATTGATCTTGTTTCTGGAAGGTGTCGTGGTATTTCACTCTGCTTACTCAGTCACCTCCACACCTGGTTTCATCTAAATCCTCATCTGAGCCCAAGGGAAAGGTGTTACTCTGCAGTCTGCTACTGGTAATTTCCTAGCCACTGGTCATTCATCTTCCGCATCACAACTTGCATACCCAACTCTATTATTAAATTGCACGGTGTCTATATCTTCATTACTGCTGCCCCTTGTTCCATCATTGCTTGGCTTCCTAAAAGGAATAAACATGCTTTGAGGGGGCAGTGGGATACATCGAGTTGTACAGCACAGAAACAAGTGCTTCAGTCCAACTTGTCAATGCTGATCAAGGTGTCTTCCTGAGATCAAGTTGAGTCAAGTTTATTGTCATATACACATATGAGGTACGGCCAGTCCCATTTTCCTGCATCTGGCCCATATCCCTTTAAATCCTTCCTATTCACGCATCTGTCCAATACAATGAGGAGCATGTGAATGCTGAGATCTTCACTTGTGTTTGCCACCTTGGCTTTCAAGGAGGAGGAAGATATGTTGCTGAGTGTTCTGGTTGATTAATTGCGTGATCCAATTAATTGTGGATTGTGGCTATGAATTGTAGTGAGACACTTACAGCTGTGCTTTGTATGAGAGAGGGCAGTGGTGTGTCTGAATGAGCTCTGATCGTTAGTGTGAACTGAGCAACAGCAGAGACCAGTAATTAATCAGACCTAGGATTTGAATATAAATGTATACACCTGATGAGAGAACATTGATCTGCTTCTAGCACGCCCCCCCTCCCCCCCCTCCCCCCTCCCCCCCACCCCTCCCCCCCCCACCCCCATGGTCCTCTGGCATTGACCATAATTATCTATTCTGATTATTGTCTGAGCACACCTGAAGACTTTATACAAAATGCTGGAGTCGCTCAGCGGGCCACTCCTGAGTTACTCCAGTACTTAGTATAGTTTACTCAAGATTCCAATGATAATTGCTCGCTTCTAAGCTTTCCCCCAGTCTAGTTTCAGTAAAAACACAGAATCAAGCACATGAAACAACTAAATATTATTTTACCAAAAGCGCATCACAGTTCAACTACTGTACCTATCCCACTGTTCGATCCTCATGCCTGCCTGTTCAAGCCCTCTAGGCCTCGCTCAGACAGAGACTCTCCAGAAGTTCACGCAGTCCAAAGTGCTCTCCCAGAAGATCGATGCTGAGCCTTGTGGTAGCGAACGTTTATATGTCCCGGGACCTCAAGGGGCCGAACCACACGGGGGTGGTCTCTTAATAACCCAATTACAGATATCGATTAACCCCATATATAACAGGCATTTCCCTAACCCAATAATACAACAGCTTGTATAAGAAAGAAAGCTCTCGAAGGAAGCTAACAAGAACAAACATTGAAAAGTGTGCCCCGAGATTCAAACAATTTCTCCAAGGCTAAACAGTTCGACCAATCATCAATTAACAGGATGACTGTCTTGCAACATTATGTATACTGTTTTACAATGCTTTTGCAGGGACCCAATGGAAATGATATCTATACATACATGTTACATGTTATCAATTTAAGAGAAAGATGGAGAACACCTGGACTCCTTACCATCCTGCATATCAGTCTGAGCCTAGACTGGCTGGCGCCAATCAAAGCCTGCAAAGTGCAGCTGACAAGGGTTAAGCAATTCTGACAAGTACAGGGATCCTCCATTTTATGGTGTCTTTAATTTAGCCAATATTAACATTCCCCTGTTTTATCATTCATGATAACCCTCATCATAAATGATAACTAAACAATCAGATATACATGTGTCCTTTACAATTCCCATCTATCAGCAACACAAGATGATGATGTTTCTTCTCAGAATTTTGTCATGCGTCCCGAGTGTAGCATTGGCTATAGCATGTTAGCCAATTAGAATGCTTAGTAATTATAACCCCGCTTAATTATAACATTCATAGTGTAAGATCCTGCCCACTGCCTACCAGTATGAGTAGCAGTGTGAACGTGTGATGACCTGCTGTGTAGTTGATGACCTGAACAATAAAGATGCTTGTGTTTCAACCTGTGTGAGTTTGAGCTCTTTACATGGTGTCAGATCGGGTCTGCCCCGCATCTGTTTATCGCGATTTATTTCGTTTACCAGTTTTTATTTGCATATTTTTTTGTGAGTTGGAAATATGGCTAGCTCTTGTCGAAAGCCTAGCCTGCTTGTGTTTGATTCTGATATCGGCGAGCGATGGCGAATGTTTGAGAAGGATTACTCTCATTATATACGCATCGTTCACCGCAACGATCCCGACGATTTGAAGGCTTTGCTACTGTTGAATTTAGCCGGTCCGGAGGCTATGATCCACGCTGACTCATTTGAGTTTGCACCTGCTCAACTGGATGGAAATGGGCAGGTATTGGTGCCAGCAGAATCCATAACCAACTCCATGGTGTTTAGCAGCGAAAGTTTAGAGAACTGTGTGACCTGCCGTTTAACAGAATCCTGGAGAGGAAAAGATTTTTTGCCCGAGTGCAACAGCCTGATGAACCTGTGGAACGATTCATCAGCGACCTGAGACGCATCAGTTTTCGATGCAGATTTGGTGAGATAACAAATGAGCTTGTTAGAGATAAAATAGTGAGAGGAATGAGCGACCGAAAGCTGCGAACTGAACTATTACGAAATGCAGAACTGACTTTAGATCAGGCTATTCATGCTTGTCGGATGGCTGAGACTGTGGCACCACTGGCTGATTATGATAGCGCGAATGCTAATCAACAATTAAATGTGAATATGGCTAGTTATTCTCCACAAAGATTTCTCAATGCGTCCAGCAAAGTTCAGAACATGCCTAACTGTACAAACTGTACATTATTTCCACCCCAGAGGGCGCCAATTTTGCGTAGCCCATGGGAAAGTATGTCACAATTGCAAAATTCCCAAACACTTTGCGAATTGTTGTCGATCTAGTGGGAGTACAGCTCCAAGAACGAAGCTGCACCTGATTCAACAAGACCCATCAGATTCAGATTCCCATGAACAAGACGAATCTTCCCACGGGAACGACTCTGATAGCTCAGACACTGAGCCTACCGTACTTTCCCTAAACCTGCGCACCCCAGGCAAAGTTACTGATCTTGCTGTGACCATGATAGTCAATAACAAACCGCTGATCGCCAAGGTCGATACCGGTGCCCGCGTGAACGTCATGTCACTCAAAGTGTTCAACAAGATAAGAAGCACTAAGCGCATGAAAAAAGACTCCTCCACTTTACATGCTTACGGAGGGGAAATTCTTCACCCACTGGGCAAAGCCGACCTCAAATGTATCATCAATGAACAGACCAAGGACTTACTATTTTACATCGTTCAGCCAAGTTCTGAAACCCTGTTAGGCATCGATGCATGCCATGACCTGGGTTTGGTCTATTTCGGGCGTGCTGTTCACAAACTCTGTTTGACAGAGGGACAAACCAGACAGATGCTATTCAACTACAAAGATTGTTCGACAACCAACTAGGTAAATTACCTACAATATACAAGATCATTGTCGACCATACAGTCACCCCAATCGTATGTGCCCCTCACCGCGTTCCGCATGGTATGCGTGAGCAAATACATGATGAACTGAAACGTATGGTCTCCATTGGAGTCCTCGCCGAAGTCAGCGAGCCCTCTGATTGGGTCTCCACCATGGTTGTCACCACAAAGAAAGACAAGAAGGAGTTACGTATCTGTATCAATCCTAAAGATTTGAATACAGCAATTAAACGCCAGCACTATCCTATGAGGACCATCAAAGACGTCGCAGTACAAATCGGTAACGCAACGGTTTTCTCAGTCTTGGATGCCAAAAACTCATTCTGGCAAATCCTGTTAGACCGTGCTTCATCGGCATTAACAACATTCGCCACCCTGTTCGGACGTTACCGATGCCTAAGAATGCCTTTTGGCATCAACTCTGCCAGCGAAGTTTTCCAATGTGCAATGGAACAACTGTTTGCAGAATTCCCCTGTGCTATCATAGTTGACGACATTCTAGTTCATGGCCGCGATGCCACCGAGCAAGATGCAAACCTACGTTAAGTACTGGACCGTGCCAGAGACATTAATTTAGAGCTGAACCCACTTAAATGCAAGTTCAGGGTTCCCGAGGTCACTTACATAGGTCACGTGTTCACTAGCAACGGGCTAAAACCAGACCCACTGAAGACTGCAGCAATCAACGAGCTGCCGGTACCAACTGACGTCACCAGCCTACAACGATTTCTAGGCATGGTCAACTACCTGGGAAGTTTATCCCCAATCTCAGCGAACTATCAGCCCCCCTGATCGTAAAGGGTCATAAAACGGTCATCCCCCCATCCCCACGTAAGGAGTACTACGAGGAGATCCACGGTGGCCACCCAGACGTTGCGGCCACCCTACAACGCGCCAAAGAAATGATTTACTGGCCCGGAATGACCAAGTATATTTGGGAGAAAACGGAGTCATGCGCGCGCTATGTAACAGGCAAGCGCCACACCAGCAAAAACAACCGCTGCTCTCCCAACCTGCTCCCTCCCTACCATGGTCGTCCGTGACCACTGATATTTTCGACTGGCACGGGAAACACTATCTCGTGGTAGTGGACTCGTACTCGAGTTGGTTTGAAATCGATTTTCTACCAACCATCTCCTCAGAAATAGTTATCCAGAAACTCCGCCAGCGCTTCTCAGTACACGGCATTCCAGCCCGCCTTCAGACTGACAATGGGACACAATTCTCCAGCCAAAAGTTCAAAGACTTTGCCAGGTGCTGGAACTTTAAACATGTCGCCAGCAGCCCAGAATACCCACAGTCCAACGGACTTGGCGAACGCGCTGTTCGCAGCGCTAAACAACTTATGGAACGCTCCATCCTGGCAAAATCTGATGTCTACCTAGACCTGTTAAACCTGAGAAATATTGCCAGAGACGGCATTTTGGGCTCTCCAGCCCAACGTCCCGGCGAACGAGACCTCCACTACAAGTGACACAGGATCACTTTAAGCCTAAAGTTCTCTGCCCCGCTGTGATTCAAACGTGCGTACAGTCGAATCGAGACGTGCAGAAACGTGCCTACGACAAAACCAGCAAGTCACTTAAGCCACTAATCCAAGGCCAAGTGGTTCATTTACAGACAAACAAAGGACATACCAAACTGGGGTTTATTCATGGCCCCGCGAAGGAGCCATGCTCCTACCTTGTCGATGTCGGCGGCACCATCTACAGAACCAACCGTCAACACATCCTTCCAGTGAAGGAACGACGTCCAGCGCTCCAAGGTCCTGACGCCCCTCCACTGAACTTTAAAGTGATCGCTGTTCCAGTGTCTGCAGCTGCTACCCCCCATCACTCCCCGCGTCGGTCTACTCCCTCTCCTCCCCTTGTAACCGGTTCACCGGTACCCCCGCAACGGTCCTTCCCTACGGTGTCTCCCCAGAGCCCTATTCGCTCACCCAAATGTGCCCTTAACTTTTTGGAGGAAAAGGTTGATGAGGCAGCTCCTTACCGTACACGGACCGGCCGGGTTAATAAGCTGCCTGTTAGATATGGCGACTACGTTTAACCTCATTATTCTTAGATGTGGTATTTTGCATTTAACAATTTATTTACTCATCGCAGTGATAACGCTGTATCCACTTTTCATTTATAGAAGAAGAGATGTAGCATTGGCTATAGCATGTTAGCCAATTAGAATGCTTAGTAATTATAACCCCGCCTAATTATAACATTCATAGTGTAAGATCCTGCCCACTGTCTACCAGTCTGAGTAGCAGTGTAAACGTGTGATGACCTGCCGTGTAGTTGATGACCTGAACAATAAAGATGCTTGTGTTTCAACCCGTGTAAGTTTGAGCTCTTTACACCGAGTTTTCATGGGCATAACTTCACAAGTTCTGTCTGAGGAGTCTTCACCTCCCAAGTTTTCGTGGGCGTGAATTCCCTCCATCCGTGTTACTGCCCAGTCTTCCATCACCTTCCACAGTCAAGCCTAAACTCTAGAAAATCCTAAGAAGCTTGGGACAAAGCAAGCTACCATCATGCACTTATGCTTTCCCACACGTTCATTATAGTTCTATTTCACTCGAACCTACTCCTATTCTATTATCTATTGAACCTATTATATTGTGCTCTATTACTGTATCCCTATTCCTATTCTGTTCCCTAATATACTCTTTATTATTCTAGGATGAACACTAATTAGCCTTCTTCATCAACGTTATAATATGTATATCTGATGACAGATAATCATATAAATTTAAGCTGGATTCAGTCCAGATTATCCTACAGGCGTGACTCTAATTTAAAGCAAACCATGATAAATGTTCCAATTTAACCAAATTCAGTCTCAACCTTCAATTTACTATTTCAAATTTCAATGCCCATTTCATCTTTCTCATTCCACAGCATTGTAGCCGATAATACAATTCCATTCCAATTCCTGTGGAATTCCCAGCTGTTCAAATTTAAACAATCAATTTTCTTCGCTATTAATTTGATCCTAAATCCAATCAAAAATGCCAAATCCAGGGACAATTTCTTTCCACCTTGATAATAGAAGCCGCTTTACCATCAAGGGTTAAACAATTCAAATCCATCGGGCAAAAATGCATCGGCTCTGCTATTCTCCAATACAATTCAAGTTTCCCCCTACAGTTAACCACGTCTTTCCTCCAGTACCTCTTCTTACTTATGTATGCACTCCTCACTATGGTAACTCGTTACTATGTTGATTCTCTACTATGTTGGCTCTTTACTCTATTAGTTCTTTACTATGTTGGCTTCGTTCTCAGTCTAGGGGTTATCGCTTTTACTAGTTTCTTTTCCTATTAGGTAATTTCCTAGATGGTTAGCATTGATCTTCCGAGGGGAACTCATTATCTAAATTTTCAATCTACCTCATCATTTTATGTACCACCACCTTGTGTTCCCATGATACTTTCTTAGCTACTAAATCGGCTTTACGATTTCCAATATCCACTGGGGTCTGTCCTTTAGAATGGGCGCTACATTTTATTACAGAGATTTGTCTGGGTAGCATTAAGGCCTTCAATAAATTTGTCACCAATTGTTTGTGTGGTATTTGGGTTCCTGCAGAAGTTAGAAATCCCCTATATTTCCATAATTGTCCAAAATCATGCACCACCCCAAATGCATATCGAGAATCAGTGTATATATTGACTTTTAGAACTTCTTCAATAATAAAGCCCTAATTAAAGCGAATAATTTAGCTTCTTGTGCTGAATAGGGTGATTCAAAAGCAGCTGTTTCTGCAATTTCAGTCTTTGATCAATAATTGCATACCCAGACAACCTCTCACCCCACGGTCCAATGGATGCACTACCGTCCACATATAATGTGATGTCAGGGTCTTCCATGGGTACATCCCTCAAGTCCTCTCTCACTGATGTTTCCTCCTCTATAACAAATAGACAGTCGTGTCCTGCTTCTGCTCGCTCTTCTGAGGGTGAAATAAGAAAGGCTGGGTTAATTAATGTACAGTGTTTAAACTGCAATTTCGGATTGTTTAGCAGGTAGATCTCATACTTATTTTGGCGGGCCATTGTCAAATGCTGGGTTTGAAGCTGCCCCAACAATGCCGATACCGAATGTGAACTGTACACTACAATTTCCTGCTGCAGTGTCAAATTAGCAGCCGATTGTAAACTATTGTAAATTGCAGTTAAGATTTGAGTGCAAAGAGGATGTCCCCTAGCTACTGGATCTAATTTGGAGGAGTAATATGCAACTGGTCTATGTCTATCCCCATGCTTTTGCGTTAATACCGAAGTGGCACAATCAGATAGAATTGTACAATACAGCTGGAAAGAACAATCGTATAATGGCCTTCCCAATGCCGGGGCTCACATCAAAGATCTTTTCAAGTTCTCAAATGCTCTTTTGTTAGTTTAAATTCACCCTCCTTGCTGGTGTAGGGTGTTAGCTCCTTTGTTTCTAGAGCTATATTTGGAATCCAGGGTCTGCAATAATTGACCATACCAAGCCATTGCCTCATTTGTTTGGCTTCTTTCGGGACTGGAAATTCGCAAATAGGTTAGAGTCTGCTCTTCTCAAGACTTCTTTCGGTGGCCGAAATTATAATCCCTAGAAATTTTACTTTCACCTGAGCTACCAGTACTTTTGATGGGGAAACCACATATCCTAGATCGGCTAGATGATTTAGTAACTGTGCAGTGTCTTCCCGATTACTGGATTCATCTTCACTAGCCACCAATAGGGCAGCAACACTAATTTTGAATTAATTTTAAACTTTAAAGTACTTAGCTGGTCCTGCAGAAACCTGGAAAATAAAGTAGGCGAGTTGACAAATCCTTGAGGTAACCTGGTTCAGGTATATTCATGTCCCTTATAGGTGAAGGCAAACAAAAAATGGCTGTCTTCGTGAAGAGGGAGAGAAAATAATGCATGTTGTAAGTCGAGTATTGAAAAGACTTTGGCTTCAGCCAGTATTTGGGCTAGGATATGGGCAGGATTTGGCACTAGGGCATGAAGTGGTTCTACAACAGAATTGATTTCCCTTAAGTCTTGTACGAGTCTATATTGACCCTCCTTTCCCGGTTTCGGAACGCCAAGAATAGGGGTGTTACAGATAGATTGGCACTTCACCAATATTCCTTGTTTGTGCAAACCCCGAATTAATTTGTCTATGCTGCTGATGCCCTGTAGATTCAATGGATATTGTTGGATTGAAGGAAGTGTTACCCCTATCTGGAGAGCCACATTACCTTTGCTGTCTTCTGCCTGTTCTTAAGGGGTCTGTGCATTATTTTACCTCGCTCTCCAGATGATGACGTAAGTGGGTAACAACTTTCCTTGGGGCCTGGTAAAATTCAACAACAAATTAATTAGACAAATTTTGCTTTTGATAATTATTCGGGTTTGACAAGGTAATTGCCTTTCTTACTATCGTTCCTTGGTCTTTAGCTCTAGCCGGGAAATTCACCTTTCGAGTGATGTGAGGAACAGCCTCGTCAGTTCTTTTCCATAACTGTGCTGGTATTTTAGCATATTCGGCAGCTCCCTCTTTTCCTTCCACTAGTGCCAATACTTCTATTTCCCATTCCTGTCCTTTGACTGATTTAAAGAAGGTTTCCAGCTCGTTGTCCTTTCCACTCCTAATCGTAAGCCAGTGTCCATATATAATTCAGAGAATCGCTCTGAAAACTCATCCGCTTCTTCTCCCCTTTTTGGTCTTACATCTAATATTCTGGCCAAATCGATTGGTTTCTGAAGGGTGTTGGCAAGACCTGTTAAAACAGCTTCCTCCCTTGCTCCATTGTCCGCTATTATATTTGCAAGAGCTTCATGCGACGGATGTCCTAAATTCGTTAGGAATCTGGTGTGCTCACTTGGGGTAATTATTTGCTGGATCACCGCCCATAAATCTCCGGGATCGGCGTGATAAACGCGCATTGTAGTTCTTAAGTGATCCACAAAAGAAGTGGGTGATTTTCTACGATCGGGAATTTGACTCAAAATAGCCATCATCTCGTTAGGCTTCCATGGGGAATAGACTCTAATTGTACAGGGATTATTTGCACTTACTGCATTGGCTGGATCAAAACAAGGATTAGGCATTTCCCTTACAGGGAACTGTCTAAGGGTTGGTTGTTTAGCTTCAGGATCTACCTCAGCCTCTTCAATTATAGTCTCACACCCAGATGTATCTTCTCCTTCACCAGGGGGTTCACGGTACTTTCTAAAGGATTTCTTTCCTTCCTTAACTGCTCGATCAATTTGTCTAGGGGTATGCTCTACTTTTTCCATAACTAATTTAGTCTTTTTCCTAGTTTGGCTTCTGATACCATGAACTCTAGGACTGTCTGTAATGGACAGAGCGGTCGGAGTCAAGGAAGTTTGTGTTTTGGGATTTAATTGTCTATTCCTATTACGAACTCCACGATGTGCATTTGAGGTATTGGGATCTTAAAGGTGAATTAGGTGGTGGACCTCAATTTCTAGTTCTAACACTCTCCCAGTCTTCTAAATAATCATCGTCATCCCCTTCGTAACCAGTGCCAACTATCGAGTCCTTGCGCTTAAGACTTATAGATGATAATCTTTCTGTGAAAGATTTCCTTTTCCTTTTATCTTTAACACTCTCAGGCTCTTCTCTTAGGCTACCTGGAGGTTCAAAAGCTTCGGTATCTTCTAACACTATCCCCCGTTTTAGAGTTGCTTCCTTCCAACTTGCCATTCTTTCCTCCGCTCTACTCGCTTTCTGTTCCTTGTAATAATTTCTCCACAATTCAATTAATTCCTGTGCCTCTGTATTATTTCTGCACTGCAATATAATCTGCTCAATGTATTTTAATCCCTTTACTGTATCTATGCCCCCTCGGGGCCATAGTTCATTCCCTAATTCTCTATTTAGCGATCTGGAAAGGATTCTTAATCGATCAGCTTTTTGTGGAAATTCACTGCATATTTCTTGCAGGGGACTGTCTGAGTCAGCAGTCATATCTTTATTTGTGTGGTTTCCCATTCTGTTAGATAAGGAAGCCACTCTAAACTACTTGCACCTCTTAACAATTTCCCTTTTTAATTTCAAAACTAACAAAGTCGTTTTAGACAATTTCAAATCAAAATGATCCAGGAAACAACCAATCACACTCACACACGTTCTCGCAGCCCGTCTCCTGTTCCCGATCTTAATCTGAAAGCATGCAAATGAACTCTAAACACGTGAGCAAAATTGAACACAAAAAAGAAATTAATCCACTTATCAGAAGTATACCGAACCACACTCCTACATAAATCAAAAACATTCACTTATTACAATCAAATCACGCACTCTAAGAAATCCTCCTCGTGGCACGATCATTCAGCGAGATGACTCCTCCCCAACGCAGCGATCAAAGGAGTACAACCCCTGATCGAACCACCCCGATTCAGATCAATCCAATGCAAACAAATAAAAATATCTAACTTAAACACACTCTCACTTCAAGTTTTAAAATCTGTAAACACTCGCACAAGCAGCAACACAAATGACAGTCTGCGGATTTAACACGATCTAAACCTTAACTTCTAATTACTCTAAGTTTATTTACATACAGAGAATATTTATAAAATCCGGATCCTATAACAATACGGAAAGCTAGATTTTTACAATTTACAAAATGATTTAAAGCACTAAGCGCACAATTCACGAACACTCGATCTCAACGCCACGTCACGCCGATATCACGCAGTGAACTTCTCCCTCTGATACCGAAGATTTTCCCCTTCCTAGTTTACTCTTTGCTGAGGGGTACTAACTCCTTAAATGATTACTTTTCCTCCCGAATGTTACTATCCCTCTGCTAACACTGGACTTCTATAGGGGGACTTCTATAGGGGGACTTCTATAGGGGGACTTCTATAGGGGGACTTCTATAGGGGGACTTCTATCCCTCCTCTCTGTTCAACAGAATTAGGGGTACCCTTCGCTATTCGGATTACATTTCGTCAAGTAAGGAGGATCCCGTCTCTCAGGTACTCTTCGCTATCAGGTATTAGTCAACAATCGACCAGAGGGTTACTACTCACTGTTGATCAGCCGCTATTCGGAATCGATCACGGACATGCACCAACTTCGAAGTTCTAAATACAGGAATTCGAATTCCACCTTACTGGCAGAACTTCAATATGAAATCCAGTATTTGAAAATTTGGCTTTGCAAATATAGACTCGAACTCGAATTCCTAATTTTCAGTGCGTATCTTTCTACCATGCGGGCTCTCGAATCAAACTTAAATTGCCCAGTTGAATTCTTGAATGGACTGGAGTATTCCGGCCAATCTATACTGTCTGTCCAAGCCCGATACCTTCTCGAGGCTCTTCGTCTGTCACTTCAGGGAGAGACTCAGATACCTAGACACAATCAGACCGCTCTGCTAAGTACCGAGGATCCAGCGCCTAGCCGCTTCGCGCTGTGAATTATCGATGCCGTTTTCAAAGTGCACCTTTTCAATTCATGCTCCCGGCAACGATCCGATCGAAGGCTAGACCTGTATTTTAATACCCCACCAATTCGGATACCAAGTCTAACCCTGGGCCACCCCTCGCCCGATGAAGCGTGTTTCGCTCTCGTTAAAGCAGCTGCAGTCTGCCAACTACAACCAAGTTTTGGACCTCTAACGCAGGAAAGGGCCTCTAACCCAACCCTACCAGGGCCTCTAACCCCTGCCTGGTTATATGGGCCTCCACCCCAAAGGCGTGCTAACCACTCCCCCGTGATTGCTAAACTCTGTTCTAATGATCTAGATTATATCCTTTCCCAAGCCTGCGAATGATCGATCCGCTCCGACTCCAAAAATCAATGCGAAAACTGCACCGTGGGCCTGATTTCTGCACTCACGATCGAAACAGCTCAACACTCTTGATCGCAAACTTGTGTTTGGGGGTCCGTTGAGATCCTGGACGAGCCGCCAATGATAATTGCTCGTTTCTAAGCTTTCCCCCAGTCTAGTTTCAGTAAAAACACTGAATCAAGCACTTGAAACAACTAAATTGTATTTTACCAAAAGCGCGTCACAGTTCAACTACTGTACCTATCCCACCACGGGTCCGATCCTCATGTCTGCCTGTTAAAGCCCTCCAGGCCTCGCTCAGACAGAGACACTCCAGAAGTTCACGCAGTCCAAAGCGCTCTCCCAGAAGATCAACGCTGAGCCTCGTGATCGCGGACTATTATATGTCCCGAGACCTCGAGGGGCCGAACCACACGGGGGTGGTCTCTTAATAACCCAATTATAGATATCGATTAACCCCATACATAACAGGCATTCCCCTAACCCAATAATACAACAGCTCATACATTGTATAAGATAGAAAGCTCTCGAAGGAAGCTAACAAGAACAAACATTGAAACGTGTGCCCTGAGATTCAAACAATTTCTCCAAGGCTCAACAGTTCAACCAATCATCAATTAACAGGATGACTGTCTTGCAACATTATGTATACTGTTTTACGATGCTTTTGCAGGGACCCAATAGAAATGATGCATTTAAGGTTAGTTTGCAAAACCACTATACATGTTATCAATTTAAGAGAAAGATGGAGAACACCTGGACTCCTTACCATCCTGCATATAAGTCTGAGCCTAGACTGGCTGGCGCCAATCAAACCCTGCAAAGTGCAGCTGACAAGGGTTAAGCAATTCTGACAAGTGCAGGGATCCTCCATTTTATGGTGTCTTTAATTTAGCCAATATTAACACCAGCATCTATAGTTCCTTTTGTCTCCGAATGCTTTATGGGTGGTGTCAATACAGAAAAGTAAATACTACATTTAATTTGTGTTTATAAAGAAGCAAAGATGTGGATCCAGTTACCGTTGCTGGATTTACCTAAGAACTTGTTCCATTTTGTTTCAGGTTACTATAACAATACTACAAAGGTAGCTGTCAAAAATTTGAAACCAGGCACTATGTCAGTGGAAGCCTTCCTCGAAGAAGCTAACCTCATGAAAACACTCTTACATGATCGACTGGTGCGGCTCTATGCAGTGGTGACCAAAGGAGATCCGATTTACATTATCGCTGAATATATGAGCAAAGGTCAGTTGAACTCGAGAACTACACATACATAGAGCAGTCCAGCATGGGCAGGTTCTTTGGCTCACAATATCCATGCTGAAGGTAATGCCAAGTTCAACTAATCTCTTCTGTCTACACATGATCCATATCCCTCTATTTCCTCCATATCCATGTGCCCATCTTAAATGCTATTATCATATCTGCCTTCACCACCACCCCCGGCAGCCTGATCCAGGCACGTTCGCTACTGCAAGAGCGGAACTCGCTATCAAAACATGGAGGGGACAGGACACAATTTTTTGGCGGCCACACGCGCATTCACACACTCACACGTGCGAGGCTTCGGAGGCTCAATCCAGCGCTAAATGCCTGTCTCACCGGGTTAACTGCAGCCCTGTCTGGACTGACGGGATACCAGCGCTGCTTCTCCGCGCTGGCCATATTTCCCGCAAGTCCAGGAAGGGTTGTAAGCTCACCTGGCGGGACAGGCAAAGTTAGCTGGGTTTAGCACTGCTTCTCTGCGCTAGCCCGTCTGACTGCCGACCAAAGATCCTATAGCGGAAGATCTTTGCTCCCGACCTCTCTGGCCACCCGTGGGAGGGGGGCACTCGGGACAGCGCCGGAGACCCGGCCGGGATCGATCCTGGCAGCGGATGAAGCGCAGGTCTGTGCCACGTCTCCCTCCTCCAATCATCGCGCTGAATCATGTCCCGCCCCCATTGGCTGCTGACCGACGTCTCTCTCGTCCAATCAGCGCCCTCGATCATCAGTCCCACCCCCACTGTCTCGCGGAAAGCGGAGATTTTAAAATCCGGATCACAAAAACTTGGGGGGGGATGTCCCCCACCTCTCAAAACATGGAGGGGACCTGTCCCCTCTGGCTCCCCCCGCCCCCCCCGGGTTTTCCGCCCCTGCACTACTGTGCATAAAACAAAAACTTGGCCCGCCCCTCTCGCTTTAACTTTGCTCCTCTCTTCTTAGCATAGTGGGATGATTAAGTAGGTCAAACTTTTGCACAACTATAGTTTGCTTACACTAGAACAATCCTGCACTTGATCTTGTTGGGTTTAGAATTGGACTTCTCCGCACAGTTTGTCTTCAACTTCTTTAAACGAATAACAAGCAACTGTGAAATTGGGTTGAGCCCGGCAGTGAGTCAAATTGATCTTTAGCAACATGTTTCAGAAAATATCAGCCCCCAATTTATTATTAAATATGCACAATAATATTAAATATATTGTTTTTCGTTGAATTCTGAACTAACATTTTTAACATGAAAAAGATTGAAAGGAGCTCCAAGTAAATTTAAATATATGTCAATGAACCCCCTTCATTTCCTTCCATGTAGATTATTAGAGGAGCTATACGATCTGCTCTAGTGTACCAAGCGTATGAGCGATGGAAGGGAATAACAGACAACACTCAATCCAGAGATAAACTTCTACATTTTGTCAGCTTTAATTTGTCCACTCTATTTCTCTTCTCTTCTCCTCGACCCCACCTTATCCCAAAACCTCTGCTTCATTTCTTCCCCCTTTGACACTTTTTAAGTATGTACATACTAGGAATTAAATGTAGATGGGAAAGTATGTGTGGGAAGCTCATAACTGTGTTCAACAAACAAACTCATGCTCGAAGAACTCAACGGGTCAAGCATCATCTGTGGAAACAAAAGGCATAAGCTGACGTCGAGTCCCAGAAACAGGAATGAAAGGGCAGAGGAAAGATTGCCAGCATATAGCAATCTATTTAGTACTTGATGGGTTGAGGTACGGGGGAGGTTGAGATGAATTATTTGCCACAGTCGGCTGTGGAGGCCAAATCAATGGATTTTTTGTAAGGCAGAGATAGATAGATTCTTGATTAGTATGGCAGGGGTTATGGGGAGAAGGCAAGAGAATGGGGTTAGGAGGGAGAGAGAGATCAGCCCTTGTGGAATGGCAGAGTAGACTTGATGGCTTAATTCTGCTCCTATCATTTATGACCTCATGATGAAGGCTGGTAAGTTATATATAGAATCAGATGAGGAGGAGGTGATGGGCAGATGGAACCGTCTGTGTCTTTATCCCTCTGTGGACAGACAACACTGTAGTAGTGGGTTACCTGAAATTGGGAAATTCTATGTGCATACCATTGGGTCGTAAGTAACTCAAGTGGAATATGAGATGTTCTCATATCATTGTATTGTATCAATCCTGTTGCCTTCTGATTTGAGAAGGGTGCTGCAACTGAACAAAGGAGACATCTCGGCATTATTGACTGTGTGAGCCGCATAGAATCATACAGTGTGGCAGTAATTGCAATAATGCAAGTATACGACTTGTGAATTCCGAAGAGGCTACATAGACATAAATAAACTGCAAATAGACACAAAAGGCTAGAGTAACTCAGTGGGACAGGCAGCATCTCTGGAGAGAAGGAATGGGTAACGTTTCAGGTCGAGACCCTTCTTTAGACTCTATCTTCGGTTTAAACCAGCATCTGCAGTTCCTTCTTATAAATAAACTGCTAAATCTGTGGACAAACTGTGAAAAATCTCCCAGTATTCTTAATTTTTATTATTGAAGCAAATCTTACAAATGATGGCACGGTGCACAGCGGTAGAGTTACTGCCTTATAGCAATTGCAGCGCCGGAGACCCGAGTTCAATCTCGACTACGGGTGCTGTCTGTACCAAATTTGTACATTCTTCCCGTGACCTCGTGGGTTTTCTACGAGATCTTTGGTTTCCTCCCACACTCCAAAGATGTACAGGTTTGTAGGCTAATTGGCTTGGTATAAGTATAAATTGTCCCTAGTGCATGTAGTATCAATGTGCGGGGATTGCTGGTCGATGCGGACTCGGTGGGTCGGAGGGAATTGCACGCTAATTGTATGCACTATATCTGTAAACTAAACTGAAAGGACAGTTATACTTCAGAGATATTAAATGTAAATGTATTACTTTAAAATCAATTTCTTAAATCTATTGAACTAAAATGTTTTCAACACTACAGATTAAAGACTAATTCGTGTTTTGCAAATGGGCAATTGCTTGTTGCTTTTAAATCCTCTGTTCATCGAGTATATTTCTTAAATTGCAGGCAGTTTACTAGATTTCCTGAAAACCGATGAAGGACGAAGATTGGTGTTACCAAAGATGATTGATTTCTCAGCACAGGTCGGTGAATTTCTGAAAATAAGTTGCAACCCATTTAAAATGTCCTACTTTGCATAGTTTGCATGGAACACGTCTTCAGTCCGCCTTTAGAGAACGTTCTTTCAAATTGGTTTCCTACTTTCATTACAACAGTGATGACACTTGGCTTCTCATTCACTAAAAAAGTGTTTTTATTCCAAAATAACATTTCACTGGATGTCCATGGATTATGAATACAAGACTTTGTAAATATGACTTTTTATCTCATCCTCGTTTTCTTTCTTGTCAAGATGCTTGGTCCAGAATTTGAGAATAATGCTTCCATCACATAAAACAATGGGGTCATTATTAACATCAGGCAGGAAAATGTCAATGAATGGTTAAAAATGTAAAGTTGCTTATGCATGCTCTGATCTGTCCTGTGTATGCCTATTCTCACTCCTGGAACTACAGCCTGTATTTGCACACCAGTAGTTTTTCATGCCAAAGGAACATACTTGATGATAATATTTAAATCCAGTCCAGCATATTTGCATATCTAATTTAAGATTAGTGCTGTATTTCCCAGAGCTCAAGGAACACAGTTAAATGTTGCACAGAAATGGATCACTCCCACAATTAACCATGCATTTACACTATTCCTCCATTAAACCCTCATTCCCAACAAGTCCCCTAGATTTTACCACTCGCCCATAGAGTATGGTCAATTTACAGTGGCCAACCTGTATGCCTTTGAGATGTGGGAGGAAACGAGAGCACCCAGATGAATTCCAAGCCGGCACAAGGAGTACATGCCAACTCCACATAGACAGTACCCAAACTCAGGATTAAATACGAGTCTCGGCGCTTTGGGGCTCGTACCTGTTGCTTTGTCCTCCTTGTGGTAGAGGTCATGGGAATGGGAGGTACTGTCAGAGCAGCGTTTTGGAGACAGTACACACTGGCCACTGTGTGCTGGTGAAGGAGGGAATGAATGTTTGGGATGTTGATGAGTTGCTGTCCAGGGAGTTGCTTTGTCCTGGATTGCATCAAGTTCCACGAGAGTCACTGTCATTGGACTAATTCAGGCAAGTGAAGAGCATTTCAGCATGCTCCTGAAGATGGTAGAAAGATCTTGGGGGTGATTCATCTTCTAACATTCCACTATTGGTCGGTCCGGTTCAGTTCCTGGTAAATGGTGACTACTTTTATGGTTTACCCCCACCCCCAGGATATTGATTGTGTGGGAGTTTGGGGATGATAATGCCATTGAATCTTGAATTGGTCACCATCTGAGAAATCAGCGTGCGGCTGTTTCTGGGTCTCTGGGTGTTGGTTTGGTTATTATGTGGGAGTGGTTATTGTCTTTTTTCTATTCAGCCACAATCCTTTCTTGTACAACATCTGGCAAAGTGGCCGCATGGTAGACTGCTCTGGAAGGTTAGATTTCATGGGATCCAAGGAGAGATAGCTGAATGGATAGCAAATTGGCTCCGTGGAAGGAAGCAGAGGGTGATGGTGGAAGGTTGCTTCTTAGAATGGAGGCCTGTGACTAGTGGCGTGCCTCAGGGTTCTGTGCTGGGCCCGTTACTGTTTGTCATCTACATCAATGATTTGGTTGAGAACATACAGGGCAAGATTAGCAAATTTGCTGATGATACAAAAGTTAGTGGTTTTGCAGATAGTGAAGAAGGGTGTGAACGATTGCAGCAGGATCTGGATCGATTGGCCAGGTGGGTGGAGGAATGGTTGATGGAATTTAATACAGAGAAGTGTGAGATGTTGCATTTTGGGATGTCGAACAAGGGCAGGACCTACACAGTAAATGGTAGACCTCTGGGTAGTGTTGTGGAGCAGAGGGATCGAGGAGTACAAGTGCATGGTTCCTTGAAGGTCGAATTGCAGGTAAATAAGGTGGTCAAAAAGACTTTTGGGACTTTGGCCTTCATCAGTCAGAGTATTAGGTATAGAAGTTGGGAGGTCATGTTGCAGTTAAATAAGACATTGGTGAGACCGCATTTAGAATACTGTGTGCAGTTCTGGGCACCATGTTATAGGAAAGATATTGTCAAGCTTGAAAGGGTTCAGAAAAGATTTACGAGGATGTTGCCAGGACTAGAGGGTGTGGACTATAGGGAGAGGTTAAGTAGGCTGGGCCTCTATTCCATGGAGCGTAGGAGGATGATGGGAGATCTTATAGAGTTATACAAAATCATGAGATGAATAGATCGGGTAGATGCATAGAGTCTTTTACCCAGAGTAGGAATTAACGGGTCCCTTTCAGAATGCAGGCAGTGACTATGGGGTACCGCAAGGCTCGATGCTGGGACTGCAGCTATTTACAATATATATTAATGATTTAGATGAAGGGATTACAAGTACATTAGCAAATTTGCAGATGACACAAAGCTAGGTGACAGTGTGAACTGTGAGGAGGATGCTATGGGAATGCAGGGTGGCTTGGACAGGTTGGGTGAGTGGGCAGATGCATGGCAGATGTAGTTTAATGTGGATAAATGTGAGGTTATCCACTTTGGTAGCAAAAAGAGGAAGGAAGATCATTATCTAAATGGTGTCAAGTTGGGAAAAGGGGAAGTACAATGGGATCTGGGGTCCTTGTTCATTAGTCAATGAAAGTAAGCATGCAGGTACAGCAAGCAGTGAAGAAAGCGAATGGCATGTTGGCCTTCATAACAAGAGGAGTTGAGTATAGGAGCAAAGACGTCCTTCCGCAGTTGTACAGGGCCCTAGTGAGACCACACCTGGAGTATTGTGTGCAGTTTTGGTCTCCAAATTTGAGGAAGGACATTCTTGCTATTGAGAGAGTGCAGCATAGGTTCACAAGGATTCCCGGGATGGCGGGACTGTCATATGCTGAGAGAATGGAGTGGCTGAGCTTGGAAACTCTGGAATTTAGAAGGATGAGAGGGGATCTTATTGAAACATATAAGATTATTAAGGGTTTGGACATGCTAGAGGCAGGAAACATGTTCCCGATGTTGGGAACTAGGGGCCACAGTTCAAGAATAAGGGGTAAGCCATTTAGAACAGAGATGAGGAAACATTTTTTCACACAGAGAGTTGTGAGTCTGTGGAATTCTCTGCCTCAGAGGGCGATGGAGGCCGGTTCTCTGGATACTTTCAAGAGAGAGCTAGATAGGGCTCTTAAAAATAGCGGAGTCAGGGGATATGGGGAGAAGGCAGGAACGGGGTACTGATTGTGGATGATCAGTCATGATCACATTGAATGGCGGTGCTGGCTCAAAGGGCCAAATGGCCTACTCCTGCACCTATTATCTATTGTCTGTTGTCTATAGGGGAATTGAGGACCAGAGGACATAGGTTCAAGGTGAAGGAGGAAAGATTTAATAGGTATCCGAGGGGTAAATTCTTCGCACAGAGGGTTGTGGGTGTATGGAACAAGCTGCCAGAGGAGGTAGTTGAGGGTGGGACTATACCATTATTTAAGAAACAGTTGGACAGGTACATGGATAGGACAGGTCTGGAGGGTTATGGACCAAGCGCAGGCAAGTGGGACTATGGTAGCTGGGATGTTGTTGGCCGGTGTGGGCGAGTTGGGCCGAAGTACCTGTTTCCACACTGTATCACTCTATGACTCTATAGCCAAGGAATGATGTGATTCATTTAATTTCACTCGCAGGATACAATGTCTGTTGTCGCCTTATCTTTTTTTTTTACGATGTTGCTTCCCACATTTGGCAGAATTAACACCAGAATATTCTTATGAAACGGAAAATGTTGAAACCTCAAAGAAAAGTCCTTTCTGTACAGGCTGTTAAAATTCTCACCTATTTGTTTTAAATCCTTAGACTCCATACTTTGATGCAATTTTTGATTGTCTGGAGATAAGAAAATCCATAATATTATAACTGAATAACGTGAGCAAATAATGGGTAACCCATTGTTTCACTGGGATGACATTCTAAAATGGTGTTCATTTCCCTCTCTGGGGTGAAACATTCAAAATGTCATGGAACAAGTATTGAAATAATTATTCATGAAAAGGGATCAAACAATGCTGCCTCATTTATTTGCATATTGTTTTCAGGAAGATATCCATTTTCTGTAACGGTAAAACTGAAGACAAGTTTTGAGGTCTGTCATAACATAAAGTGCAGTTAAATTGGCCCAAAAACATTATGAACACTGATAATTCCCACTTTAATATTTTGAAAATTCAGACTAAGGGTACTTGCTTATTTAGCTGTGTAGGAAGAAACTGCAGATGCCGGTTTAAACCGAAGATAGACACAAAATGCTGGAGTAACTCAGTCGGACAGGCAGCATCTCTGCCTGTCGAGTCAGAAGAAGGGTCTCAACCCAAAACGTCACCCATTCCTTCTCTCCAAAGATGCTGCCTGTCCCGCTGAGTTACTCCATCTATACAGCTTAATATTATTGATGAGATCCTAGCCTCTATAATCTTGCTCAGAAATACTACAAAATTGTTACAGAATGAACTATACAACTGATGAGAATAGAATTAGAATTACAGAGCTCGGGGTCAACCCCCACCCCCCTCCCCCCTCCCCCACCTCCCTCTCCCCACCACCCCTCACTTTCAGTCTGAAGAAGAGTTCTGACCTGAAACATCACCCATTCGTTTTGGCCGCAGATGACGTGTAAGCACATGGAGGGTTTCCTTTGAAAATTTTACTTTTTCTGTTTGATAAGAATATTCTGTTGTCAATTCCACGAACTGCTGGAAGCAACTTTGTGAAAAGGGGAACAGTGATAACAGATGCTGCATCCTGCGAGTGAGATTAATTATTTTGGAATATCCTTCCAATGCTCTGGCAGTTGCTGTTTAGTGACCTTCAGTGGCAGGTGTTGTTCTGCAGTAACAAGATTCCACAACCATTCCCACCTCTTTGTAACAAATAGTAACCTTCTCAAAGATCTGCCAAAGACAATATTACTAGCATTAATTTGATGGACTATCAGGCAAGTAGGCTTCATTCCCAGCCACACTAATACATTAAATATCAAATCATGTCAAGTACTTGCTATACCTTAATAGTTGATATTTTAATGTTGAATACTGGTCAATTCTGGGGATCTATCTTTTTCCCCGATTTACGATTGGTATTGACTGGATCAAAAAGAACCTTCTTGGTGTTAGACATAATACATAATGGAATTCAAATCAATTGGCTTCCTACCCCTCAATTTACTTTTTAGGCATTTTATCTGTATGTTTGACCTTACACAAATTCAAAACATTAAGATGCACTGTCTAAGCATTTGAATTAAGCAATTGGTAGCACTGTGTTCATTGTTTGTCAAATTACCATTACTATGCATCATGTATGAACTTGCTTACTACACACCTAGATGGGACCAAGTGTCCAAGACTTGCCCACCCATCATCCTTATTTCTGTTGACTGGCATTGACTGTTAAATATGGCAAACTTAAGATTCCTATTGTTGATTAATGTCCTTAATTTCCCTGCTTTTTCACACCCCTCCTGACTTTTTTTAACCCATTCCTGATTAATCTCTGTCCTTTCCAGGCCGAAGAAGGGTCCCGAACCGAAAGTTTGCCTGTCTATTCCCTCCCCAGATATCGACCCGCTGAGTTCCTCCAGCACTTTGTGTTTTGTTCTATTCTTGATTGTTATATTTTGAAGAAGAAAAAATAGTCAATAGTATGTCCTTGATACCCATTCAAATCATTAGTTTAAATCAAATCAATTTCCTGTCCTTTGCATGACTATATGGGACTGACAACACTAGGAATTTCCTGCCTTTGATTAGCTTGTGGTGCTCTGCCAATTACTCGGAGTTTTACACACACTCTATTTTCCATGTACAAGACATAGCATTTAACTGGCTGCAAAAGATAGGAAGTTATCTAAAAGGTGTACGTAGATGTGAATAAGAAATGTTATTTTCCTTCAAAATAGTTTGAGGAAGAATCTGATATTTGAGGTACAGAGAGGCCCATCATTTAAATGTAGTGAAAACAGAAAAGATGAGTGAAAGAAATAATAAATAAATAATAAACTAGGATTAGACCATGAAGATGTTGGTGAAAATGTTGTGTGTATGTTTCATCTATGGTTATTGCAACATTATAGGCAGAACCATCCAATTACTCCACCTAGCTGATCCTCACCCTCAACAACTTCTCCTTCCACTCCAAGTCCAAGGCATAGTTATGGGCACCCACATGGGCCCCAACTATGCCTGCCTCATTGTAGGGTACGTTGAACAATTCCTGTTCCAAGCGTACACTGGCCCTATCCCCGACTCTATCTCCATTGCACTGACAACCACATTGGTGCTACCTCCTGCACCCATGTAGAACTCATGGACTTCACCACCAATTTCCATCCGGCACTCAAATTTACTTGGACCATCTCTGACACCACCCTCCCCTTTCTTGATCTCACAGTCTCCATCACAGGAAATAGACTATCGACTGACATCTATTACAAACCCACTGACTCCCGCAACTATCTCGACTACACTCCTTTCCTTTCACCCCATCAACAATCAGTTTTATTCGTCACATATCGTCAGCCATCGCATACAAGACATAATCCTCCAAAATGTTCGCCACCTCCAACGGCATCACAACACCTGTCACATCTTTCCATCTCCACCCGTTTCCACTTTCCGCAGAAACCGTTCCCTCTGCACCTCCCTGGTTAACTCATCCATACCCACCCAAACATCTCCTCCCAAGGTACCTTCCCCTGTAACTGCAGAAGATGCAACACCTATCCCTATACTTCCTCCTTCGACTGTCCAGGGACCCTGACAGGTTAGGCAGAGGTTCACTTGCACCTCCTCCAACCTCATCTACTGTATCCGTTGTTCAAGATGTGGACTCTTATACATCGGCGAGACCAAACGTAGACTGGGCGATCGTTTTGCTGAACATCTTCGCTAAGTCCGCCTGAAGCTATCTGATCTCCCGGCAGCTAAACACTTTAATTCTCCTTCCCATTCCCACACAGACCTTTCTGTCTTAGGTCTCCTCCATTGTCAGAGTGAGGCTAAACGTAAATTGGAAGAACAGTAGCTCATATTTAGTTTGAGCAGCTTACAGACCAGTGGTATGAATATTGATTTCTCTAACTTCAGGTAGCCCCGACATTCCCTCGCTCTCTATCCATCCCCCACCCAAGTCGCACTAACTTCTCATTTTCACCAAACACACAGCTTTTTTTTTTTTTAATAAATGTTTATTTATTAGAAGTACATTACATTAGAACCAATTACATTAGTACTCGTCACGTATATCTTATTACAATTAATGTACTCCGTCATTTTTTACACTAATAAAGGGAAAGGATGAGATTGAGAGAAAGGAGAAAGTGAAGGAAAAAAGTGAAAGTGTAAAAAACGTGACAACAAAAAAGAACAAAGACCCTATAAGAAAGAAATTTTAAAAAAAAGAATGAAGAAATAGACCCTAAAAAAGAAGAAAACAGAGAAAGAGGGAAAAGAGAAAAACAAATACTTTGTTGTAAGCATCACGCAAATGGGATCCAAACACACAGCTAACCATGGCCCGTTTCCTCAATCATCGTTACTTTTTTGCATATCTATCATTTATTATTCTTTATCTCTGTACATCATCGTCTATTTCTCTTGTTTCCCTTATCCCTAACCAGTCTGAAGAAGGGTTTTGACCCGCAACGTCACCGATTCCTTCTCTCCAGAGATGCTGTCTGTCCTGCTGAGTTACAGAATGCAGCTTTTCGTGCCTATCTTTGGTTTAAACCAGCATCTGTAGTTCCTTCCTACACACCTGACTTCTTGGAACTTCACAGTGTTATTACAACAGACAGTTTTGTAGCTGAAAGTTTCAATTAATCTTTCTGCCATGTATCACTAATTCTATTTTGTACTTTTCTATTGGTATTTGCTTTCATAGCTTTGGGATGAATGATGCATGGTGTTCATATGCTACCTCTTCTCCTTTCCAACACAAATCCTGTCCAAATTGATTCCTGTCCAATATGACATTCTCTTAAATTCATATTGGTGGTTGAATTGAGTTACTTTAATAAAAATATTTTATTCTTTTAGGTCATATTCAGCTGTAATTTGGCACTTATGGAGGAAAATCAACAGACAATGGTTTGGGTCGAGAACCTTCTTCAGACTGATTGGAGTCGGAGGGGGGGGGAGAAAGCTGGGAAAGACTGGTGGGAAGTGGGACAAAGCCTGGCAAGTGATAGGTGGATAGAGGTAAGGGGATTTGCTTGGTAGATGGGTTGATTAAGTGTTAAAGGCCAGAAGTAATAAGGAGACACATGCGTGTCAGATGAGGAAAGAAAAGAGAGGATGAAATGTAAAGTTGGAGGGAAGGATATGGGTGGAAGGGACAGGGGGAGGGAAGGAAGATAAAAGGGGAATGTGGAATGGGGATGGGAGATGACGGGATGAAGTCCCACATTTCCATTTTATCCCAAACAATTGCGAGAAAGACTTTGTCAGGCCGTCTAGGGTGGGAGCAACTTTTCTGAGTGTCTGTCTTTTATTTTTATGTGTTTGTTTAGTTCACCTTATCAAGGGAAACCACATTGTATTGAATGTGGGAAATGTTCCCAATGATAGAATTATCTTTTTTTCAGTAAGATTTCTAGCCACTTCACCACAAGATACTAATTTTGCTTCTTCGGTGCAGATGCATCAGTTAGCAAAAAATAACACCGTGGCTCACATTTTCCATTAGTACTTTGCAAAAGAGGAACTGGATAAAAGAACAAAAACTTTCTGATCTACATATTACTGAAGCGTACTGTATATGAATATGTACAAAGGTCTTTGACTGCTATTTGAACAAATAACAAACTAGTCTGCAATTGTAATTGATAACACTGTGCCATTGTCTTTATTCCTTCTCAACCCTTTCCCACTTCAATCTGATTCCAAAGTTGAGGGAGGAGGGACAGCAATGGAGAAAGATGGATCTCCTGAAACTGGTTACACAGTCAGAGAGCAATACAGCGTGGAAACAGGCCCTTCGACTCAACTTGCCACACCGGCCAACCTGTCCCAGCTACACTAGTCCCACCTGCATGCGCTTGGTCCATATCCCTCCAAACTTGTCCTATCCATGTACCTGCCTAATTGTTTCTTAAACATTGGGATAGTCCCTTCCTCAACTACCTCATTTGGAAGCTTGTTCCATATACCCACCACCCTTTGTGTAGAAAAAGTTACCCCTCAGATTCCTATTAAATCTTTTCCACTTCACCTTAAACCCATGCCCTCTGGTCCTCGATTCGCCCAATTTGAGCAAGAGACTCTGTGCATCTACCCAATCTATTCTTCTCATGATTTTATTCACCTCTAGCCGATCACCCCTCATCTTCCTGTGCTCCAAGGAATAGAGTTCCAGCCTACTCAACATCTCCCTGTAGCTTAGACCCTCCAGTCATAAGATCACAAGTGATAGGAACAAAATTCGGCCCAATAAGTCTACTCCGCCATTCAATCGTGGCTGATCTATCTCTCGCTCCTAACCCCATTCTTCTGTCTTCTCCTCATAACCTCTGACACCTGTAACCCGTAGTCCTGGCAACATCCTCCTAAAGTATTGGACTCCTTCTCAGCTCGTATCCCCTTAACCTGTGCAAATCAGTCCTGGATGCCTTAACAAGATTAATGGACAGAATCCTCCTCAATCAGACCCTCACAATGATGGTGTTACATTACGATGCACATGCACTTTAGATTTCGGGAACTTGGGAAGTAGGGCTTTTGACTGAGTTTCTGTTTGACTGAGCAGTTACTGCAACATCCTCTTTCTCAACAATAGCGCAACAGTTTCACCCACGTGGTTTCCCAGACATTGTACTAATTAGCACACAAAAGCATAGTTCCTGCCATGATGTGATAAACCAAATTGGGAATGCAGTCTTTAAGTGGAATGAAGGCAATTATTCATTTGAACACAAAATGGAAATAGAGCAGCCTTTGTCAAAATCATTGAAACATTTGCCTTAAATAGCATTGCAACTTAAAAAAAAAAAAGATATTGCCATTTACTTTCCTCCTTTCAAATAAGCTCACCCCCTCCATGACACTGGTCAACCTGAAGAACACCTTCAGCAACAGACTGGTTCCACTAAGATGCAGCACAGAACCCCACTGGAGATCCTTTTTCCCTGTGGCTATCAAACTGTACAACTCCTCTCCCCTTCTGTTGTGGGGTAGACTGAGGTTGTATATTAATGATTTGGAAGAAGGGATTGTAGGCTTTGTGGGCAAGTTTGCAGATGATATGAAAATAGGTGAATGGGCAGGTAGTGTAGAGAAATTAGGGACTCTGCAGAAGGACGGATAGGTTGGGCGAGTGGGCAGAGAAGTGGCAGATGGAATATAGTGTAGCAAAGTGTGGAATCATGCATTTTGTTAGTAGGAATAAAGGCGTAGATTAATTTCTAAATGGGGAGAGAATCCAGAAAAAGGAGGCGCAAAGGGACTTGGGAGTGCTGATGCAGGATTCCCAAAACATTAATTTACATGTTGAATCAGTAGTAACGAAAGCAAACACAGTGCTAGCATTTATTTTGAGAGGGCATGTGTACAAAAACAGGGATGTAATATTGTGAGCAGTTTTGGGCACCATATCTGAGGAAGAATGTGCTGGCTCTGGAGAGGGTCCAGGGGAGGCTTACAAGAATGATGATCCCAGGAATGAGTAGGTTAACATATGATGAGCTACGGCACATTGTTGGCATATGTTTGATGGCACTAGGCATATATTCGCTGGATGAATGAGGGGGAACCTCATTGAAACATACAGAATAGTGAAAGGCTTCAGTAGAGTGGATGTGGAGAGAAGAATGAGGGGGGACCTCATTGAAACATACAGAATGGTGAAAGGCTTGGGTAGAGTGGATGTGGAGAGGATATTTCCACTAGTGGGAGAGTCTAATACTAGAGGTCATAGCCTCAGGATTACAGGAAGTTCTTTTAGGAAGGAGATGAGGAGGACTTTCTCTAGTCAGAGGATGGTGAATCTGTGGAATTCTTTGCCACAGAAGGCAGTGGAGGCAAAGTCAATGGATATATTTGAGGCAGAGATAGATAGATTCTTGATTAGTACGGGTGTCAGAGGTTATGGGGAGAAGGGAGGAGAATGGGGTTAGGAGGAAGAGGTAGATCAGCCACGATTGAATAATAGAGTAGACTTGATGGGCCAAATGGCGTAATCCTGCTATATCTCATGATTTTATGACTCCTCTTCCCTCCTCCCCCGCCCCCCCCCCCCCCCAAATCTTTGCACATCCCAAACCCTGGAGTTTCCACTCATCACTTACTTCATGTTTGATGTATCTTGTTATGTTGTATGACTGTTGGCAGACTGCTGGGATAAATGTCCCTGCTGGGATAAGTAAAGTTCCATCATATCGTAACATCATTTTCACATGAAGACGGCGAAGAGTTACATTTGCAAGGTTTTCCATTGCTCTCTTGAAACTGTTCGTTCAAGCAGAGCTGCAGGAAAACAGCGCAGCCAATGACAATTTCTCTTTTGTGGCAGCACAGAAGAGACCATTAAACGATTCAGTTCGGGGAGCTCATGGAATTAGAATGATTGAGCTGAATCTGATATCTCCAACAGATGTTTTATAGCTATTGAATGATGACTTGGGAGAATCTGGCTGACTTTTGCCATCTATAACTATACCACTGCTTTGCTGCCTTGGTTGGGACATCTAACAATCTCAGTCACACGATTCAGCACACCATATATACTAAAATTGGAACAATACAGAAAAGATTAGCCTGGCCCCTGAGCAAGAATGATATGAAAATTTGTGAAGTGTTCCATATTTTTTAGGGGTGGTGCAGCAGGTAGAGTTGCTGCCTAAAAGGCCTGTCCCACTTTCATGACTTAATTCAAAACCTCTGCCGAGTTTAAAGGACCTAAATAAAAAATCAAGATCGTGGTAATCTACGAGCTCCTACGACCTTCCACGACTATGTTCACAAACTCCTACGAACTCCTACGAGTATGTCTACGAATTCCCCTGACTATTTCGATGCCCTCCTCACGAGTAGAAAGTTGCAATTTCTTTCATCCCGACCATGTTTTTACTCGTGGACATTTTTTATCGGGCTGGAAAAAACGTCCCGACTTACCTGATGCCACGAGTACCTATGGCTAGCATAACGAGCCGCTACGATATATCTACGAACTCCTACGACCTCCTACGGACTTGTGACGAACATTCTGTGAGTTTGAATCAAGGGGAAAACTCGGGAGAATTCGTGAATTACCTCGTGAAAGTGGGACAGGCCCTTAACAGTGCCAGAGACCTGCATTCAATCCTGATCACTGGTGCTGTCTGCACGGAGTTTGTATGTTCTACCCGTGACCGCATGGGTTTCCTCCGAGTGCTGTGTTTTCCCCAACATTCCAAAAAGTGCTAGTTTGTAGGTTAATAAGCTTCTGTAAATCTGTGTCTGAGATTCCCTAGCATGTCCTGCACTTCCCACACACTGGAGACAAGTGGTGAATATATGATTGAAGTTCCCCCCCCCCCCCCCCCCCCTGCCAAGTTTTAGAATTTCACAGGGCATCATCTGTTTGTCAGTCCTTGCAGCTTCTCAGTTGGCCTGTTAGACAACTTATGGGCAGCATGGTGGCACAACGGTAGAGTTGCTCCTTACAGCGCCAGAGACCCGGTTTCAATCCTGACCTTGGGTGCTGTCTGTACAGAGTTTCCCTAGTGTGTAGGATAGTGCTAGTATGCCGGGTGTGCTCGGTGGGCCGAAGTGCCTGTTTCCGCGTTGTATCTCAGCCAAGATGGCGGCAAGGTTGCAGAGGAGCATCTTCTGTGAAATGGAGTTGAGGTCATTCTCATCTCGTGCAGGGTTGTGGTTGAGGAACACTTTGAATAATTTCTTCCAGCAGGAGCTGGCTTCCCCTCTGTCCTTGACAAGTTCACCTTTATTTTTGGTTCTCAGCAGGTAGACACTTGGGTGCTTAGCCATAGATGGCCTTGTCTACACTGGAGAATCTGCACATGTCAGGATTATCGGTGAATTGCTGGGTCTGTGGCACCTGTTTCCCATCACCACCTGTTCTTTAGGCCATGGGTGGTTTTGTTGGAACTGGACCTTTGATTACTGATACTGTTAGTTTTCCTTTGGAATGTGATTCAGTTTCCAATCTAATTTCGAAACCAGGAAATCCCAAGCTTCATTGTGGCAGGTGGACAGCAGAAATTATTCAGGAGTGTTCTCTGAGATTCTTAAGAGAGAGCATATCTTGGACCGCGATCACTCAAAATGGAGGAGGAAGCTTCAGGGTGACAATGACAAGTCTATATGTTGGGACCACGCAGAAGCTTAGTGTTAATGGTTGAAGGAGTTTACCATCTCCAAAACTATCCACTTGCTTTTCCCATCAAGCGCCTCCTACCCCAAATGACTCCCACATTGGTCTTGGGATGAAGTTCCAGTCTTTCAGTCCACATTACTGTGGCCCTTGCACTTTTTTTATTAGCACTTTCTCTGTGGCAGTAATGTTACAATGCTGTAACACTAGATTCTGCACTGGTATTTTTCTCTTTTCAATACCTGTTGTTCTTTTGAATGACTTGATTGTATCAGTGTTTGGTATGATTTGACTGAATGGCATGCAAACAAAACCTTTCACTGTACATGTATGTGATAATAATAAACCAATACCTATAGCATTAGTCTTCTCAGGACCATGGAACTGGAGTTGGTAAGCCATCAATTGCAAAGGATTGTCTAAGAAAAAGTTGATGTCATCGTGACATTTTGGTACTAGTTTTAAAATGGAATTCAAAATTCTGTGAAGCATCCAGGGGTAAGATTTGGACCAATCAATCAACATTTTATTCCCACATTTATGTTTGACTCGGTATAAAATCTTTGCCTGGCCCTGCCTTGCTAATGTGCTGCTGGTCTCTAATCATGGCTCACAACATATCTCCCATATTGTCTCACTATGATAATGTGAAATTGCCAGTCCATATAGCTGCAATAGATAATTTACTGCACAATATTTAATGCAGAAAACCGTCCACTTTGCAGCTTTAATTTCCATACAGTTGCCCTCATTAATGGTTTATTCAATAATGTGAAATGAGCAATACCAGAAACATTGACAGTTTCTCTTTCCACGGTTACTGACTGGCAGGCTTGAGTTTTTCAAGCATTTTCTGTTTAAGATCTTCAATAGTTTTCTTTACTTACATAAAAATATCCACAAATAATTGATTGTCCCTGAATTATGCAGAGAATCATTCCTGTACATCAGTAGTTTCCCACGTTTGCTTTTAACTGCTTTGGCATAACTTGTTGAGATTTATTGAACTGAAGAGAATGCTGGTTGCCTCGCTGTGAGCTGAATGTTCTTCATTCTTCAAATGTAACTTTGATCTTGGAAACAAAGTTATTTCAAAGCTTTTCCTTGTACAATGCAGACACAAAAAGCTGGAGTAACTCAGAGGGACAGGCACCATCTCTGGAGAGAAAAAATGCGTGACGTTTCGGGTCAGACTGAAGAAGGGTCTCGACCCGAAACGTCACCCTTTCCTTCTCTCCAGAGGTGCTGCCTGTCCCGCTGAGTTGCTCCAGCTTTTTGTGTGTCTATCTTCGGTTTAAACCATCATGTGCAGTTCCTTCTTACACACCTTGTACAATGCAATTGGAAAATCCCTGTTTTGTGTATCCTCATGTGTTGTGCATCTTAATACAGGGCAAGGATCAGCACAGTGTATGAAACAAACTGCAATGTTATCTGATCCTCAATTTCCCATCATATATCATCAATTGTATCTATTGCCTCTTCCGCAATCAGTTCCTCTGTGAGATTTGCACAGAGGATAATGCTGTTTATCAATTTTTATAATATTTTACATGGCATTATCAGATATGATTGAAATTGCTGCCCGATCAGTCTAACTTCTAAAATGTACTTGCTCTGTTGTAGATTGCAGAGGGAATGGCCTACATTGAAAGAAAAATTACATCCATCGAGATCTTAGAGCAGCTAATGTTTTGGTGTCAGACAACCTGATGTGCAAAATTGCTGATTTTGGCCTTGCTCGAATAATTGAAGATAATGAGTATACAGCAAAAGAAGGTATATTTCAACAGCTTGAGCTGAAAAATTAATGTTTTATAAATGTTTCCACTAAACTGTAAATTAATTACGGTAGTTAATAATAAATGGGCAATAGCTAGATTAAGTTATATATCTACTAAATTATAAATGAAAATACATCTGATATGTTTCATGTGATGCTTCAGGAATTTAAGGCTAATTTTCCTTGAAGGTTATTATCTCTAATTTTGTTGGAAATTGCATAAAAAGTAATAGTTGCACAGCATGGAAACAGGCCTTGCAGCCAGTTTTGTCTATGCCGATCAAGATGCGTCTGAGCTACCTCTATAGTTTCCACTGGCAGCTCGTTCCTTATGCCCACCATCTTTTGTGTGAAGGCAGGGCTGTCTTAACGCACGGGCACGCTCGGCAGTTGCCCGGGGCCCCACGAGCATAGGGGCCCCATGCTAATCTATGTATTGTAGAATGTTATTGTAGAACATGAAAACAGAGAACATCGCAAGCAAAGATTATAGAGCGGAGATTATAGAGCTCCGTTCTATGATCTTTGATCGCAATTGCATGACGGCATATTTGATTCGGCATAAAGAAACTGGAAGTGTAGGGCCCCAGTGCACTGCTTTGCCTGGGGGCCTATAATGCTGTTAAGATGGCCCGGTGTGAAGGGTTACCCCTGTCCTATCTATGTCCTTGAGTTTAACAGAAAAAGACTGTAACCACCCATCTGTATACCCCTCGTGTTTTTATATACCTCAGCCTCCTCCAATTGAGGGGAAAAAGACCCTACCTATCCAGTTTCTTTCGAGAACTCTTGCCCAGCAGTTCGGTAACACCATCAAGAGTCCTTTTTCTCCTTAATTACAATCTTGCTGTAGCAGGACAAATAGAACTGTGCGTAATACTCAAAGTGGGTTCTCACAAAAGACTTTTACAACGTGACATTCCAACTCCTGTCTTTCAATTGGAATTAAACTCATGATTCCCCTTAGGGAAATTAATCATCCTCTCACCAGCTAGAGTGTGGTCCTGACCTCCCATTAACGTCATTGGGAACCTTTGAACTATCTTTAATCAGACTTTATCTTGCACTAAATATTATACCCATTATCCTGTATCTGTAGACTGTGGATGGTTTGATTGTAATCATGGATTGTCTTTTCTGTGACTGAATATCACACAACAAAATGCTTTTCACAGTACCTCAGTGATAATAAACTATAATAAATTATTATAGTTTCGATGACAATAATAAACTAAACTAAACCCTATGTTTTGATTAACCATTCACAAGGTGCAACTTGGGAGCATGTTGAAATGTACTCTGCTTGTTAAAATGATAGCAGCTTCAACTAATGTCCAAACTTGACACCATTCAGGAGAACGTATTCAATTATATTAGTATCCATCAACTATCTGGACTAGAGGTACCGCCATCTCCAACCCCTGCAGAAATTCAATGACTTTATCAGCATCGCATCTCAATCCTACGACCTACAAATAGGTTAATGGTAGAATTAGAACAGCATCCCAAAATTCCCTTCCATGCCGCGTGCTGTCTTAACTTGCAATGCATTATCATTTCTTCCATCACTCCCTTGTAATTTAAAGGAGTACCTTGATTAGCGCATGGAGGATAGTTACCAGTATTATTGGTCTTGTCAGCGGTAGACAAAAATGCAAGAGAAACTCAGCGGGTGAGGCAGCATCTATGGGACGACGGAATAGGTGACGTTTCGGGTCGAGACCCTTCTTCAGAAGAAGGGTCGAGACCCAGAACGTCACCTATTCCGTCGTTCCATAGATGCTGCCTCACCCGCTAAGTTTCTCCAGCGTTTTTGTCTACCTTAGATTTTTCCAGCATCTGCAGTTCTTTCTTAAACATTTGGTCATCAGCAATACCTGCAGCCCAAGATTTAAGAATGAAAGAAGTCTTGTATGTCTCTAATTATAGCTGAGAAAATGTTCCTGAGAGGATATTTGGAAAGAAAATATACATTTGTCCTCTCATTGGAAATAGATTTGAATATAATTTACATCCTAGTTACTGTGAATGTGCCATAATCATCTTTTAATATTTTATTTTATGTTCTTACAACATAATAAATGTGATATTTTTTGTTTTAGGGGCTAAATTTCCAATTAAATGGACTGCACCGGAAGCTATAAGCTATGGATCATTCACAATTAAATCAGATGTGTGGTCATTTGGAATACTCTTGTATGAAATAATCACTTATGGAAAAATTCCGTACCCAGGTAAGAATATTTATTAATACTTTTCTGTTGTGAGACCAGATCCAGTTTCAAGTTTTTTTTCCAAAACGTCTTTTCCTTCCACTTTCTCTTCTCTTTTTGACTCGAGCTCCAATATAACACTGTGCATCAACATGGTTCCCTAATACGGCCTTGTGACTAGAGAACACCATAGCCGTGCATCATGCTGTTCACGTGTAGCATTTACATATGCAAACTTCCAACAACAGATCCTTTATTAGCAATTTCAAAGATTATCTTAGCTCCTGATCCTTGGTACTGAGATGAATTGTGGTGCTGCAGACAGCACTGCACATACAGAATCGAACCCAAAATTGCTCAACAGTATCTTTGATCATACACATTACAAAAGCGTATCAGATTTGTTCTATTAACGCTACAAAAGATCCTTTAATCTATTATTCAATGGAGATTTTATCGAAAATAAATTAGCAAATTCAAAACCCATTGCAAACCTTTCAATCCCACAACCATTGCTATTTTCATGGTTTTTAACAAAGCTCCTCCTGGAAGTTAGACACAAAATGCTGGAGTAACTCAGCGGGACAGGCAGCATCTCTGGAGAGAATGAATGGGGGACATTTCGAGTCGAGGCCCGATTCTGAAGAAGGATGTCGACCAGAAACGTCACCCATTCCTTCTCTCCAGAGATGCTGCCTGTCCCGCTGATTTATTCCAGCATTTTGTGTTTATCTTCAGTTTAAACAAGCATCTGCAGTTCCTTCTTACATATCTTTCCAGAAGTTATTTTTCAACAATAATTTTTTGTTCAGTTATGTGTTTGTCAGTCAATTATTATATGGTTGACAATGTTTAAACTGGAAAGAAGGCTTATGACAGAGTGGTGGGCTCACGAGTTAAAATTCTAAATGGGGCGCAACCAACTTTAAAAGCTGGGAAATCTAAAAAGCAGTGATTCTAACATCTGTGGTCAGAAACTGACTGGAGGGTTTTACGAGGGGTAAGATATACTTGCATTTTTATAAACAAAGGCTGAGTAGGGATCGTCAGCAGGGTTTTGTTTGTGGGAGATGTGTCTCATAAATCTGAATGTTTTTTGAATATGTAACCAAAAAGGTTAATGAGGGCAGAGCTGTAGACATTATATATATATATATGGATTTCAGCAAGGCATTTGACTGGATAGAAAATTGGCTTCATGGAAGGAAGCTGGGTGATAGTGGAAGATTGATATTTGGACTGGAGGCCTTTGACCACTGCCTCAGGGTTTGGTTCTGGGCCCATGGCCATTTGTCATTTATATCAACGCTTTGGATGAGTGTGTACAAGGCATGATTTGGAAATTTGCAGATGACACTGAAGTGGGTGGCATTGTAGATAGCAAAGATGGTTGTAAAAATTGCAGCACCAACTTGATCGGTTGGGCAGGTTGGCTGAGGAAAGTTTACATAGAAACATAGAAAATAGGTGCAGGAGGAGGCCATCCGGCCCTTCGAGCCAGCACCGCCATTCATTGTAATCATGGCTGATCGTCCCCAATCAATAACCTGTGCCTGCTTTCTCCCCATATCCCTTGATTCCACTAGCCCCTAGAGCTCTATCTTACTCTCTCTTAAATCCATCCAGTGACGTGGCCTCCACTGCCCTCTGTGGCAGAGAATTCCACAAGTTCACAACTCTCTGGGTGAAAAAGTTTTTTCTCACCTCAGTCTTAAAATGGCTTCCCCTTTATTCTAAGACTGTGGCCCCTGGTTCTGGACTCGCCCAACATTGGGGAAATTTTTCCTGCATCTAGCTTGTCCAGTCCTTTTATAATTTTATATGTTTCTATAAGATCTAAGATCTAATAAGTTTCTATAAGATTTAATGAAAGGATAGAAAAAGCATTCATTGGTGAACATCTACATGAATTTATTAAATAGTTCAAACCTAACATAGACAGTTCTACATAAGTAACATGCTCTAGAATGAGTATGTTACTTATGAAGAAATGATAAGACAAGGATCTAATAGTTAGACTTGTATTCATTGAAGTTTAGGAAAATAAGAAGGGATTTTATTGAAACACATGATCCTGATGGATCTTGCCAGGTTGGATGCTGAAAAGATGTTTCCTCTTATGGAATATTCAACAATAAGTGGCGACGTTTTTTCCTGAGCGTTGTTTTTGGAACACTACTCTTCAAAGATGAAGTGGCGGGGCGGAGAGAGAGAGTGGATGGGAAACAGAGTCTCTGAATGTTTTCTCAACAGAGCTAAATAGAATAATCGTTGGGAAGTTGTGAAAAATTATGGGTAGAAGGGAATGCGATGTTTAGGTTAAAATCGGATCAACCGTGATCTTATTAATCATAAAATCAGCGTAAAGTAAGCGGAGAAACCAGACCTATTGACCCACTTTGTTCATGAAGAACATGATGCCCACATACGCTAATCCCAATTGCATGCATTAGGGCTTTTCCGATAAGTACCCATACAGATGTGTTTCAAATGTTGGAATTGCGTCGGTACACGTGACAATAAACTAAATCAACGCAAACGTTTTGAGAGTTGCGGTATCTATAGTGTAAGACTTTGATCAGCAAGTGAAAAAATGACTAGCTAAATTAAGGGTTGTGGTTGGGGTAGTAATGGGTTGGAAAGTTTAGATAAAACTGCTTTGTCGAGAGTTTAGATGTGGAATTTCTATTTCTGAACAGGGCCACAGGGTTGGAAAATATCGGGTTCAGCTTGTCTTGAGTAGCTGGGGAAGAGATTTAAACTTTGCGATACAGGAACCAAACGCTTGGCTTTGATCTGCCAACATTGTTTTAAAAAAGAACAAGAAAACAGAATCAAGAGTAGACTACCAGGACCCTCAAGCCTGCCTACCATTCAATGGGATCATGGCTGATCTATCATAACCTGAAAGTTCCCCATTATCTTCGGTTCCTCAATCTTTCAAACATTCATCCATCTCCACCTTAAATATAACTAATGATCTGGCCTTCACCACCTTTCAGGGACAAAGTATTCCAATCACCCTGAGTAAAGTTCTTGATCTCAGACATTTGATCTGAATGAACCAATAAGTTGTTACCTTGCTGATTGTTCCATTCTCTGACCAAGTGATTTTTTAAATTCTTAAAATGTGACTTTACCATGGACTACTTGCCACCTAGCTCCCACTTCCAACTGGAGCTTAGATACTGTTCATGTGGAATTTGTGCGATTTTTTTCCTTCCCCCCCCTCCCCCTGCAACTCCCTGGTATTTCTTCCCATGCCATTAACGTTATGCTACAGTTAATTATAGGTGGGTGTCGAAGAATCGGGGGAAATCAGGGATGTGAGAGAGAAGTTACAAATAAATAAGTGGGAGCGTGGAACTTAGGGAATGCACTGAGAAGCAGAAGAGACTGTAAGACCACCAATGTCATGAGAAATACGAAATATGAGAAAATTGTGTATCTTTCAAAATCTCTTTGGTCTTTCTCAATCCCATTGAGTTAGATTCTTTCTTAATCAGATATAGTTAAATTTAGAAGGAGGAAATAAAATTAAAGTTCGGTGTTGAGAAATGCCTCAAAGTTACCAGTTCCTTTATTTCATGAAGTCTGACAACTGGGGTGACATACTGGCCAAGCTGGCCAAGCTTCCAACTGGTAAAGCAGCACATTACATGATTGATCTTTGATCTTGGTATTTTTTGTTTCCATTTCATCCTATGATTTGTTGTAATTCTTCCTGTAGATTAATACCAGAATTATATGTCATTCTTTTAGGCTTGCATTCATTTGCATTAAGCATTGTATGCAATGAAAGCAAGTTTCAGAATTGCCATGGATTGTTTTCCATTTAACAGAAAATTGTCAAGCTTGAAAGGGTTCAGAAAAGATTTACAAGGATGTTGCCAGGACTAGAAGGTGTGAGCTATAGGGAGAGGTTGAGTAGGCTGGGTCTCTGCTCCATGGATCGTAGGAGGATGCTGGGAGATCTTATAGAGGTGTATAAAATCATGAGAGGAATAGATCGGGTAGATTCACAGAGTCTTTTACCCAGAGTAGGGGAATCGAGGACCAGAGGACATAGGTTCAAGATGAAGGGGAAAAGATTTAATAGGAATCCGAGGGGTAACTTTTTCCACACAGCTGCCAGAGGGTAGCTGAGGCTGGGACTATCGTTTAAGAAACAGTTGGACAGGTACATGGATAGGACAAGTTTGGAGGGTTATGGACCAAGCGCAGGCAAGTGGGACGAGGGTAGCTGCGACATTGTTGGCAAGTTGGGCCGAAGGGCCTGTTTCCACACTGTATCACTCTATGACTATGACTTTATGTATCTCTCCACTGTAAATGGCTCGATTGTAATCATGTATTGTCCTTCCGCTGACTGGTTAGCACGCAGCAAAAGCTTTTCACTGTACCTCAGTACATGTGACAATAAACTATACTGTAAACATGGGAAGGACCCTCACAGTGAATGGTAGGACTCTGGGGAGTGTTGTAGATCAGAGGGATCCAGGATGCCTTGAAGGTGGAGGCACAGGTAGATAGAGTGGTCAAAAAGGCTTATACAATCGACAATAGGTGCAGGAGTAGGCCATTCGGCCCTTCGAGCCAGCACCGTCATTCAATGTGATCATGGCTGATCATCCATAATCAGTAGGTACACAAAAATGCTGGAGAAACTCAGCGGGTGCAGCAGCATCTATGGAGCGAAGGAAATAGGCAATGTTTCGGGCCGAAACCCTTCTTCAGACTGATAGGGGGTGGGGAGAAGAAAGGAAAAAAGGCACAGGAGGAGCCCGAGGGCTGGGGGATGGGAGGAGACAACCAGAGGGCTGATGAAGGGGAGGGGACAGCAAGGGCTAGCAGAGTTGGGAGAATTCAATGTTCATGCCCCCAGGATGTAGACTGCCCAAGCGGAATATGAGGTGCTGTTCCTCCAATTTCCAGTGTTGCTCGCTGTGGCCATGGAGGAGACCCAGGACAGAGAGGTCAGATACGGAATGGGAGGGGGAGTTGAAGTGCTGAGCCACACTGAAGTGCTGAGCCTCCGCCTCACCGTGCACTTCCATGGGAAGGAGTCCTCGCCCCCCACTGATGACCTCTTTTCCCGTCTCCAACGCACCCCCTCCTCGTGGAACCCCCCTCGTAGCCTTCCGGCTTTAGAACTCTTCATCAAAAACTGCCGTCGTGACATCAACCGCCTCAACTTCTCCACTCCCCTGTCTCACTCCAATCTCTCCCCCCCTGAACGCACTGCCATCGACTCACTCCGCAACAACCTAGATTGGGTTATCAAACCCGCCGACAAGGGAGGTGCCGTGGTAGTCTGGCGCGTCGATCTCTACAAAGCTGAGGCCACGCGCCAACTCTCAGACACCTCCTCCTATTTACCCTGGACCATGACCCCACTGACGAGCACCAGGCCACCATCTCCAGCACCATCACCGACTTCATCCACTCCCACGCCCTGCCCGACCGAGCCTCCAACCTCATCGTTCCCCACGCCCGCACGGCCCGATTTTACCTTCTCCCCAAAATCCACAAACCTGACTGTCCCGGTAGACCCATTGTCTCTGCCTGTTCGTGCCCCACCGAACTCATCTCCACCTACCTCGACTCCATCCTATCCCCCTTGGTTAAATCCCTCCCTACCTATGTTCAAGACACCTCAGACACTCTCCGTCGTCTGCGCGCATTCCACTCTCTAGGCCCTCACCCCCTCATCTTCACCATGGACGTCCAGTCATTGTACACCTCCATCTCCCACCAGGATGGTCTCAAAGCCCTCCGGTTTTTCCTCGACCGAAGAAGCAACCTATACCCAGCCACTGACACCCTCCTCCGCCTAGCGGAGCTGGTCCTTACCCTCAATAACGTCTCATTTGACTCCTCCCATTTCCTCCAAATACAAGGCATGGCTATGGGCACATGCCTGGGCCCCAGCTATGCCTGCCTCTTTGTCGGTACGTAGAACAATCCTTGTTCGATGCGTACCAGGGCCCCATCCCCGACCTCTACCTCCGCTACATCGATGACTGTTTTGGTGCCACCTCCTGCACCCACACACAACTGACTGACTTCATCCGCTTCACCACCAACTTCCATCCGGCACTCAAATACACCTGGACCATTTCCGACACTTCCCTACCATTCCTTGACCTCACTACCTCCATCGCAGGTGATAGACTTCATACCGACATCCACTACAAACCTACCGACTCCCATGGCTATCTGGACTACACTTCTTCCCACCCTGCTTCCTGTAAGGACTCCATCCCCCACTCCCAATTCCTCCGTCTACGCCGCATCTGCTCCCAGGATGAGGCGTTCCACACCAGGGCATCGGAAATGTCCTAATTCTTCAGGGAACGGGGGTTCCCCTCCTCCACCATAGATGAGGCTCGCACCAGGGTCTCTGCCATACCCCGCAACACTGCTCTCTCTCCCCATCCCCCCACTCACAACAAGGGCAGAGTCCCCCTAGTCCTCACCTTTCACCCCACCAGCCGTCACATACAACAAGTGATCCTCCGTCAGTTTCGCCACCTCCAACGTGACCCCACCACTCGCCACATCTTCCCATCTCCCCCCATGTCTGCCTTCCGCAAAGACCGCTCCCTCCGTAACTCCCTTGTCAATTCTTCCCTTCCCTCCCGTACCACCCCTTCCCCGGGTACTTTCCCTTGCAACCGCAAGAGATGCAACACTTGTCCCTTCACCTCCCCCCTCGACTCCATTCAAGGACCCAAACAGTCATTCCAGGTGCGACAGAGGTTCACCTGCATCTCCTCCAACCTCATCTATTGCATCCGCTGCTCTAGATGTCAGCTGATGTACATCGGTGAGACCAAGCGGAGGCTTGGCGATCGTTTCGCCGAACACCTCCGGTCGGTCCGCAATAACCTACCTGACCTCCCAGTGGCTCAGCACTTCAACTCCCCCTCCCATTCCGTATCCGACCTCTCTGTCCTGGGTCTCCTCCATGGCCACAGCGAGCAACACCGGAAATTGGAGGAAATGCACCTCATGGGCAGTCTACATCCTGGGGGCATGAACATTGAATTCTCCCAACTCTGCTAGCCCTTGCTGTCCCCTCCCCTTCATCAGCCCTCTGGTTGTCTCCTCCCATCCCCCAGCCCTCTGGCTCCTCCTCCACCTTTTTTCCTTTCTTCTCCCCACCCCCTATCAGTCTGAAGAAGGGTTTCGGCTCGAAACGTTGCCTATTTCCTTCGCTCCATAGATGCTGCTGCACCCGCTGAGTTTCTCCAGCATTTTTGTGTACCTTCAATTTTCCAGCATCTGCAGTTCCTTCTTTAACACATCCATAATCAGTACCCTGTTCCTGCCTTTGCCCTATATCCCCTGACTCCGTTATCTTTAAGAGCACTATCTAGCTCTCTCTTGAAAGTATCCAGAGAACTGGCCTCCACTGCCCTCTGAGGCAGAGAATTCCACAGAATTCCGCAGTGAAAAAGTGTTTCCTCATCTCCGTTCTAAATGGCCTTATTCTTAAACTGTGGCCCCTGGTTCTGGACTCCCCCAACATCGGGAACATGTTTCCTGCCTCTAGCGTGTCCGAACCCTTAATTATCATATATGTTTCAATAAGAATCCCCTCTCATCCTTCTAAATTCCAAAGTATACAAGCCCAGCCGCTCCATTCTCTCAGCATATAACAGTCCCGCCATCCTGGGAATTAACCTTGTGAATCTACGCTGCACTCCCTCAATAGCGAGAATGGCATATCAGCCTTCATCAGTCAGAGTATTGAGTATAGAAGTTGGGAGGTCATGATGTAGTTGTATAAGATGTTGGTAAGGCCACATTTAGAGCATTTTTGTTCAGTTTTGGTCACCATGTTATAGGAAAGATGTAAAGCTGGAAAGGGTGCAGAGAAGATTTACGAGGATGTTGCCAGGACTCGAGGGATGAACTTTTGGGAGAGGTTGAGCAGGCTGGAGAGCAGGAGGATCAGGGGTGATTTTATAGAGGTTTATAAAATCATGAGAGGAATAGATCGGGTAGATGCGCAAAGTCTCTTGCCCAGAGTAGGGGAATCGAGAACCAGAGCACATAGGTTTAAAGTGAAGGGGAAAAGATTTAATAGGAATCTGAAGGGTAACTTTTTCCACACAAAGGTGGGTGTATGGAACAAGCTGCCGGAGGAGGTAGTGCAACGTTTAAGGACCAGTTAGGCAGGTACTAGTTTGGAGGGTTATGAACCAAAGCAGGAGATTAGAATAGAGCACCAGTAAATGAGACAATAGGGGAGGGCACCAGTAAATGGTCAGCATAGACTCGGTGGGCCTGTTTCCGAGCTGTATCTCTACGCTAAGCTAAAGAGTCGGCCTTTAATGAACATATTCCACCAAATGCCCCGGGATTACCCACAGACCTTTTTTTTTTACCCTTCTGTTCTTGGTATTACTGCTTAGAATTACTTTAGTAAAGTTTCAATAGAATATGGGCTAATTCATTCTTTTGTCTCCTTCCTGGAACTGAAACTTTTTCAAAATGTTTCATTTTTCACTGCTCAAAGCAAAATACACCATACATAGCAGACATCAGAAGAACTGTGGGTATCAGGAGTACTCTGGAGATTGGATAGATACAAAATGCTGGAATAACTCAGCGGCTCAGGCTGCATATCTGGAGAAAATGGATAATTGATTTTTCAGTGGGGGGATCTTCTTCAGACTGATAAACCAGCATGACAGAAATATTTCAAATGTCATTAGAAACGGGAACAGTGCCGGAGGATTGGCGTACTGCGCATGTTGTTCCGTTGTTTAAAAAGGGTTCTAAGAGTAAACCTAGCAATTATAGACCTGTTAGTTTGACGTCAGTGGTGGGCAAATTAATGGAAAGGATACTTAAAGATAATATATATAAGTATCTGGATAAGCAGGGTCTGATTAGGAACAGTCAACATGGATTTGTGCCTGGAAGGTCATGTTTGACTAATCTTCTAGAATTTTTCGAAGAGGTTACTAGGGAAATTGATGAGGGTAAAGCAGTGGATGTTGTCTATATGGACTTCAGTAAGGCCTTTGACAAGGTTCCTCATGGAAGGTTGGTTAAGAAGATTCAATTGTTGGGTATTAATGGTGGAGTAGCAAGATGGATTCAACAGTGGCTGAATGGGAGATGCCAGAGAGTAATGGTGGATGGCTGTTTGTCAGGTTGGAGGCCGGTGACTAGTGGGGTGCCTCAGGGATCTGTGTTGGGTCCACTGTTGTTTGTCATGTACATCAATGATCTGGACGATGGTGTGGAAAATTGGATTTGTAAGTATGCAGATGATACTAAGATAGGTGGTGTGGTGGATAATGAAGTAGATTTTCAAAGTCTACAGAGAGATTTAGGCCATTTGGAAGAGTGGGCTGAAAGATGGCAGATGGAGTTTAATGCAGATAAATGTGAGGTACTACATCTCGGCAGGACAAATCAAAATAGGACGTACATGGTAAATGGTAGAGAATTGAGGAATGCAGTTGAACAGAGGGATCTAGGAATAACTGTGCATAGTTCCCTGAAGGTGGAATCTCATATATATATATATATATATATATATATATAAAAAATAAGTGCAGGAGTAGGCCATTCGGCCCTTCGAGCCTGCACCGCCATTCAATATGATCATGGCTGATCATCCAACTCAGTATCCTGTACCTGCTTTCTCTCCATACCCCCTGATCCCTTTAGCCACAAGGGCCACATCTAACTCCCTCTTAAATATAGCCAATTAACTGGCCTCAACTACATTCAGTGGCAGAGAATTCCAGAGATTCACCACTCTCTGTGTAAAAAATGTTTTTCTCATCTCAGTCCTAAAAGATTTCCCCTTTATCCTTAAATTGTGACCCCTTGTTCTGGACTTCCCCAACATCGGGAACAATCTTCCTGCATCTAGCCTATCCAACCCCTTAAGAATTTTGTAAGTTTCTATAAGATCACCCCCTCAATCTTCTAAATTCTAGCGAGTACAAGCCGAGTCTATCCAGTCTTTCTTCATATGAAAGTCCTGACATCCCAGGAATCAGTCTGGTGAACCTTCTCTGTACTCCCTCAATGGCAATAATGCCCTTCCTCAGATTAGGAGACCAAAACTGTACGCAATACTCCAGGTGTGGTCTCACCAAGACCCTGTACAACTGCAGTAGAACCTCCCTGCTCCTATACTCAAATCCTTTTGCTATGAATGCTAACATACCATTCGCTTTCTTCACTGCCTGCTGCACCTGCATGCCTACTTTCAATGACTGGTGTACCATGACACCCAGGTTTCGTTGCATCTGCCCTTTCCCTAATCGGCCACCATTCAGGTAATAGTCTACTTTCCTGTTTTTGCCACCAAAGTGTATAACCTCACATTTATCCACATTATACTGCATCTGCCATGCATTTGCCCACTCACCCAGCCTATCCAAGTCATCTTGCATGTAGATAGGGTGGTAAAGAAAGCTTTTGGGGTGCTGGCCTTTATAAATCAGAGCATTGAATATAGAAGTTGGGATGTGATGTTAAAATTGTACAAGGCATTGGTGAGGCCAATTCTGGAGTATGGAGTACAATTTTGGTCGCCTAATTATAGGAAGGATGTCAACAAAATAGAGAGAGTACAGAGGAGATTTACTAGAAAGTTGCCTGGGTTTCAGCAACTAAGTTACAGAGAAAGATTGAACAAGTTAGGTCTTTATTCTTTGGAGCGCAGAAGGTTAAGAGGGGACTTGATAGAGGTCTTTAAAATTATGAGTGGGTTAGACAGAGTTGACGTGGATAAGCTTTTTCCATTGAGAGTAGGGAAGATTCAAACAAGGGGACATGACTTGAGAATTAAGGGACAGAAGTTTAGGGGTAACATTAGGGGGAACTTCTTTACTCAGAGAGTGGTAGCTGTGTGGAATGAGCTTCCAGTGGAAGTGGTGGAGGCTGGTTCGATTTTATCCTTTAAAAATAGATTGGATGGGTATATGGACGGGAAAGGAATGGAGGGTTATGGTCTGAGTGCAGGTAGATGGGACTAGGGGGAATTTTTTTTTTTTTTTTAAATAAAAATATTAAAATGTTCGGCACGGACTTGAAGGGCCGAGATGGCCTGTTTCCGTGCTGTTATGGTTATATGGTTATATGGTTATCTGCAGTTCTTTTTTATTACTCTAGAACTTATGTTATCCCAGTATAGAATCACAGAACAATAGCTGCAAACGTAACAATGGACAAAATGATGGGAAACCATGGTCAAAAAGCCATTGTCAAAAAGGCACCATGTACATCAGTCTTCCTTCCCACTATTTTTAGGGCAAGATTTGGGACAAAACTGAATTTGATGTTATCAAACAGCAATCATTTATTTATACCAATACATTTTCAATATAATTTTCACAGATTATGCTCTAATCTCAAAGTTTTGTGGAACGTATTATTTTGAGAATTGCATGCAATTCCGGTTATCCCAATACTGGAGGAGGTGGAGGATTTGGAAAGGGTGCAGGGGAGGTTTACTAGAATGATGTCTGGATTATGGGGCAGTAGCTAAACGGGGAGGTTGGACGGACTTGCACTGTTTTCACCGGAATGCTGGAGGTTGATTGGAAACCTGATAGAAGTACATAAATTATGAGAGGGATAGGTAGCGTATAATCATTTTCCCTTGGTGGAAATATAAAATACTATAGGGCATACAGCGCATTCAGAAAGTATTCAGACCCCTTCACTTTTTCCACATTTTGTTGTTACAGCCTTTATCATCAATCTACACACAATACCCCTTTATAAAAAAACGAAAACAGGTGGTTAGAAATTTTTGCAAAGTAATTAACAAGAAATTACTGAACTATCACATTTACATAAGTATTCAGACCCTTTACTCAGTACTTTATTGAGGTACCTTTGGATGCGATTACAGCCTCAAGTCTTCTTGGGTATGACACTACAAGCTTGGCACACCTGTATTTGGGTTATTTCTCCCATTCTTCTCTGCAGATCCTCTCAAGCTCTGTCAGGTTGGATGGGGAGTGTCGATGCACAGCTATTTTCATGTCCCTCCAGAGATGTTTGATAGGGTTGCTAGAGTCAGTTATTAAAGATGAGATAGCAGCACATTTGGAAAGTGGTGAAATCATTGGACAAAGTCAGCATGGATTTACGAAAGGTAAATCATGTCTGACGAATCTTATAGAATTTTTCGAGGATGTAACTAGTAGAGTGGATAGGGGAGAACCAGTGGATGTGATGTATCTGGACTTTCAGAAGGCTTTCGACAAGGTCCCACATAAGAGATTAGTATACAAACTTAAAGCACACGGTATTGGGGGTTCAGTATTGATGTGGATAGAGAACTGGCTGGCAAACAGGAAGCAAAGAGTAGGAGTAAACGGGTCCTTTTCACAATGGCAGGCAGTGACTAGTGGGGTACCGCAAGGCTCAGTGCTGGGACCCCAGCTATTTACAATTTATATTAATGAACTGGATGAGGGAATTGAAGGCAACATCTCCAAGTTTGCGGATGACACTAAGCTGGGGGGCAGTGTTAGCTGTGAGGAGGATGCTAGGAGACTGCAAGGTGACTTGGATAGGCTGGGTGAGTGGGCAAATGTTTGGCAGATGCAGTATAATGTGGATAAATGTGAGGTTATCCACTTTGGTGGCAAAAACAGGAAAGCAGACTATTATCTAAATGGTGGCCGATTAGGAAAAGGGGAGATGCAGCGAGACCTGGGTGTCATGGTACACCAGTCATTGAAGGTAGGCATGCAGGTGCAGCAGGCAGTGAAGAAAGCGAATGGTATGTTAGCTTTCATAGCAAAAGGATTTGAGTATAGGAGCAGGGAGGTTCTACTGCAGTTGTACAGGGTCTTGGTGAGACCACACCTGGAGTATTGCGTACAGTTTTGGTCTCCAAATCTGAGGAAGGACATTATAGCCATAGAGGGAGTGCAGAGAAGGTTCACCAGACTGATTCCTGGGATGTCAGGACTTTCATATGAAGAAAGACTGGATAGACTTGGCTTATACTCGCTAGAATTTAGGAGATTGAGAGGGGATCTTATAGAAACGTACAAAATTCTTATGGGGTTGGACAGGCTAGATGCAGGAAGATTGTTCCCGATGTTGGGGAAGTCCAGGACAAGGGGTCACAGCTCAAGGATAAGGGGGAAATCCTTTAAGACCGAGATGAGAAAAAACTTTTTCACACAGAGAGTGGTGAATCTCTGGAACTCTCTGCCACAGAGGGTAGTTGAGGCCAGTTCATTGGCTATATTTAAGAGGGAGTTAGATGTGGCCCTTGTGGCTAAAGGGATCAGGGGGTATGGAGAGAAGGCAGGTACGGGATACTGAGTTGGATGATCAGCCATGATCATATTGAATGGCGGTGCAGGCTCGAAGGGCCGAATGGCCTACTCCTGCACCTATTTTCTATGTATCTTTGTATCTATGTAAGCTCTGGCTGGGCCACTCAAGGAATTCACAGACTTGTCACAAAGCCACTCCTGCATTGTCTTGGCTGTGTGCTTAGGGTCGTTGTCCTGTTGGAAGGTGAACCTCCACCCCAGTCTGAGGTCCAGAACACCATGGAGCAGGTTTTCACCAAGGATCTCTCTTTTGTACTTTGCTGCATTCATCTTTCCCTCGCTCCTGACTTGTCTCCCAGTTCCTGCCACTGAAAAACATCCCCACAGCATGATGCTGCCACCACCATACTTCACCGTAGGTATGGTATTGGCCAGGTGATGAGCGGTGCCTGGTTTCCTCCAAACGTGACGCTAGGCATCAGACCAGAGCACCAAAGAAAACAACCCTTTTGGCAAACTCCAAGCGGGCTGTCATGTGCCTTTTACTGAGGTGTGGCTTCCGTCCGGCCACTCTAGCATAAAGGCCTGATTGGTGGAGTGCCACAGATATAGTTGTCCTTCCGGAAGGTTCTCCCATCTCCACAGATGAACTCTGGAGCTGTCAGTGACCATCGGGTTCTTGGTCACCACTGGTGGACTCCAATCAAGTTGTAGAAACATCTCAAGGATAATCAATGGAAACAGGATGAACCTAAGCTCAATTTTGAGTGTCATAGCAAAGGGTCTGAATACTGATGTAAATGTGATATTTCAGTTATTTCTTTTTAATTACTTTGCAAAAAAATTCTAAACACCTGATATCACTTCTTCATTCTGGGGTATTGTGTGTAGATTGATGATAAAAAAAGAATTTAATCCATTTTAAAATGCTGTAACGTAACAAAATGTGGAAAAAGTGAAGGGTTCTGAATACTTTCTGAACGCATTGTAGTTGTAAGGTGAGAGGGGCAAAGTTTAAAGGAGATGTGAGGGCAACCTTGTTACAGAGGGTGGTGAGTGCCTGGAAGGCGCTGCCAAAGGTGGTGGTGGAGGCAGATGCAATAATGACATTTAAGAGATTTATGGATAGGCATATCCATAAATTAGGTTATGCAGAGAATTGAGAGATATGGATTGTGTGCAGGCAGATAAGGATTTTGCCTTGGCATTTTTGTTTGGCAGAGACATTGTGGGCCAAAAGGCTATTCCTGTGCAGTTCTATTAATGCAATAATCTTTTTACTTTCTGAACAACGTTTATATTGGCAGACTACACCTGAATAAATTTGAGCCATTTATTACATTCCAGCAAATATCTTTTTCTGCTCCTATTGTTAACTTTTTGTTGTATTTTAACATATAATGCACTTCATATGGCTGAATTCCATAATAGTTGATATTAATATTATTTTGACATATTTAGATTTAGCTTAGTTTGCTATTAATTTTCCGTGGTTGCTGAGTGATATTATTCAAATTGCCTAATGTTTCATTGTTTCTCTGACAACAAGTAATTTTTCATATGTTAGCCAAGAAAGATAGACTTGGCTATCCCTCTGTACAGCAACATGAAGAACGATGATGGGAAGCGGCTGTAAAAGGACAGCGGTGCTGGGGGGGGGGGGGGAGAGTTCCTTTCACAGTGTGTGGGGAGTCTGGCCCGGGGAGGGAATTAGCTCGGGTGGCTTTGAGCGGCCGCCGCGACCGGACAGCGGAACCGGCCGCCACCTCAGCGCCTTCTGCCGGCCGGCCCGCCAGCCAGCCACCGTGTCCTTCAGCATAGGTGCAACCGGTGGAGGTGGTGGTTGGCGGGTAGCTACTGGCTGCTCTATCCCGGGCTCACTCTCTCTCTCTCTCTCTGTCTCTCTGTCTGTCTGTCTCTCTCTCTCTCTCTGTCTGTCTCTCTCTGTCTCTGTCCATCTCTCTCTCTCTCTCTCTCTCTCCCCCCTCTCTGCCTCCCTCCCCCTCCCCCATCTCTCCCTCCCTCCCCCCTCTCTCCCTCCCCTATCCCCCCCTCTCCCCCCCTCTCTCTCTCCCCCCCTCTCTCTCTCTCTCTCTCTCCCTCTCTCTCTCCCTCTCCCTCTCTCCCTCTCCCCCTTCTCTCTCTCTCTCTCTCTTCCCCTGGGTGCTACTGCTAGTCCCAGGGCAGGCAACCTGGGAACTGCAGCCAGTCCCAGGGTACACAGGCGATGTTGCCGACCCCCTGGACTAAACCAAACCCTTGATCCTGTCCACCATCCTTTTTTCAAAATGTAGCAACTTAAATTGGGGGTGCGTCTTCATTGCCGGGAAATACGGTAGTTGTCTGGTTTTCTTAGATTGGACATTTTAGATTAGCTGAGATGGCATCAATGAAACATACAACTAACACATACATTTTTTTTTGTCTGTGAACTATCTGAACCTGTATAACTTGCAAAATAAAACTCTATCTTTTTTCTGAACAACATGTACAATAGGGATGTCTTTCCAATTCAGAAAATTAATAAATATACTTTAATAAAAATTCTGATAGAGAAATTGTTATTTTTATCATATGAACACCATACCTAAAATTAATCCATTATTAGCATTGACAAGCTGACCAGTTTCTGAAGTCTCATCACCTGATTTATATTTGAAGCATTTATCATTACATCTTTCCTCACACTTGCGGGTGAGGTTTGCTAATTGGAATCTTTTGTGCTAGAATGTTCACAGTGAGTGTGCCAAATGATTATTAATGATTTTTATTATTTTCATTGTAGTCATCTTTTTAAAACCCAACACTGTCTAAGCAAAATAATTTTGCTGTCTCGTAGGCATGTCCAACACGGAAGTTGTAAATGCTATTGGGCGCGGTTATCGTATGCCGCGGCCTGAGGAATGTCCCCAGGAGCTTTACGATGTCATGAAGGATTGTTGGAAAAGCAGTGCTGAAAATCGTCCAACATTTGAATACCTGAAAGGACTGCTTGAAGACTTTTACACTGCCACAGAGGGGCAATATCAGCAACAGCCATAGAAGAACTTTCAAAACAGAATATCAAATTGACAGATTCAATGTTTTGGACAAACTTCATCTGTGGAAGGCAGTCTCCCACTTGATGGCCATCAAATCTCTATATTACCATTCCATGTGAGGAACCCACATGGATAATGTCAAGGATCCCATGGCATTATTTTGGAGAGATGCAGAGACGTTATCCAATGTCCCTCGCCTCTAAATCCATCTACCTGGTTATTACCAAATTGTTCTTCCATGGGCACTTGCTGTAGTTACTGCAATAGCGACTATGTTTCAAACGTAATTTGTTGATCGTAAAAGGTTTAGGGACTTCCTGAAATTGAAAATAGCACTATGTATATACCTTGTTTTTTACTCCTTAAATAACTAGAACTTTTGGTAACACCAAGGTAACAACACAGCAGCCACTTCCACTATCCCTTCTGTGCAGTAATCAATCTGAGGTGGTATGAAGGCTGACTGCTCGTTGGGTCACTGCATTGAAGCACAAGATTCATCAACATGTTCTGTAGTTCATTTATTAAATTAATATAGTAGTGAATAATTTTCCATTGTAAGATGGCTCGATGTGGATGAGGGTCTGGTAAACTATAATGATCTTTGACCCTAATCACTACACAGCCCGCAAAATGATGCCCATGTGACATTTCGAAGATACAGTGAAGTCCGGCAGTTGTCTCAAATTTGGATGAGTCAAAGCTAGATGAGTGAAATATGTCAGCCACATGTGGCACTCGACTACTTTTAACTGCGCAGGATGCTTGATGGACCATTATTCACAGCAGCTGCTGCACAACGTCAGCTGGGGCAGTCATTTATCAAAGGTGTACAGTTGGGATGCCTTTCCAATTCAGGAAATTAATAAATATACTTTAATAAAGAACTGATATGATAGATATGTTTTCATAGAGATCACATTAACACCGTATCTAAATTTAATCAATTATTAGCAGATAAGCCATTTTGCAGAAGATTCAGGTATATTTCTGGAGTGTTCCATGTTATTGTCTGTAATTCTATTCATTTATAGTTTGGATGTCCATATAAATCAAAAAACTATTTTTAATTACACAACGTGTTTTGTAATATTCCACAAAGCCTTTAATTTAATCAGTGTCTTAACACTGAAGTGTAATACTGACTAAATGAGCAGGTGGTTTACCCGAGTTGTGACTTTTTAAACAAGAGACATCGAAAGTTTGTTTTATTGAAATGAAAATGCTTATTTTTCCACATGCCACCCATTTATGAAAGGAATAGTTTAAGAATATCATGTTTTTAATTGTTTGATGAGCAAAGCACACAATCTGTACACGAATAGCAACCAAATCCAAAACCTAATAACTTTTGGGGGAAATGAAATCACGTTGATTATAAGTACAAATGGTGAAATGCAAATGCATCACTTTTTTAAATTTTGTATTATTCACAAAATTCATCTGCCCCTGCTACTAATCATTCCCATCAATGTTAATATATGTAAACTTTAAAATAAAAATCACTTCTTGGAATGTAAAAACCAGCTCAACATTTCAAACTAATCTATTCAGATCTGTTACATTACATTGTAAAATTTTAGTACCACGTTGGACGAAGAATCGTTCAAATAATCTGTTGAGTGCTTCATTATGTAAATATCTGTGGTAAGATGAATCATGAAACAAATGTGCAATTTGTTCAATCCAGTGAATTTTCAGAAGTGCCAGCTGCTACTGCTTTTATATAAAAAGAGAATGCTCCCTTTCTTTCTCCAGATGAACTGAAATACCAATCACACGTGTATCTTGTATGGTAGAAGACATTTATGCAAACTGTAAACCCGTGTATCCTATTTTGTAAATGTGCAATAGTTGCTTTTTTGTTTTTCCTTGCCCTAACTGTTTGAGCACAAAAAAAAACAGTAAATTATAAATTTGTAACATGAATAGAATAAAGGCATCTGTTGCCCAAATATTTTCAATATAATTTTCTGTCAAAATATCTTGTTACTGGTAAAAGACTATAGAAGTGTCTTGACCTGAAACGTTGCCTATTCCTTGTCTCCAGAGATGCTGCCTGAGTTATTCCAGCACTTTGTGTCTACTATATATTTGCAAAATTTGTTGGGCATGTTTCCACTTGTTCAAAGAGGATAGGTAATGGTGTTCAATTGTTTGTTCGGGATGTGAATCTTGTGTCAGTAGTGAGATTGGAAAATGTACAGAGTTTTGCTTTGAGAAGGGAAAATGGGGGAAGAGTTAACAAAGATGTTATCTAAGATGACGGGTTGGGGTATAGACAGAAGAAAACACATTGCCTTTTGAGTGGGACAATAGTCAAATGCTACAGAATGAAAATTGTCGGTGGCAAAGTTGGAGAACCCATTTTTCACACAGGGATTTAGGGATCTGAACTCCACCTGAACAGGTAGCAGAAGTTGATCTCCAGAATAATTTAAAGGTAATCGAATAAATACTTTATTGGAACAAAGACCCAAAAGCTACAATATGCAAGAATTATTTTAAAAGTGGGCATTGCTCTACAACAAAGTTTCACCATGTTGTGAATGAATGATGCATTATTTCAACGTTAGCTGTTGAAGAGGAAAGCAAGTACTGGGTTATCTTATCATTTGCCTGGAGACTATACATTTAAATCCATTTCCATTCGTCCAAATTTATAATCTCTTCCTTTCTGTATCTAATCAACACAAGCAAAGATTGTCAATAAGACCAGGTGCCGGTTAATGTTCCACTGAAGCTGTCTATATTTTTATCTCCATTACTTTTGAGCTTGCTTGTGAATTTGACTTGCATGCAAATTTCAATCTGCCCTGTTGCCATCATGAAAAGATCAAAATTTGCACCTGAAATTGAGATTCATATTATAAACAAGGTTGACACAATGATTTAGGGCGGCTACGGTGGCGCAGCGGTAAACTTGCTACCTTACAGCGCTTGCAGCGTCGGAGAGCCGGGTTCGATCCCGACTGTCTGTACAGAGTATTTACGTTCTCCCCGTGATTGCATAAGTTTCCTTCGAGATCTTCGGTATCCTCCAACACTCAAGATGTACAGGTATGTAGGTTAATTGGCTTGATGAATGTGTAACTTGTCCCGTGTGTGTGTGGGATAGTGTTAATCTGCAGGGATCGCTGGCCAATACAGACTCGGTGGGCTGAAGGGCCTGTTTCCGAGCTGTATCTCTAAACTAAACTAATTGTGTGGTAGTGAGACTTGGGATTCCAACCCGTTTTACTCAGAAGAGAACTGCTCATGGACACAGAAACATAAGAACAAGAAAAAAAAATCCGTCTATTTTACACCTTCATCTGCTATGTGCCACAAGAATTCCAATGGTTCAGGTCCAGGAGCCTCAAATACTCCTTTACATTCCGTTTAAGTTCTCTATTCTCATACCTCATCCATCCAAAGGATTATAGACTCAGGAAAGGAACCAGCAACAAAGAGCTCAACTCCTTCACCAACGCAATGCAACATTTTAACAGAGCCAAGATGAAAATGTGAGCAATTCTGGGCACTATATCTGAAAAAGGATGTGCTGGCTCTGGAGAAGGTCCAGAGGAGGTTTACAAGAATGATCCCAGGAGGTTAACATATGATGGTAGACAAAAATGCTGGAGAAACTCAGTGGGTGAGGCAGCATCTAAGGAGCGAAGGAATAGGTGACGTTTCAGGTCGAGACTGATTTGGGGGTGGGGGGTGGGGGGAGCGGGAAGAAGAAAGGAAGAGGCGGAGACAGTTGGGTGTGGGAGAGCTGGGAAGGGGAGGGGAAGGAGGGAGAAAGCAAGGACTACCTGGAATTGGAGCAGTAAAGGGGTTCTCCAATTGGAGAACCCCAACGTTCATACCACTGGGGTGTAAACTACCCAAGCAAAATATCACTTGCTCCTCCTCCAATTTGTGGTGGGACTCAATCTGGCCATGGAGGAGGCCCGGGACAGAAAGACTGGATATGGAATGGGGGGAGTTGAAGGGCTGAGCCACTGGGAGATCAGGTTTGTTCATGCGAACTGTGCGGAGGTGTTGGGTGATGCGATCGCCAAGCCTGCGCTTGGTCTCACCGATGTAGAGCAGTTGACACCTAGAGCAGCGGATGCAATAAGTGAGGTTGGAGGAGGTGCAAGTGACCCTCTGTCTCACCTGGAAAGACTGCTTGGGTCCATGGATGGAGTCAAGGGTGGAGGTAAAGCGACAAGTGTAGCATTTCCTGCGGTTGCAAGGGAAAGTACCAGGGGAGGGGGTGGTTTGGGTGGGTAGGGACTAATTGACCAGGGAGTTACGGAGGGAGCGATCTCTGCGGAAAGCTGAAATGGGAGGAAATGGGAAGATGTGGCCAATGGTGGGATCCCGTTGGAGGTGGCGAAAATGTCCGAGGATTATCTGTTGTATGTGACGGCTGGTAGGGTGGAAGGTGAGGACAAGGGGGACTCTGTCCTTGTTACGAGTGGGGGGATGGGGAGTGAGAGCGGAGCTACGGGATATAGAAGAGACCGTGGGGAGAGCTTCATCTATAGTCGAAGAGGGGAACCCCCTTTCCCTAAAGAATGAGGACATCTCCGTTGCCTCATCCTGGGTGCAGATGCGGCGTAGACGGAGGAATTGGGAGTAGGGGATAGAGTCCTTAGAGGAAGCAGGGTGGGAAGAAGTGTAGTCCAGATAGCCATGGGAGTCAGTGGGTTTGTAGTAGATGTCGGTCAGTAGTCTGTTACCTGCGATGGAGATGGTGAGGTCAAGAAACGGTAGGGAGATGTCGGAAATGGTCCAGGTGAATTTGAGTACCAGATGGAAGTTAATGGTGAAATGGATGAAGTCAGTGAGTGCTGCATGGGTGCAGGAGATAGCTCCCATTCAGTCGTCAATGTAGCAGAGGTAGAGTTTGGGGATAGGGCCATTGTACACCTCAAACAAGGATTGTTCGATGTACCCTACGAAGAGGCAGGCATAGCTGGGACCCATGCCCGTGCTCATAGCTACGCCTTGGATTTGGATAACCTATGATGAGTGTTTGTCAGCACTAGGCCTATACTCATTAGAGTTTAGAAGAATGAGGGGAGACCTCATTGAAATGTACAGAATAGTGAAAGGCTTGGATAGAGTGGATCTGCAGAGGATGTTTCCACTAGTGGGAGAGTCTCGGACTAAAGGGTGGTGAATCTGTGGAATTCTTTGCCACAGAAGGCTGTGGAGGGCGTCAGTGGATATTTTTAAGGCAGAGATAGATAGATTCTTGATTAGTACAGGTGTCAGAGGTTATGGGGAGAAGGCAGAAGAATTGGGTTAGGAGGGATCAGCCACGAATGAATGGCGGAATGGACGATGGGCTGAGTGACCTAATTCTACTTCTATTCCTTATGAAACATTTCCACCAAAAATGTTATTAAAATGAGATGTACTCAAACAGATGATTTGTGAGGGAAAGGTAATGTCTGAGCTTCACTTAAAATGCCAGCTTGGACCTCCAATTCAGCCTGGCGATATGGCAACTCTGGCTGCCTAAGCCTTTCTGTGAAAAGGATATTATGTTTGTACGTGAAAGTCTGTATACTGGCCAGGGACTCTGCCACAGGTAGAGGCTGAGTTTGTGGACCAAACTGGCACTGAACATCCACTCCTCATAAAAGCAGACTAGAGGACAACAAGCACTCGCTGATCCAAGAAAATTCTGGGCAAAGAGCATGGAGATTCATATGGAAGGCTTCGGGACTGGATCCAAATTATCTATTTGAGGAAAGCTTTGATCCTACTCGCCATCCATTTCCTAAACCCAAATTGCATCAACCCACTGTTGCAATTACAATTTATTTTGGATGCAAATCTGTGACATTTTCAGCTTAAGGAAAATGAATGACAAGGAAAATGTTGCTACAGTACTGATGGACCAGTTGCATCAGATAAAGTTTAGAACAAAGAAAGCACACTGGATCCTTTTCTGTCGTGTCCAAATATTCTTCACAAAGATGGCAAACTAGTTAATGCTTTCCAGAGAGAAAAACTTCACAACAATCAAACTACATTTCATTAGAAGACTTAAAGTTGCAAAGGTGATGATGAGGACACAACAAAACAGATCTATCCCAAATTCCTCCAGCAAACTCTGCATTTTATCTCCAGCTGATTAAAAAAAATAATTGATATAAACATTTATACCTTTTGAATATTCAAATGCATAGGGTCATAAAGAAGGCATATGACCTACTTGCCTTCATCATTTGAGGCATTAACTATAAAAGTCAGTAAGTCATATTGCAGCTCTATACAATTTCAATTAAGTCATATTTGGAGAATTGTGACCAGTATTGGTTGCCATACAATAGGAAGAATGTGGGGGCTTTGGAGAGGTTGCGAAAGGGATTTATCAGGATATTGTCAAGACTAGAGTGCAATAACTATAAAGAAAGATGCACAAACATGGATTGTTTTCTCTGGAGGCTGAAGGGCAACATTCAGTGCAGTGCATTCAGAAAGTATTCAGACCCCTTCAATTTTTCCACATTTTGTTACGTTATAGCCTTATTCTAAAATGGATTAAAAAAAAAAAAATATTCATCGATCTACACACAATACTCCTTAATAAAAAAGCGAAAACAGGTGTTTAGAAAATTTTGCAAAGAAATTAAAAAGAAATAACTGAAATATCACATTTTCATAAGTATTCAGACCCTTTACTCAGTACTTCGTTGAGGCACCTTTGGCAGCGATTACAGCCTCAAGTCTTCTTGGGTATGACGCTACAAGCTTGGCACATCTGTATTTGGGTAATTGCATTCTTATCTGCAGATCCTCTCAAGCTCTGTCACGTTGGATGGCGAGCATCGATGCTGAGCTATTTTCTGGTCCCTCCAGAGATGTTCGATTGGGTACTAATCTGTGTCGAGACACAGATCTGGGGAAGATCTGGCTCTGGCTGGGCCACTCAAGGACATTCACAGACTTGTCACGAAGCCACTCCTGCGTTGTCTTGGCTGTGTGCTTAGGGTCATTGTCCTGTTGGAAGGTGAACCTCCGCCCCAGTCTGAGGTCCAGAATGCTCTGGAGCAGGTTTTCATCAAGGATCTCTCTGTACTTTGCTCTGTTCATCTTTCCCTCGAACCTGACTAGTCTCTCAGTTCCTGCCATTGAAAAACATCCCCACAGCATAATGCTGCCACCACCATGCTCCACCGTAGGTATGGTATTGGCCAGGTGATGAGCTGTGCCTGGTTGCCTCCAGACGTGACAGTTGGCATCCAGGTCAAAGAGTTCAATCTTGGTTTCATCAGACCAGAAAATCTTGTTTCTCATGGTATTAGAGTCCTTTAGGTGCCTTTTGGCAAACTCCAAGTGGGCTGTCATGTGCCTTTTACTGAGGAGTGGCTTCTGTCTGGCCACTCTACCATAAAGGCCTGATTTGTTGAGTGCTGCAGATATAGTTGTCCTTCTGGAAGGTTCTCCCATCTCCACAGATGAACTCTGGAGCTCTGTCAGAGTGACCATCGGGTTCTTGGTCACCTCCCTGACCAAGGTGCTTCTCCCCCGATTGCTCAGTTTGGCCGGGCGGCCAGCTCTATGAAGAGTCTGGTGGTTCCTAATTTCTTCCATTTAAGAATGACGGAGGCCACTGTGCTCTTCGGGGCCTGCAATGCTGCAGAAATTGTTTTATACCCTTCCCCAGATCTGTGTCTCGACACAATCCTGTCTCAGAGATCTACAGACAATGCGTTCGTCTTCATGGCTTGGTTTTTGCTCTGACATGCACTGTCAACTGTGGGACATTATATAGACAGGTGTGTGCCTTTCAAAATCATGTCCATTTAATTTAATTTACCACTGGTGGACTCAATCAAGTTGGAGAAACATCTCAAGGATAATCATTGGAAACAGAATGAGCCCAAGCTCAATTTTGAGTGTCATAGCAAAGGGTCCGAATACTTACGTAAATGTGATATTTCAGTTATTTCTTTTTAATTACTTTGCAAACATTTCTAAACACCTGTTTTCACTTCTTCATTCTGGGGTATCGTATGTAGTTTGAGGATAAAAAAATGTTTAATCCATTAAAAAAAAATTCCCCAGGGTGGAAATGTCATATAGTTGAAGGCATTGGTTTAAGGTGCGAGGAGAAACTATACGATATAAGTTTTTGTTTTACACAGAGTGTGTTTGGGAGTTGTCTACGTGGAGTTTGCACATTCTTCCTGAATGTGCAAACTCCACATGCTCATGCTTCCGGGTGCTCTGGTTTTATCCCACACAGAAAGATGCCCAGGTTTATAGATAATAGGCTCTGTAAACAAAATGTACAAACACATTCATTGAGTGGATGAGAAAGTGGGATAACATATAATAGTGTGAGTGAGTAATTGATGGTAGGCATTAATTCGGTGGGCAGAACGACCCGGCTCCACGCTGTATCTCCAAATTAAACTAAATTGTCAAAACCAAAGCAAAATAGAAAGCAAATTGTAATTCCCACAATAAATTCAATGGCATCTTTGCCATTGCCTTCACAGGACGGAGTTCGGTGATTGGCTGTAAGGTAAGCTACTGGGAGTTTCTTTTGTTCCCTTTCAGGAACGGTTAGTTTAAAAACCGGACGTGACCAGCTAGGACCACATTCCTTCAAGCTCTGGAGCAGCAGTAGGGAGTTCTGTAAGGTAAGCAATTCGCAAATTGATTTATCGGTTATTGGTTTATAGGTGGCAAATTGAGCAATTTATCAGCCAATATAAGCAAGGTTTGCTGTCGGGGAACGCCTTGTCAAGGGAACTGCCTTGTGAGAAAATTGCGAGTTTTTAGCTCAAGAGTCTTCGGCATGGAGGCTGAAGAGAGGAGACTACGCAAAAGCTGGAGAGGACGGGACGCGGTGAACACATTACGGGTAAGATGAGGCCGTGTGAACTTGCAGGATGTGGGAGGCCAGGGACACGGATGGTGCCTCTGGCTGCTATAAATGTGGCAGGTGTGTCCAGGTTCAGCTCCTGAAGGACCGCGTCAGGGCACTGGAGAAGCAGCTGGATGACCTCAGGGCCATCCGGGAAAACAAGAGTTTCCTGGACAGGACCTACAGTGAGGCTGTCACGCCGAGGATACGGGAAGAACTAAGGTGTGTGACTGAGAGAAAGGGTGGTAACCGTGGAGTGCAGGAGACCCAGGTGGCTGTGCCTAATGAAAACAGGTACGCCCTCTTGGGAACTGTCGGGGGAGACGACGCTTCCAGTCCGAGTGGCGGACAGGTCAGTGGCTCCAATCCTAGAGATGGGACTCGTCGGGTGAGACCGACGTCGGGCAGAGCCCTAGTGGTGGGTGACTCCATTGTCCGAGGTGCGGACTGGAGAATCCGTGGCGGCAGGTGAGACTCGAGGATGGTCTGTTGCCTCCCTGCTGCCAGGGTTCAAGATATCACAAACCGAATGCAGAACACCCTAGAGAGGGAAGGTGAACAGCCGGCAGTAGTTGTGCACGTAGGCACAAACGGCATCGGGAAGAAGAGGAAGGAGGTTCTGCAAAGCGAGTTCAGATAGTAAGGAAGAAGACTGAAAAGTAGGACTTCTAGGATGGTTATCTCTGGATTGCTTCCTGTACCTCGTGCTAGTGAGGACAGGAACAGGGAGATAGGGGATCTGAATGTGTGGCTGAGGGGCTGGTGCAGGGAGCAAGGATTTAGATTTATAGACCACTGGGATCTCTTCTCAGGTAGGGGTAACCTGTACAAAACGGACGGGGTACATCTTAACTGGAGGAGGACCAATGTTCTGGCAGGCAGGTTTGCTAAGGCTACATGTGTGGGTTTAAACTAAATAGCGGGGGGGAGCGATTGACAAATTGGGAGTATAAAGATCGAGTTGAAGGGGAAGTGAGCACAGGAAATGTTACAAAAGACTCCCGAATTAATGTGAAGGAAAGTTCGAGAAGGGATAAGAGAGTAAGGTCATGGCCAATTGCGAGCGGTGCGAGGGGGGACGTGAATACGGAGGTCAAAGTGTTGTATATGAATGGGTGAAGTATAAGAAATAAAGTGGGCGAGCTCGAGGCTCAGTTAAAAATTGGCAAGTATGATGTTGTGGGAATTACAAAGACATGGCTGCAAGAGGGCCAGGGCTGGGAACTGAATATTCAAGGGTATACCTCCTATCGAAAAGACAGACAGGTGGGCAGAGGGGATGGGGTAGCTCTGTTGGTGAGGAATGAAATTCAGTCCCTTGCGAGGGGTGACACTAAAACAGGAGATGTGGAGTCAGTATGAATAGAACTAAGGAATTGTAAGGGTAAAAAGACCCTAATGGAACTTATCTAGAGGCCCCCAAACAGTAGCCTGGACATAGTGTGCAAGTTGAATCAGGAGTTAAAATTGGCATGCCGTAAAGGTAATGCTATGGTTGTTATGGGAGATTTCAACATGCAGGTAGACTCGTAAAAATCAGGTTGGTACTGGACCCCAAGTAAGGGAGTTTGTGGAGTGCCTTCGTGATGGATTCTTAGAGCAGCTTGTATTGAAGCCTACCAGGAAGAAGGCAATTCTGGGTTTAGTGTTATGTAATGAAGGAACTTGAGGTTAAGGAGCCATTAGGAGGTAGTGACCATAATATTGTCAGGTTTAATCTACAATTGGAAAGGGAGAAGGGTAAATCGGAGGTGTCAGTGTTACAGTTGAATAAAGGGGACTATGGAGCCATGAGGGAGGAGCTGGCCAAAGTTGACTGGAAAGATACCCTAGCAGTGATGAAATGGAACAACAATGGTAGGTATTTCTGAGAATAATACAGAAGTTGCAGGATCAGTTCATTCCAAAGAGGAAGAAATATTCCAAGGGGAGTAAGGGGTGACCGTGGCTGACAAGGGACGTCAGGGACAGTATAAAAATAAAAGAGAAGTACAATGTAGCAAAGATTAGTGGGAAGCCAGAGGATTGGGTAATGTTTAAAGAGCAACAGAACATAACTAAAAAGGCAATACGGGGAGAAAAGATGAGACACGAAGGTAAGCTAGCCAAGAATATAGAGGAGGATCGTAAAAGCTTCTTTAGGTAAATAAAGTGGAAAATAATAGTTAAGACCAAAGTTGGACCGTTGAAGACTGAAAAAGGTGAATTTATTATGGGGAACAAGGAACTGGCAGATAAGTTGAACAAGCACTAAGAGGGACACAAACAATATTCCTGATGTACTAGTGGCCAGAGGATCAGGGGTGACGGAGGAACTGAAGGAAATCCACATTAGGCAGGAAATGGTGTTGGGTAGACTGATGGGACTGAAGGCTGATAAATCCCCAGGGCCTGATGGTCTGCATCCCAGGGTACTTAAGGAAGTGGCTCTAGAAATCATGGATGCATTGGTGATAATTTTTCAATGTTCTATAGATTCAGGATCAGTTCCTGTGTAGCTAAGGTTATGCCACTTTTTAAGAAAGACGGGTGAGAGAAAACAGGGAATTATAGACCAGTTTGCCTGACATCGATGGTGGGGAAGATGCTGGAGTCAATCATAAAAGATGAAATAGCAACACATTTGGATAGCAGTAACAGGATCGGTCTGAGTCAGCATGGATTTACGAAAGGGAAATCATGCATGACTAATCTTCTGGAATTTTTTGAGGATGTAATTAGGAAAATGTACAAGGGAGAGCCAGTGGATGTAGTGTACCTGGACTTTCTGAAAGCATTTGAAAAGGTCCCACACCGGAGATTAGTGGGCAAAATTAGGGCACATGGTATTGGGGGTAGAGTGCTGACATGGATAGAAAATTGGTTGGCAGACAGGAAACAAAGAGTAGGGATTAACAGGTCCCTTTCAGAATTGCAGACAGTGACCAGTGGGGTACCACAAGGCTCGGTGCTGGGACCGCAGCTATTTACAATATACATCAATGCTTTAGATTAAGGGATTCAAAGTAACATTAGCAAATTTGCAGATGACACAAAGCTCGGTGGCAGTGTGAACTGCGAGGAGGATGCTATGAGACAGGTTGGGTGAGTGGGCAGACACATGGCAGATGCAGTTTAATGTGGATAAATGTGAGGTAGCAAAAACTTTGGTAGCAAAAACAGGAAGGCAGATTATTATCTAAATGGTGTCAAGTTGGGAAAAGGGGAAGTACAACGGGTTCTGGGGGTCCTCGTTCATCAGGCAATGAAAGTAAACATGCAGGTACAGCAGGCAGTGAAGAAAGTGAATGGCATGTTCGCCTTCATAACAAGAGGAGTTGAGTATAGGAGCAGAGAGGTCCTTCTGCAGTTATATAAGGCCCTAGTGAGACCACACCTGGAGTATTGGGTGCAGTTTTGGTCCCCTAATTTGAGGAAGGACATTATTGCTATTGAGAGACTGCAGCGTAGGTTTATAAGGTTAATTCCCGGGATGGCGGGACTGTCATATGCTGAGAGAATGGAGGGGCTGGGCTTCTATACTCTGGAATTTAGAAGGATGAGAGGGAATCTTATTAAAACATATAAGATTATTAAGGGTTTGGACACGCTAGAGGCAGGAAACATGTTCCCGATGTTGGGGGAACCTAGAACAAGGGGTTTAAGAATAAAGGGTAAGCCATTTAGAACAGAGATGAGGAAACACTTTTCCACACAGAGAGTTGTGAGTGTGTGGAATTCTGTGCCTCAGAGGCTGGTAGAGGCCGGTTCTTTGGATACTTTCAAGAGAGAGTTAGATAGGGCTCTTAAAGATAGCGGAGTGAGGGAATATGGGGAGAAGGCAGGAACGGGGTACTGATTGGGGATGATCAGCCATGATCACATTTAATGGTGGTGCTGGCTCGAAGGGCCGAATGGCCTACTCCTGCACCTATTGTCTATAGTCTATCTTGCCCGATATTTCTACGTGCTGTTTGAGGATAAACTGTGAATATCACACCCCCTAGTGATGTGTGGGAAAGCATCAAATGTTACCAGGCATTCCTCACATGAAAAACACACAGCAGAGACTGCTGCCCTCTGGTGGAGGAAAGGTCTCCGGTTTGAAATTGCAGCCAGTAGGGACAGCATGGCCAAGAAGTTCAATGGCAGGTTCAAGAAGTTCATTGACATTAGGGATTTTTTCTGGGAAACAGAATTTTATTGGAAATCCAAACAACAAAATTGGTATTTTGTGTAGTCTTATTCCTGTATCCAGGAGTTTGTATTTGATCTCTACGTACAGGATGCATGTTCACAATGGGTGCTGGATGCATGGCGAGCAATGGAATGTGCTGCCAGAGGAGGAAACTGAGGCAACATTTAAAAGAGTTTTGGACAGGTACATGGATAGGAGTTTTACAGGGATATGAACAAAATGCAGGCAAATGGGCCATTTTGGTTTGCTTGGACGAGTTAGGCTGAAGGGCCAGTTACCGTGCTGTATGACTCTGTGACCAATGTCAATGAACGAACAAAGCACGACAGACATAATTTATGCCATCATACTTGATTTACAAATGTAATGCACCTTAATTGTTAAAGTCTGCTACTGTTTTACCTAAAGGGCTCATGCCTTACCGAGTGTCGGGCCTGCTGAACATCAATGAGAACGAGGCAGAACAAAGTGGAGCACCCCTCACCTCTGCTAATGGTCTTCTCAACAGCCAAGTAACGTGCTCTAAACTCTGGGCTCAGAACTTCAAATCAAATGCATGGATGTTTAGTTAAAATCTGTAATATTTATTCAAAAATCTGACAGCCTCCCCACTTCAGTGCTGCCCTACATTGTTCCCCAAAACATCAGCATGATGAAGCCCCTGGTGACGTTTCAGGTCTAGACCCTTCCTCCGACTGAGCTTGGGTCGAGACCCTTCTTCAGACTGAGTACTGAGTTTTGGTCACCGTGCTATTGGGAATGCTGCCATTACGCTGAAAAGAATGCAGAAAAGATTTACAAGGGTGTTGCCAGGACTCAAGGGTTTCAGCTATAGGAAAATAATGGGCAAGCTAGGACTTTATTCTTATGAGTACAGGTGGCTGAGGGATGATTTTATGGAGATGTATAAAATCATGAGGAAAACAGATAGGGTAAATGCAGAGTCTTTTATATGGGACCAGAGGACATAGGTTTACGGTGAGAGGGGCAAAAATTAATAGAAACCCAAGGGACAACCTTTTCACTCAATAGGTGGTGGGAGTATAGAACACGTTGCCAGAGGAGGTAGTTAAAGCGTCTGTGGAAAGAAAATAGTTAATGCTTCAGATCCAGGGCCCTTTATCAACACCTGAAAAAGGGAAACAAGTTATCAATGACCAAAGATTATGATGGAAAGTGTAATTACTGAGAGTGAAGAAATCAAAAAGGACGGGCAAAATCCTACCAGAGAGCAAAGGAGAATTTCAGTTTGGGCCTCTGGAAGGGAAGTGGCAATGAATAGGGAACATAGTGGCACAGCTGGCAGAGACCTGGACCTCAGGAGCCATCTGCGTGGTGTTTGCACGTTCTCCCTGTGACTTTTGGGTTTCCTTCCACATCCCAAGGATATGCATGTTTGTAGGTTAATTGGCCTGTGTAAATTGCCCCCAATGAAGGGAATGAATGCAAAAGTGGGATAGGATAGAACTGCAATTATAGATCAGCTACAGAAATGGGCAGAGGAATGGCAGATGGAGTTTAATCTGGACAAGTACAAGGTGGGAGGTCCAATGTATGGGGAAAATATACAATTAATGGCATGGGCTTTAAACACCTTTGATGCACAGAGGGATCTTGTGGTCTGTTCACTCCTCCCTGAACATGACCACACAAGTAGAGTGAGTGGTAAACATGGCATATAGCATGCTTGCCTTCATTGGACAGAGTATCGAGTACAAGAGTCAGAAAGTCATGATACAGCTTTATAGGACTTTGGTTAGGCAACATTTTAGTATTGGGTGCAGCTCTGGTCACCTCCATTACATGAAGGATATGGAGGCTTTGGAAAGGGTGCACAGGAGTTTTACCAGAATGATGCCTGGTTTAGGGGGTATTAGCTACAGGGAGAGGTTGGACAGATTGGATTGGGTTTTTTTCTGGAAGGCCTGAGATCCAGAGGGGAGTATATAAAATTATGAGAGGCAGACATAGGGGTGACAGTCAAAACCTATTCCCCAGGATGGAAATATCAAATTCTAGAGGACATGGCTGCAAGCTGAGAGGGACAAAGTTTAAAGGAAATGTGCAGGGAAAGGTTTTTATTATTATTACACAGGGGGGCCTGGAATGTACTGCCAGGGTGGCAGTGGAGGCAACTATGATCACCACGTGCAAGAGACTTTTAGATAGGCACATGGATATGCAGGGAAATTAATTCTGTGCAGGCAAATTAGATTGGTCTTGGCATCATGTTCAGCAGACATTGTGGGCCAATGGATCTATTCCTGTGCTGTATGGATATATGTTCGATCACTAGTGTGAACATGAACTCTAATGATCAGTGGACTCTGTGGGCTGAGGGGCCTATTTCCATGTTGTATCCCAAAACTGAACTCAATGGGAAAAGAAAAGAAAAACTGCAGTCACTGGAACATCTGAAGTAAAAATAGAACATATTGGAAAACCTTAGCGAGTCTCAGACCCAAAATGTTAACTGCTTCTCTTTCCATAGATACTACCTAACCATTTAAGGTTTGTCCTCAGCAAGGTCCCCGTCTTAGTGTTTTTTGTTTTATTTCAGATTCCCAGCAACTGCTGCTTTTGTTTTTGATGACTGATTACTTACTGCTACTGTACACCTCGAGCAAGTTCACCAGGAGCAGTGTAGAGAAAAAAGTTTTCCAACATGTCAAGTCTATTGCAGATTTCCACATAACTGAAAGTGTTTTTTGTATGAGTAAGTCAGAAACTGCATGTAAGTGCATGATGTTGTCTATGTCAGGTTAAACCAAACCAAAGATAGACAAAAAACTGGAGTAACTCAATGGGTCAGACAGTATCTTTGGAGAAAATAAATAGGTGACATTTCAGGTTGAGACCCTTCTTTAAACTGAGAGTCAAGGGAAAGAGAAACATGGATGTAGACAGTGATATAGAGTGATACAAAACAAATTAATGAAAGATATGCAAAAAAATAACGATGGCAAAGGAAACATTGTTAATTAGGGGCTAGGTGAACACGAGTTACAGACAATGAGACTCAACAAGACAACTTTGAAGCCTGTATGACTAGGGTGGGGGAGGGATGGAAAGAGAAGGGCTGCAAGGATTACTTGAAGTTAGAGAAATCAATATTCATACCACTGGGTTGTAAGCTCCCCAAGCAAAATATGAGTTTTTTCTACTCACTGATCTAATCTTCCTCCCAAATAAATTGGCATTTTGCTCAAGAGTACATGCACATACTGTACATGTGGGCAGCACAGTGGCATAGCGGCCAGGTTGCTGCCTTACAGCGCCAGAGAACTGGGTTGAATCCTGACTATGGGTGCGTCTCTATGGAGTTTGTACATTCTCCCTGTGACTGCATGTGTTTCCTTTGGGTGCTCTGGCTTCCTCCCACACTCCAAAGACATACAGGTCTGTACATTAATTGGCTTTGGTAAAATTATAAATTGTGTGTAGGTTGTGTGTAGGTTAGTGCTGGAGTACAGGGCAATTGCTGGTCGGCGCAGACTCGGTGGGCCGAAGGGCTTGTTTCCGCATTGTATCTCTAAGGTAAAGTAAAGGCTAATATTCATTCAATCTTTAAGCATTCAACAGGTACATTTTTATTGGTCTTTATAGATTTTTTTATTTCCTTTTTGTTTATTAACTGCTGCTTCTGTCCTCAAATGACCTTGAAGCCTTCCTATTCACATGGCATGCTTCAGTATTAAGAAACGCTATAAAATAGTAAAAGCTAGAGACTGTCATTTAATAAAAGTTTGTTTTATTTGCTTATGTTTCAAATAAGATTGGGTATTAAAAGGACGTATAATTAAACAGAACACATTAACATTGAATTATTTATTAGCATGACTCGGTAGAGATGCTAGTTTGCCAGACACTGCATTCATTTTAGCTTTGAGTCGAGGAGTCAGATCCCTGGATTTAAACAAACTGGATTTTGAAGGAGAGCCAATGGCGAGTTTGGATCCAGTTAAATTTGAAAACAGCTTTTTTTTCATTTGCAGTGGTTTTTCAGCATTTGACAGCTTTGTGGAGAGCACTAGCCCGTGCTGGAGTTTTGAAACCATATTTTGCAGATGACTGATTTTGTCAACATGTTCTTTGTTAACATCTTTAAGCACTTTTTCCTTAAAAGAAACATTTCCATGAAAATGTTAAGGTACTAGAACAATTCTATAATGATGCCGAATAGCCTCTTGGCATTATATGTAATCTCTCAGCCTGTTAATCAGATCTATTTAAAAATCTATATCCTTTAAACTATTTGGATGACACATAATTTCAAACAAGGTTAAAATATACAAATACAGTCAAAAATACCTAAGAAAAGCATACAATTTAATTGGGATTATTAACTGTGGCACCTCAACAAAATTGGTGTAGTTAAATCCACAATTAAGTACACAATTCCTGAAGTTAACAGATGTGGACTGAGTGGTCCTATTACGTTACATCCAGAGGCTACACAATTTACCCATCAACTGCACTATCCAATTAGCCCGAGTTGAAGTTACTGAGCAACAAAGGGGACGTTACTGGAATTGTATCTTCCTACAACTAAATGAAATGGACTTTATATTGCCCTGACCTTAAAATATCATTACATGGTCTTGACTGTTGAATTCACAAATGCTGTATCCCTTACTCTCTTCATGCAGCACTTAATTTTTAAAACATTAATTATATTTACTTTTGCACAGAGTTCTTTTCATTATTTATTCACAGGATGTGGCTTTTGGCAGCTGACGTGTGTCCCCATTTACTCCCTGAACCGATTGGCATGGCAGGCCATTGCAGAGGGCATGTAGGAGTCAATGCTAGAGGGATGCAGGCCAGACCAAGGAAGAGCAGCACTTTTTAAAAACCAGACAAGTCTTTTGTCTATCATGGATACGGTTATTGATACCAGCCTTTTACAATAACAAGCTTTAAGACATTTGAACAATTTTCCCCATTGCCCTAGCAAGATGAACAGTCCAGCCTCTGGTTACTAGTAACTTTTAACAGCTTATTCTCACTAGGGGATCATCATCATGTTATGCACATAGATACATACATAGATACATAGAAAATAGGTGCAGGAGTAGGCCATTCGGCCCTTCGAGCCTGCACCGCCATTCAATATGATCATGGCTGATCATCCAACTCAGTATCCCGTACCTGCCTTCTCTCCATACCCCCCGATCCCCTTAGCCACAAGGGCCACATCTAACTCCCTCTTAAATATAGCCAATGAACTGGCCTCAACTACCCTCTGTGGCAGAGAGTTCCAGAGATTCACCACTCTGTGTGAAAAAGTTTTTCCTCATCTCGGTCTTAAAGGATTTCCCCCTTATCCTTAAGCTGTGACCCCTTGTCCTGGACTTCCCCAACATCGGGAACAATCTTCCTGCATCTAGCCTGTCCAACCCCATAAGAATTTTGTACGTTTCTATAAGATCCCCTCTCAATCTCCTAAATTCTAGCGAGTATAAGCCAAGTCTATCCAGTCTTTCTTCATATGAAAGTCCTGACATCCCAGGAATCAGTCTGGTGAACCTTCTCTGCACTCCCTCTATGGCTATAATGTCCTTCCTCAGATTTGGAGACCAAAACTGTACGCAATACTCCAGGTGTGGTCTCACCAAGACCCTGTACAACTATAGTAGAACCTCCCTGCTCCTATACTCAAATCCTCTTGCTATGAAGGCCAACATACCATTCGCTTTCTTCACTGCCTGCTGCACCTGCATGCCTACTTTCAATGACTGGTGTACCATGACACCCAGGTCTCGCTGCATCTCCCCATTTCCTAATCGGCCACCATTTAGATAATAGTCTGCCTTCCCGTTTTTGCCACCAAAGTGGATAACCTCACATTTATCCACATTATACTGCATCTGATTAAGTTAAATAAACTGCCCGAATGTACACAATGTTTAATCTGTCAACATAGAAAATAGGCATAAAAGTCAGATCTTTGCTCCAACAAGCCTGTGATTTTTCAGAGCCTAGCAGTTAGTTCCACAACACTCACAACAGATTTAGTTTTACCCTCTGCACATTTTAACTAATTCTCTTTCAATTATTGTGGTGGAATCTGCTTTCATACCCCTTCAGCAGTCCATTCCCACACGATAATCAATTGTTTAAAAAAAGTCTTCCACAAGCCAATCCTAGTTCTTAAATTACCCTTTTATTTACACAAATTAGTTTTTTAATTTTTTTTAAAATCTGTCCAATCTGCTGGAAATCTGAAATAAAAATAGTAAATGCTGGAAGCACTCAACAGTTCAGACAGCATCTGTGGTGAGAGAAACAGAGTTTCAGGCTGAAGATATTTTAGCAGCACTGGGGAAAGTGAGAAAACAAGTTAGTTCTAAATTGCAAGAAGGGGTAGATAGGGCAGGGGACAGGGCATGGGCAAATTTGATATGGTGATAGAGTTATTGTCATAAGGTCATACAGCATAGAAACAGGCACTTCACCACAACCTGCCCATGCAGATATGACATGCCACATATATGGTGATACTTAGTGGTACAGTGTTGCAGCTGGTAGAACCACAGTCTCATAACACCAGAGACCCATGTTCTGTCACAACCACAGGTACTGCTTGTGTGAAGCTTGCAACGTCTCCCTTAACTGCGTAGGTTTTCCCCTTGGAGTTCCAAGTTCCACCCACATCCCATGAGTGCGGATTGGTAGGTTATTTAGCCACTGTGATGTGTATTGAAGAATGGTAGAATCTGGGAGAGGTGATGGGGATATTGGGAGAATAGAAATAGAATGTTTGTTTAGTGCAAATGGATGGTGGATGAAGGCTCAAAGGACTGCAGTGCCTGTTTCCATTTGTCTCTCTCAACGACTCCATGTTGTTTGAAGAACAGCACCCAATGTTTCATCTGGTTACATAGTTGAATTTAATACACAGTCCCAAAAACTATAATTTCAGATAACAGATTCTGTTCATATCAGAACTGACAGTTTTGCTGCAAGATTATCCATCTGTAATAAGGTCTTAATTTCTGTCTCTGCAAACACTGCATAATCAGCTGTGTTTATCCACCATTCTCGCATATTGATTTGACTTCTCTGCAACAGTTCTGACATGCTTTCGTATGTTCCCTTTTGTCTCTCTCTACCTCAATCCTATTGCACTAATTAATCCCTCATCCAGATAGTTGCAACATCTTATCACCATGGCAACCTTGGTCTCACCCCATCAGAGACATTCCCCTTGTCCAATACAGCCCTCCCCTACTATTTCTGTAAATGTGTTTTCTAAGATTGTCCTGTTCCAATGAAGGATCTTCAACCTTTCCACCGATGCTGCCTAACCTGCTACGGTTTTGTTTAGTATTTCATCTCACGCTTTTTCATGCGTCTATGCAATCTCCCAAACTTCTTTGGAATAAATCCAAGCTTTTCCAGTTTCTCCACTTAGTTCCTGATAATAGTTTAAAAACGGAGCGCGGGGCTTTGTTTCACAGAGGCCCAGGAGTGGTTGGAGCGGGAGGAGTACCCACTCTGTAACGGTCCATCACATTTCAAAATAAGTGGCCTTGAGGAAGCCGCTGATTGGTGGAAGCGGACTAGAGGAAGCAGCTGATTGGGAGTAACCCCAGATACTGCCTTAATTAAGGTAAGGGGCGGGGGGGGGGGGGGGGGGGAGTATGAGTGCCAGGGCAGTTTATTGTTCTGGATGTCAGATGTGGGAAGTCATGGAGTCTGATAGCCTTCCAGATGTCCACATCTGCGCCAGGTGCGTCGAGATGGGGCTCCTAAGGGACCGTATTAGGAACCTGGAGCCGCAGCTCGATGACCTCTGTCTGGTCAGGGAGAGTGAGGAGGTCATAGAGAGGAGTTATAGAGAGGTGGTCACTCGAAGACCACGGGAGGCAGACAAGTGGGTCATGGTTAGGAGGGGCAAGGGGCAGAGGCAGGGACTAGAGAGTACCCCGGTGGCTGTACACCTTGGCAATAAGTACTCCGGTTTGAGTACTGTTGGGGGGGAAAGCCGACCTGGGGGTAGCGACAGCGGCCGGGCCTCCGGTACAGAGACCGGCCCTGTTGCTCAGAAGGGTAGGGAAAAGAAGAGGGCAATAGTAATAAGGGACTCTATAGTTAGGGGGTCAGATAGGCTATTCTGTGGACGCAGTCAGGAGACCCGGATGGTAGTTTGCCTCCCTGGTGCCAGGGTCTGGGATGTGTCTGAACGTGTTCAAGATATCCTGAAATGGGAGGGAGAGGAGCCTGAGATCATCGTACATATAGGTACCAATGACATAGGTAGAAAAAGAGAAGAGGTCCTGAAAGGAGAATTTAGGGAGTTAGGAGGAGAGTTAAGGATTGCAAAAGTAACAATCTCAGGATTAGCGCCTGTGCCACGCGACAGTGAGAGTAGGAATGGAGCGAGGTGGAGGATAAATGCGTGGCTGAGGGACTGGTGCAGAGGGCAGGGATTCAAGTTTCTGGATCACTGGGACCTCTTTTGGGGAAGGTGTGACCTGTACAAAAAGGACGGGTTGCACTTGAACCCGAAGGGGACCAATATCCTGGCGGGGTGATTTGCAAAGGCTACTGGGGAGACTTTAAACTAGAACGGTTGGGGGGAGGGACTCAAATAGAGAAAGCTAGTAGACAGTGTGTGAGGCAGGAGGCAGAGAAGGGAAGCACTCAGACCCAACATGTAGGGGAGAAAGAAGAAAAAGATAATAAACAGAGAATAAGAGATGGTGGGTTTCTTAAATGTGTATATTTTAATGCTAGGAGCATTGTAAGAAAGGTGGATGAGCTTAGAGCCTGGATTGACACCTGGAAGTATGATGTTGTGGCGATTAGTGAAACATGGTTGCAGGATGGCTGTGATTAGAAACTAAATATTCCAGGATTTCGTTGCTTCAGGTGTGATAGAATTGGAGGGGCAAGAGGTGGAGGTGTTGCATTGCTTGTCAGGGAAGATATTACAGCAGTGCTTTGGCTGGATAGATTAGAGGGCTCGTCTAGGAAGGCTATTTGGGTGGAACTGAGAAATGGGAAAGGTGTAGCAACACATAGGGGTGTATTATAGACCGCCTAATGGGGAGCGAGAATTGGAAGAGCAAATATGTAAGGAGATAGCAGATATTAGTAGTAAGCACAAGGTAGTGATTGTGGGAGATTTCAATTTTCCACACATAGACTGGGAAACACATTCTGTAAGAGGGCTGGATGGTTTGGAGTTTGTAAAATGTGTGCAGGATAGTTTTTTGCAGCAATACATAGAGGTGCCTACTAGAGAAGGGGCAGTGCTGGACCCCCTGTTAGGAAATGAGACAAGTCAGGTGGCGGAGGTATGTGTAGGGGAGCACTTCGGGTCCAGTGATCACAATACCATTAGTTTCAATATATTTATGGAGAAGGTCAAAACTGGACCAAGGGTTGAGATTTTTGATTGGAGAAAGGCTAACTTTGAGGAGATGCGAAAGGATTTAAAAGGAGTGAATTGGGACATTTTGTTTTATGGGAAGGATGTAGAAGAGAAATGGAAGACATTTAAAGGTGACATTTTAAGAGTACAGAATCTTTATGTCCCTATTCGGTTGAAAGGAAATAGTAATAATTGGAAAGAGCCATGGTTTTCAAGGGAAATTGGACACTTGGTTCGGAAAAAGAGAGAGATCTACAATAATTATAGGCAGCATGGAGTAAATGAGGTGCTTGAGGAGTATAAAGAATGTAAAAAGAATCTTAAGAAAGAAATTAGAAAAGCTAAAAGAAGATATGGGGTTGCTTTGGCAAGTAAGGTGAAAGTAAATCCAAAGGGTTTCTACAGCTATATTAATAGCAAAAGGATAACGAGGGATAAAATTGGTCCTTTAGGGAGTCAGAGTGGACAGCTATCTGCAGAGCCAAAAGAGATGGGGGAGATATTGAACTATTTCTTTTCCTCGGTATTCACCAAGGAGAAGGATATTGAATTATGTGAGGTAAGGGAAACAAGTAGAGTAGCTATGGAAACTATGAGATTCAAAGCAGAGGAAGTACTGACACTTTTGAAAAATATAAAAGTGGATAAGTCTCCAGGTCCTGACAGGATATTCCCTAGGACATTGCAGAAATATTTCAAATGTCATTAGAAACGGGAATGGTGCCGGAGGATTGGCGTACAGCGCATGTTGTTCCATTGTTTAAAAAGGGTTCTAAGAGTAAACCTAGCAATTATAGACCTGTTAGTTTGACGTCAGTGGTGGGCAAATTAATGGAAAGGATACTTAGAGATAATATATATAAGCATCTGGATAAACAGGGTCTGATTAGGAACAGTCAACATGGATTTGTGCCTGAAAGGTAATGTTTGACTAATCTTCTTGAATTTTTTGAAGAGGTTACTAGGGAAATTGATGAGGGTAAAGCAGTGGATGTTGTCAATATGGACTTCAGTAAGGCCTTTGACAAGGTTTCACATGGAAGGTTGGTTAAGAAGGTTCAATTGTTGGGTATTAATGGTGGAGTAGCAGGATGGATTCAACAGTGGCTGAATGGGGGATGCCAGAGAGTAATGGTGGATGGCTGTTTGTCAGGTTGGAGGCCGGTGACTAGTGGGGTGCCTCAGGGATCTGTGTTGGGTCCACTGTTGTTTGTCATATACATCAATGATCTGGATGATGGTGTGGTAAATTGGATTAGTAAGTATGCAGATGATACTAAGATAGGTGGTGTTGTGGATAATGAAGTAGATTTTCAAAGTCTACAGAGAGATTTAGGCCATTTGGAAGAGTGGGCTGAAAGATGGCAGATGGAGTTTAATGCTGATAAGTACGAGGTGCTACATCTTGGCAGGACAAATCAAAATAGGACATACATGGTAAATGGTAGCGAATTGAGGAATGCAGTTGAACAGAGGGATCTAGGAATAACTGTGCATAGTTCCCTGAAGGTGGAATCTCATGTAGATAGGGTGGTAAAGAAAGCTTTTGGTGTGCTGGCCTTTATAATTCAGAGCATTGAGTATAGAAGTTGGGATGTAATGTTAAAATTGTACAAGGCATTGGTGAGGCCAATTCTGGAGTATGGTGTACATATTTGGTCGCCAAATTATAGGAAAGATGTCAACAAAATAGAGAGCACAGAGGAGATTTACTAGAATGTTGCCTGGGTTTCAGCAACTAAGTTACAGAGAAAGGTTGAACAAGTTAGGTCTTTATTCTTTGGAGCACAGAAGGTTAAGGGGGGACTTGATAGAGGTCTTTAAAATTATGAGAGGGATAGACAGAGTTGACGTGGATAAGCATTTTCCATTGAGAGTAGGGAAGATTCAAACAAGAGGACATGATTTGAGAATTAAGGGACAGAAGTTTAGGGGTAACATGAGGGGGAACTTCTTTACTCAGAGACTGGTAGCTGTGTGGAATGAGCTCCCAGTGGAAGTGGTGGAGGCAGGTTCGATTTTATCATTTAAAAATAAATTGGATAGGTATATGGACGGGAAAGGAATGGAGGGTTATGGTCTGAGTGCAGGTAGATGGGACTAGGTTAGAATAAGTGTTCGGCACGGACTAGAAGGACCGAGATGGCCTGTTTCCGTGCTGTAATTGTTATATGGTTATAATATTTCAGTAAATTACTTCTAAACCCCCAAATTACCAGATATAAACCGAATAGTATGTTTCAATGTTTTACAAAGAGTTTGGTTAGCTTCCATGTTTCTGCATGCTACCTCTTAATAAAAGCCATTTTGATTTTTACAATTTCAACTCAACCTTCTCAACTCCATATTGCCTTCAGAGGTTTGTGCATATACATTCTCAGCTCTATCCTCCTGCATCCTATTCAAAACATTGCAAACCAGTTACTATTGCCTCCTCCAATCTTCCTACTAAAGCATATAATTGCAAACCTCTCTATTCAATGTCACAAGCCAGCACAAAAGTACTTGGAAATCAATCTCTGACTTAGTTACATTTCAGAATTTCACATTATTTGGATTATTTTACAAATTGTACACTAATAAAAACATCTCTAGTCACGATACCTGATGATCCTAATACTTGTTGACTCTCAGCAAAAATCATTCTGTAAAAGCTGTTCACCAAGCCTACTTTCTGGTCCTTAGCCAATTGCATTTTCATACAGACATTATTTTTTGTTAAAATCCAAAGACTAATTTTATGGCACTCTGCAAAACACCTTTTGAAAATCATCAAGTTTTGCAATTGCCCTACTTTGCATTTCATTTTATGTCCAAGCTTTCCTCATTGAATTCTACTTTTCCAGTTTAGTTATCTTCCAGTAAAATAAAATCTATATTTTAAAAGGAATAAATCATTTTGAGTACATCATGCTATTACCCTTGGCAAAAATATATATATTTTTTAGTAAGCTAAAAACATGAACATATCATTCTCCAGTCACGAGTGGGGTTAAAAATGTACCTGCTTTGCAATTCTGTCATTACATCTCTGCAACTCTTCATCGCTTTCTTTAAATCTTTTCTCTTTCTCACGTAGGACTGTACAAATGTCCTTCAATTGCCTGGTTAATGTCTTGTTCACCTTATAGCAAAAAGATTACTGATATCAGATGCATAGTCTATTAATGTTTTATCCGAAATGCATATATGATCATAGAGCTCGTGATCAGATAGCATTATGTTTTAATATTAGTTTTTAAAACGGAGTTTGTATATTCTTCCTGTGACCATGTGGGTTTTCTCTGAGATCTGTTTCTTCCCACACTCCAAAGACCTACAGGTATGTAGGTTAATTGGCTTGGTGGATGTGTCTCTAGTGGTCACAGACGTTTTCAAGTGTGACTCGGAGGTCCGATGGGCCTGATTCCACACTGTATCTCTAAACTAAACAGCATTAACATTTAATACTGGGATTTTCATAAAACAAATTAGGAGTGATACCTGATCCTTTTCTTCAAGTAGTTTTGCAGATTGTTCTTCAGATAAGGCTTTCCTCTTGTACAATTCCTGATATTTCATCAACTCTGAAGAAAATGTTTTAGTTCTCTTGCATAATGCTTGACCCAAATATCTAATTATATACAATTAAAAACAAATTTAAATGCTTAACTGGAAACAAAGTGCTAACAAAGGAACTCCACTAGTTTCCAATATCCAGATGAATATACAAAGCATAATACGCATAAATGCGAATAAACCTTATAACACCAGGTGCTTGGAAGATATATAGAAACAAGGAACTGCAGATGCTGGTTTACAAAATATGACATAAAGTGCTGGAGTAACCCAGCGGGTCAGACAGCATCTTTGCAGAACATGGATAGGTGAGGTCGAGTCACAACCCTTCTTCAGACTCGCCTTCTTGAGTTCAAAGAAGGGTCCCAACCTATGTTCTTCAGAGATGCTACCTGACCCTTCGAGTTACTCCAGCACTTTGTGCCATCTACTTGGAAGATATAATCTGCATTGATCCAATGAGGATTTTATTGAACAATATGTTGGGTAACACTGTGGGCTTTAAAGAACACACTGTACAAATCTCACAAGTTAACACCATTGCCATTCCTAATGGAAAGGAAGAATGGAGAGAAAAAGAATAGGGAGCAGGTCTAGATAACTGTTACACACTAAGTTTCTACTTGTGCAAGAGTCTAGGACCAGAATTTGGTTGTTAAGCAAAAAACATTAGGTTTTCCATATCAGCATGTAATAGTCTACGCAAGCACAACAAGATGTTCCAGAACAAATAGATGCAACACTTACCCCTGGAATTTGCAAGAGCTTCTAATTGAAGATTCTGCAGCTGAGAGTACATTTTTGAAACTTCTTTCTTGAACCATGCTAACTCCTCCAGAAGGCCAGCTGTACTTTCAGCAATGGAAGGTTGATTCTGGTATTCACACAATGCAACTTCCAGCTCCTTCACTTTCACATCTGCAGCCTTGGGAGACGGATAAACTGTAACATGCTCTTCAGTCAAAGTTGCAATGCTAAGCAACAGCATTTTGTGAAGTAAAAATAACATATTCTTGGATTCCAGAATGTGAACATCCCAATAGCTGAAGTTTGGTGAATGGAGTACATTTTTCATCAAACACTTAAATTTGTTCAATGGCTAGGCACAGGCATTGTAAATGTTTAAGGAAGAGATATAAAAGCTGTGGATGGTTAATCCTCGACTTGGTCATAGAGAATCAGAGTTATACCTGATGGAAACAGGACCTTTAGCCCAACTCGTCCATGCTGACCACAATATCCATCCAAGCCAGTTTGGCCCATATACCTCTGAACCTTTATCATTCATGCAACTCTCCAATTGTCTTAAACATTAACTGTACCTCAGCTTCCTTTCGCAACTCCTTCCATGTATCCAACACTCAGTGCTTAATAAGTTGCCACTCAAGTCAGCTTTAAATCTTTCTGCTCCCACCTTAAATCCGTCCTCTTTTCCAGCTTTCTCCTCCATATACAATCAGTCTGAAAGAAGTTCAACCAAAAATCTTGCCTGATCATTCCCCTCACATATGCTGCTTGACCCACCAAGTTCCACCAGCACTGTATAAATCAACCCTCAAGTTTTCTACTCCCCCAACTTAAAAACGTCTGTGACCACCCATCTTATCTATGCCCTTCATGATTTTACATACTTCTATGTCACCCATCAGCCTCCTACATTCCAGTGTAAAAAGTCCCATCCTATCCAGCTTCTCCCTCTAACCCACGTGTCCTGATAAGACCCTTGTGAATCTTTTCTGCACCTTTTACAGCCTAATGATACCCTTTCCAGAGCAAAACAACTAGAACTACCCATAATACTCCAAATGCAGTCACACCAATAATGTGTACAGTTGCAACATTATGCCCCAATTTTTGTTTTCAATGCCTTGACTGATGAAGGCAAGCATGTCAAACTCTTTCATCTTCCTGTCTATCTGTATCACCACATTCAGGCAACCTTATCTCTAAGCTGCACCTTGCAATATCTGGCAAAAACTTAATTTGCCACACTTGTCCATTGTCATGCAACTCCACTGCAGTTAAAAGGAAGTGATACAAAATTCAGTTGCTGAAAACCTAAAACGCTGGAAACACTCAGCAAACACTGCATCTGTGGATGGAACCACAATATTTCAAACACAAGATCCCTCATGACAGATATTTCCAGATCATCTATACTCTGTCTACCTCAATTGCCTCTTGATTCAGATTTCTAAACTGCCAGTTAGCTTGGCTGACATCCATTGAGACATGGGCAAACATGTGCTCCAAACAAAATTGAGAGACCAAATCAACATCCTTGCTGACAGTCACAATCTCCTAGCAACTAAAATCTCCTAGCAACTTGCTCTCACTGACAACTACTTGGAATTGAACTAAATCGTTCCACAATTTCCATTATCTTCCATCCCCAGATGAATATTGAGCCATACATCAGAAGCATCAAATAGACTGCTTACTTAAACCTCCACGATGACTCCCAACACAACTGAATCTGTCCCTACTTCAATTCAACTCCTGCTGAATCATTCATTTGAGACCTTAATCAGGCCTATTCTGCTGTGCATTTGGCTGCCCTCATTCATATATAACCATATAACCATATAACCGTTAAAGCATGGAAACAGGCCAAACAGTGCCGAACACTTAAAAAAAAATTTATTACTTCCCCCTAGTCCCATCTACCTGCACTCAGACCATAACCCTCCATTCCTTTCCCATCCATATACCCATCCAATCTATTTTTAAAGGATAAAATCAAACCTGCCTCCACCACTTCCACTGGGAGCTCATTCCACACAGCTACCACTCTCTGAGTAAAGAAGTTCCCCCTCATGTTACCCCTAAACTTCTGTCCCTTAATTCTCAAATCATGTCCCCTTGTTTGAATCTTCCCTACTCTCAATGGGAAAAGCTTATCCATGTCAACTCTGTCTAACCTGCTCATAATTTTAAAGACCTCTATCAAGTCCCCTCTTAACCTTCTGCGCTCCAAAGAATAAAGACCTAACTTGTTCAACCTTTCTCTGTAACTTAGTTGCTGAAACCCAGGCAACATTCTAGTAAATCTCCTCTGTACTCTCTATTTTGTTGACATCTTTCCTATAATTAGGCGACCAAAATTGTACTCCATACTCCAGAATTGGCCTCACCAATGCCTTGTACAATTACAACTTCTATATTCAATGCTCTGATTTATAAAGGCCAGCACACCAAAAGCTTTCTTTACCACCCTATCTACATGAGATTCCACCTTCAGGGAACTATGCACAGTTATTCCTAGATCTCTCTGTTCAACTGCATTCCTCAATTCGCTACCATTTACCATGTACGTCCTATTTTGATTTGTCCTGCCGAGATGTAGCACCTCACATTTATCAGCATTAAACTCCATCTGCCATCTTTCAGCCCACTCTTCCAAATGGCCTAAATCTCTTTGTAGACTTTGAAAATCTACTTCATTACCACAGTCCTGTCATAAACTAGAAGTCATTCAAAGCTCTGCTTCCTTTGTCCCACCTGCACCATGACTCATTCATTTATCACCCATGCTCAATGACCTTCATCAGCATCCGGGTAACCAAAGCCTCGTTCTGCAATTCACATCTTAGTAAGGGAGACAAGTGTAGGAGAGGTATACTGACTGTGTGGGCAGACACTTTGGTAGTGATTGTCCACACAAAAAATATTTTGTGTGGATCTGGTATATCTAGGAATTGAAGGCACTTCTGGTCTGCAGTGGGCAATAGTCACCAAAATACACTGCATCTTTAGAAAGGAAAAATACAAAACATGTCAATCCCACTGGATAGGCCTTAGTCATGGTGTTGTACAACACGGAAACAGGTCCTTCGGTCCAGCTTGGCTTTGCTTTCCAAGTTGGCATCTTGGGGTAGTCCTATTTGTCTGCATGTGGCCCATAGCCATCTAAACCCTTCACATCCATTTATCTGTCGTTAATAACCTCAAGAAAATATTAAGTCTACATGAGCCTGCTTCAGTTTCCTGGGTCCAACTCAGAGAGAAGTCTCCCCCCTTTCCAGGGTTAATCGCTCCACTGTTTATAATGCTCTCTGCTTTATGAAGTCCTCGACAGTGAACCCCATGGGCAATCACTACCAAAGTGTCTGCCCACACAGTCATTACACCTCTCGTACACTTGTCTCCCGTACTAAGTCACCCCAACCGCTCGCCCCTCCCTCCCAACTCCAGTCCCGTCCCCCTGGGAAACTGAAGGGAGCGACCATCAACTGCCACAGATACAAATAATGTCATACACAAGAAAGGGCAGATGCTCGTTGACAAAAAGTGAACACAGTGCTGGAGTAACACAAAGACACAGCAGAATTTTGGAAATGTCATCCCGTCACCCATTCCTTCTCTCCAGAGATGCTGCCTGTCCCGCTGAGTTAAAGAGTGCCCACGGTAGACTCACGAGTCACTACGGTAAACTCACGGGCTACTACGTTCTTACAACGAGTTTAAAAGTTTAAAATTTTTACTTCAAGAGTAAATTTGACTCGCGGAAATCTTTCATCATTTTGAAAGATTTTCACAAGTTACCAAGTTTCCCCGAGTACCTGCCATTAGCGTTACGCGTCGCTAAGTTACGTCCACGAGTTCCGACGTTCCCACTACATTAATTCTACGTGATTACCACGAGTTTGATTTGTTTTAAACTCTGGATCACTCGTGGGTGGACGTACCATGAGACAGGGGTTTTAGCTGGGACATTGTTGGCCGGTGTGGGCGAATTGGGCCGAAGGGCCTGTTTCCACACTGTATCACTCTATGACTCTATAACACTATCCAAGCCGTCATAGTGGCATAATTCAAAGCAGCAGCAGAACAGAAGAATTATGGATCATAAATAATGCAATGTTAAGGGTTTGGTCAGACTAAAGATTCCATGGAGATACAAAGTGGTGCTTTATCTTGGCTTCCAATTAGTAGGTTTAAAGTAGAAATTATAGTTACTGGGCCAGGTAAATGTAGCCTTTCAGAAAGGGTTTTGCACAATCTAACCCAAGATAAAATGCTGAAATTAAACTATCCCCTTGCATCCCCAAATTATCAAAACTGGCAGACAATTCACCTTGTCCAACTATTCACTAGCTTTCATTATACTGTTGATGGAAAAAGCATCACATTTCTCACCTTAATCATTACCTCTGCTTTATGTTGCTCAGCAGCAAACTCTTCTTTTGAAATATATTTATCTTTAACTTCTTCCAAAGCACATTTATACGCATGCCGCCTGATAGATTCCTTATACATGTGGAGTTTACTGTCCAATTGTTCTTCATAGACATCCTTTAGCTCTTCAAATCGCTCACTGCAATTTGAATAAATTATCAACATCCATAACATTTATCCAACCTTTTATAAAGAAAATTAAAGACAATTGTAAGGTTGTACATATTAAGAGAACCATGCAGGTCAAATGGAATTACATTGTACAATGCAGAGAAACTAGACTGCATCTGTGGATAACATTTTCAAAGTGGCACAATAGATTAGCAGATAACCATCCGGATCCTGGGGTTTAATAGAATGGAGGTCTGGGCCATATATAAAATATTAGGTCAACCACAAATGGATTACTGCGTCCAATTCATGGTACCTGTTTGGTGCAAGAGCTTTAAGTTACAGAAAGGAAGTGTAGGAAGGAACTGCAGATGCTGGAGTGTCTGACTCTCAGGTACACAAAAATGCTGGAGAAACTCAGCGGGTGCAGCAGCATCTATGGAGCGAAGGAAATAGGTAACGTTTCGGGCCGAAACCCTTCTTCAGACCCTCAGTCTGACTCTCAGTCTGAAGAAGGGTCTCAACCCTAAATGTCACCCATTCCTTCTCTCCAGAAATGCTGCCTATCTCGCTGAGTTACTTCAGCATTGTGTCTATCTATAAAAAGGAATTAGCAGATTAATTCCAGGAATTAATTGTTTAAGTGCAAGTATTCCCAATAAAGAGACAACCACATCCCCTCCAACACTATGCAAAGGAATGATGGATGGGACACTAGATCTTCGGACAGTTTGGATGTAGTTAGAATTCAGGCAGACTGCACATTTTGCATTTGGTGTGTACAGATTCCAAGCTGGGAAACCAAGTAGAGAAGACAAAAAGGCCTTACACCATTTTTTGAAGAAACAACGAAAAAAAGTTGACTAGGGCAAAGCAGTACACTTTGTCTATATGGACTTCAGGAAGACCTTTGATAAGGCTCCACATGGTAGGCAACTCTGGAAGGTTAGATTGCATGGGATCTGGGAGAGCAAGCCGACTAGATAAAGAATTGGCTTCTGGAAGGAAGCAGAAAGAGATGGTAGAAGGTTGTTTTTCAGACTGGAGGCCTGTGACTAGTGGTGTGCTTCAGGGTTCAATGCTGTTTGCAGTTTAAATAAACAATTTGGATGAGATTATAGAAGGCATGATTAGCAAGTTTGCAGATGACACTGAAGTGGGTGGCATCATAGCTAGCAAAGGTGGTTATCAATAAATACACCATTACCATGATCAGCTGGGCAAGTGGACTGAGGAATGGTTAATGGAGTTTAACGTAGGTAAGTGCAAGGTGTTGCATTTTGGGAAGTTAAACCAGGGCAGGACCTTCACAATGAATGACAGGGCCCCGGGAAGTGTTGTTGAGCAGTGGGACCTAGGAGTGCAAGTACATGGTTCCCTGAAAGTACATGGTATCACTGATAGATAGGGTGGTCAAGACAACTTCCAGTACATTAGCCTTCACTAGTCAGGGAATTAAATATAGAAGTTGATGTGTTATGTTATCGTTGTACAAGGCGTTGGTGAGGCTGCATATGGGGTATTGTGTTCAGTTTTAGTCACCTTGTTATAGGAAGGATGTCATTAAGCTGGAAAGAGTGCAGAGAATATTTATGAGGATGTTGCCACGACTTGAGAGCCTGAACTATGGGGAGAGGTTGAGTAGGACTTTATTACTTGGAGTGCAGGAGGCTAAGTGGTGATCTTAGAGGTGTGTAGAATCATGAGCAGTATAGATAGGGTGAATGCACAAAGTATTTTACCCAGGCCAAGAACCAGAGGACATAGAAACACACAAGGCATTTTATTGTATTGTTTAAGAAGGAACTGCAGATGCTGGAAAATCGAAGGTAGACAAAAATGCTGGAGAAACTCAGCGGGTGAGGCAGCATCTATGGAGCGAAAGAAATAGGCAATGTTTCTGGTCTGAAGGGTTTAGACCCAAAAACATTGCTTATTTCCTTCGCTCCATAGATGCTGCCTCACCCGCTGAGTTTCTCCAGCATTTTTGTCTACCTTTTATTGTATTAATGTGATTGTATAAAAACTGTCAAAATAGGGCTTGTCACCCATTCTCAATTACCCCCTTGCTAGCACCACAGTAACACTTGCCTTCAGCCACCTACTTCTCAGCATCAAAAGCCTCACTGTCACAAAGCTGGGAAGGCCATGAGTGGCAAATAAGCCTCAAATAACAGACCCTAGTGCCCTGCCCAGAATCGTTGTGTTGGGCTTCTGATGACTCATGCCATCAAACATCTGTTGGACCATTTCTAAATAATATTGCAGATATTTAGAATCAGATCAAATTAAATAAATACTATAAATTAAAGCATAGCTACTTAGAACAGCTGCCTCAGCATCAGAAACACTGCTTCATTTTGAACCTCGGGTGTTATCTGCATGGGGATTGCAAAATTCCCTATGACTGTGTGGGTTTCCACTGGGTGCTTCAGTTTCATAAGGGAGGACATGTGATAGGATTAGAATTAGGCCATTCGGCCCATCACCTACTCCGCCATTCAATCATGGCTGATCGATCTCTCCCTCCTAACCCCATTCTCCTGCCTTCTCCCCATAACCTCTGACACATCCCATATCCCAAGGTTGCGTACATTCAAAATTCCATTTTGTGCCACCAATGTGTTGCATTGAACAGAATCACTATCCTTCACCTTGATAGAATGATATCAATAATATTACTCAAACTATGGCAGAAATATCCATCATCTCATAGCCAGTCCTTGCACTTCAACTAGAACAGAGATTCTCTTTGTCTCAATACTATTCATTGATTCTTGTCTTGCACAAATAGGTTGCTACATTGACTTACAATATAGTGGTAATTTATTGCAGATGAAATATTAGCACAGCCGAAGAATGTGAAAATTATTATGCAATTGGTATTTGCTGTTCAGAACAAAACAATTCTATTTAAAAAATATATAGCATCAGTGAATTGGGTGTCTAATTTCTCATTTTAAAATCATCCCTCACAATGCATCGGTTACAAGTTCATGATTTATCACCTCACACTAGGCACTAGCAACAGGTCATAACCAACAAGATTGAATCTGTTTTTTTAAGCAAAATCAGCAGCAACATCAAATTATATTAGCATCTGTTCATGAATTGGCTCAAAACCTCTCACTTGAAATGTTAAACAGCAAATGGGCAAAGCCGCTCGTTTGAATCTCTGGAATAGCTCCCATCCCCTGTAAACATTGCATTGACAAGATATCAATGGTCCAATGCTTCTCAGCCCGTGTCATCCACATCACCTTATCAACTAGGGAGTATTGGATCTTTAATCCCATAAAATCATGGAAAGAAAATCTACCAAATAAATCCTTTCAATGTCTGAACAGCAATCTCCACAATAAATGCATCAAAGAGTACTTATGGCTACAATATCTCTTCAATGTTTATGCTTACACATGCTTGTTTTACAGGTATTGACTTTGTAAGGCAAAGTTGCTTAATAGGCTGTTTCTGTCTATGAATTGAATATAGCCAGATACTAAAAGCCATAACATACACATTCAATCTGCATGTATTAGCATTGACCTTATTCTGACCCATACCCAAGATAAAATAGAAACTAGATTCCCTCAATAGTCACCATTGAGAAGCATGGCATTCTCAAAATAACTATTTTAAAATTGAGAAATTCATAAAGAAAAAAGAAATACCCATTTCTCCAAGACCTCCAACCCTTCATTATGCAATACCTTCTATTTAAAAAGTGCTACAACTCATTTTGACTACTGGCCAGTTTTGGATATTATTATCCACAGATTATATAATCCGACAAGCATATCCCTCAACATCAAATAGCAACATTAGCTCTCACATCTTAACCTATGGTCTAAAATTACCTCCAAACTTCTTCAGTATGGAGTAGTTGCTGAAACATTGCTTCTCCCATTTCTTCACGAACCGTCATTTCCAAAACGAATTTCTGCTGTCTTTCAGCTATCAGCTTGTGTCTGAGGATTTCTATCATATTCAATAATTCCTGAGAGAGAACATAAAAGAAAGTGTTTAAAATCATGAGATCGGGTAGATGCACAAAGTTTCTTGCCCAGAGTGGGTGAATCGAGGACCAGAGGACAAAAAGTGAAGGGGAAAAGATTTAATAGGAATCCGAGGGGTAACTTTTTCACACAAAGGATGGTGGGTGTATGGAACACACTGTCAGAGGAGGTGGTTGAGGCAGGGACTACCCCAACAGTTAAGAAACAGTTGGACAGGTACATGGATAGGGCAGGTTTGAAAGGATATGGACCAAAAGTGGGCAGGTGGGATTTGTGTAGCTGGGACATGTTGGCCGGTGTGGGCAAGTTGGGACGAAGGGCCTGTTTCCACTATGGCTAAAAACCTACAGCAATGTGTAAAATAGTCAGCATTGTAAGTACTTAATCAGAATTATCAAGATTATGGTAAATGCACAAAATATGGTCAATAAGATTAGAAAATTGAAGAAACTAGTGTCCATACGGGAAGTCGGACTATGTCTGTCCCAGGTGGATGTATGTTGGAGAGCAGAGTGAGGTATGGATGTTGCAAAATGGTTTGCGATTAATAGTTCAATCCTCCCAACAAAAACGTGTGTTTTCATGTTACTGGAAAATGGCAAATGTGACGCTTTTGCTCCAAAAATGGATGCAGGTCAGAAGTGGATAATCACCTGGTCCAGATACGTTGCATCCCGGGATACCAAGAAAAGTGGGTGAAGGAAACTATAGAGGGCTTTGTCCATAATCTGTCAAACGCCAGTGTTTGTTTCGGGGTGGTGCAAGATGACAGGATTTTTATTTTTTATTTTTAATTGAACAAAGGAGACAGGTTTAAACACAAGAACTGTGTAGGAGGAAACTGCAGATACTGGTTTAAACCAAAGAAAGACACAAAAAGCTGAAGTAACTCAGTGGGTCTACAACTCAACCCAATAATTGCTGCCAGTCATATTGACCTCTCAGGTAAGGCATGTAAAATAAATCAACAGGGACCTAATGACCCATTACTTGGGCAAATGTGAATCAATTAGAGATATCCAGAATAGATCTATTAAAGACAAATCATGTCCAACATAAAACGTTTTTCTTTGAATAGATAATCGATGAGGAAAATATTGGTGCCCAGACATTCCAAGTAGCATTTTGTAAGGTTCACACAGCCCCTCATCTAAAATGAAGCTTGTAAATAAAATAGATTGCAGCAGTGCATAGAAATAAAAGTGGCTGTTACATATGCTACATATTCATTGTAGCAGTCCCAACCTCCTGCACTACTTTGTATCAGGCACACTCACCACACACACACACACTGTGATTAGGTATGTAAGCACTTTCAGTATTACTACGCCACAGACAAAAGGAGCTGAATAAAGGAGTACAATAAGGCAACTCCACTTTTGTAGGGTCCGGTTTCACTCCTTCTGCAGAGTAAATCAGTCCAAAGAATTTGCACTCCCTTTCTTTGATTATGCATTTGTCTGCATTGAGCTTTATGCCGGCTCTTCGAGTTTTTTCCATAGCCTCATGGAGGTTGTAATCATGCGTGTTTTCATCTCTGCCGTATACTTGGATATCATCTGCTATCCCGATTGCCCCTTTACAGCCTTTGTATGTTTCATCTATTTTCCGCTGGAAGACATCTTGACTCACCTTCAGCCCGAATGGGAGCCTGTTGAATCTGAATCTGCCAAATGGCGTGTTGAAAGTGGTGAGCATTGATGACTTTCGGTCTATTTTGATGTTCCAATATCCATTGCTAGCATCCAGCTTGCTGAACACCTTGGAACCGGCCAGTGCTGGTGTGATCTCTTCAAGGGTTGGAGTTGGATAATGGTCGCGCTTCAATGCATTGTTCAGATCCCTGGGATCAAGGCATATCCTTAGTTTTCCGTTTGGCTTTTCTTTGATAACAATTGAATTTACCCAATCAGTTGGTTTAGTTATTGCTGTGATGATGCCCTTTTTTTCCATTTCGTTTAGTTGTTCCCTTAGCCTCTCTTTCAGTTCAAGGGGAACACGGCGGGGTGGGTGGATCACTGGTTTCACACTGGGGTCTACTGTGATATGGTATTCGTATTCCTCAAAACAACCAACGGTATCGTCAAAACACTCTGGGTACATGTCCATCAATTCTTCTTTGTTCCTGATGGGCGGCCGGTTTTTGATGGGTATGTTTCTGTCAATTCTGCAGGAGTTTGTCTTGATTTCATGGTTGATTGACACAATCTTCAGTCTTTGGCATGTGTTCAGGCCGAGAATAGCAGGTCCTTTCGATTTAGTGATGTAGAAGGGGCATTTCACTTCTTTCCCTTTGTATGTTCCTGCTATGATTGTTTTGCCTAGCTGTGGGATTATGGAACCTCCGTATGCAGCTAGGACTACATCGCTACTTCCAAGGATTCCTTTCCTGACGCTGCCATCTTTTGTCATGTGTTCAGGGAATATCTTTCCGTAAAGATTGACTGGTAAGATATTGCTCTGGGCTCCAGTATCAATTTTGAGCCTTAGATTAATCGTTGTTCTTTTCTTTCCCACTTTTTTCTGTAGTTGTATTATAGTATATGCTTCATCTCTGTTGCTATGTGGTTTGTTGTTTCCCATTTCGTGGACGTCAATGGTCCCAACGGAAAGGAATTCTTCCTCAGAGGTATCTGAGGTTATCTCCTCTTCCTGTTGGACGTGCGCGTGTATTTGTTTCCTTCTCGTATTTCTATCGTTCTTTGACCATTGCTGCTTTGGCTTGGTGCTGTATGATTTTGTTGACCTACACATTTTCTTCCAGTGGTTAGGCCTCCCACAGGATTTGCAGGTAGTCCCGTATGCTGGGCACTCCCTGCGATCATCAAATGCATGCTCTGTACCGCAGTTCCAGCAGCTTCTTTGGCTTGCTTGTTTGTTTGCATGCCTAGAAAATGTCTGCTTTGGAGCCTTTAAGGTGGAGCCAGGGTCACGTTTTGAGAGAGCGTCTATATTCACTCTGGTGCTGCTCTGAGATGAGCCAACTTGAAGGCAGAGGGAGGACATTTGTTTCCTTGTGGCTTCGAAAGCTCTGGCAGCATCTACGGCGTCTTTTAGGTTGAGGGTGTCTTTCCCTATTAGGGACTTTTGGACCTCTTGGTGGGCGCACCCCCATATTAGCTGGTCGACAATTCTGTCATCTTCATCACCAAATCTGCATTTCTTGGCCACGTTCCTTAGTCTCGACAGGAAAGTGTCGGTTGTTTCTTGTGGGTCTTGTCTTAGCCCTTGGAACTCATACCGATGGATTCTGTGGTTTGATTTGGGCTCCATATGGTTCGCAAACCTTTCAAGGACTATTCCCGGATTATTGCAGTCGGGCTCTGTTAAGCTCCAACTGTTAAAAATGTCTAGACCCTTCTCCCCGAGCCATAGTAAAATATAACTGACCTTCTCTTCATCTGCAGTTCCTTTCAGGAAGCTTTTGAATGCCAGCTGGCTCTTTTGTTTGAATTTCTTGAACGCCTCCACCACATCATCGGCGTCCCAGTTCATCGTAGGGTGGAGGCTCATTGCTGCTGTGGAGGCCGCCATCTTGTGTTGTTAGGCGGGTGCACAAAAAAATCAATTTCTCTGCAGCCGCTGTTCCTAATTCCCAATAGCGATTCACAATAGCGCGGTTTTTTTTTTACTCGAAAGTCACCGCTGCCACCATGTTGTGTCTTCGTGTTTGATATCCTGATAATAAACGACACAATTCAGGTTGTTTCAGTTGCCTTATGCGTCTTTTGAGAAGGGGGGATAGTTGAGACGAAACAGAAGGATGCTATCAACCACATGGAGGAACCCAAAGACAAGAAACAGCTAAGAAGTTTCCTAGGGCTCATACAATACATGGGAGCCTTCATACCTAAGCTTGCTAATCACACAGCAAATCTCCGTGAATTGATGAAAGACGACGCTGAATTTGATTGGTGTGCTTCACATAGCCAAGATTTTGGGAAAATAAAACAACTCATCAGCAAAGAAACGATCCTGCAGTACTATGACAGACAGAAACCTGTAACACTCCAAGTTGATGCCTCCATGAGAGGAGTTGGAGCAGTACTGATACAAAATGGCCGACCTATTGCGTATGCATCCAAAGCACTCACTCCTACAGAATCAAGGTACGCAAACATAGAGAGAGAACTCTTAGCAGTAGTCTATGGCTGCGAGAAATTTCACACTTACCTATATGGAAGGTATTTTGACATTGAAACAGACCACCGCCCTCTAGAACAAATCGGAAAATAAAACCTCACCAAAGCACCAGCCAGACTACAGAGACTATTACTGAGACTATCAACACATGACAAACAAGAGATGGAAGGGCTGAGCATAAAGATCCACCACATTGTGAGTGTGACAAGCGTGAAGCTGGAACAGATCAAAGAGGAAACAGCCAGAGATGAAGAACTCCAGCTCCTCACCCAAATGGTAATACAGGGGTGGCCAGAAAAGAAACAACAAGTTCAGCCTCTCCTCCGCGAATACTGGACCATCCGTGATGATATTTCGGTAGAGAATGGAGTCCTGATGGCCGGATCACGAATCATCATACCCAAGTCCATGAAAAAAGAAATCCTCGAAAAGATCCACCAGGGACACTTAGGAATGGAAAAGTGCAGACTCCGTGCTAAATCCGCTGTGTACTGGATAGGCATGTACAAGGACATAGAAAAGCTGGTATCTACATGCCACATATGCCAAAAACACAGGAATTCACAACAGAAGGAGGAAATGACACCCAGTGATATCCCAAGCCGGCCATGGCAAACCATCGGAGCAGACCTGTTCACAGAGAACCAGCAATGGTATTTGATTATGGCCTGCTACTACTCCAAATTCCCATTTGTGAGAAACGTAAAGGACTTGAAAGCTAAAACAATTGTGTCAATTGTTAGAGGGTTGTTTGCAGAGCAAGGAATACCTGAGCAGATCGTATGTGACAATGGAACCCAATTCACATCTCGGGAATTCAGAGAGCTAGCCACTGAATACGGGTTCAAAATCACAACATCTTCACCACATTACCCAAAGGGCCATGGGTTTATTGAAAGGCAAGTACAGACAGCCAAGAAAACACTAATAAAATGCCGAGAGGCAAAGGAGGATCCAAACCTGGCACTTTTATCCTTACGGGCAACTCCACTAAAGGCTGACATGAAGTCTCCTGCAGAAATGCTAAATGGCAGGAAATACAAAACCACCCTGCCAAGCAAAATCCAACCTCCTATCGACCAAGAAGAAACAAGGGCAAAATTGGCAGCTGCCCAGGAGGGGCTGAAACAATACAACAAAAATGCACAGTACTTGCCTGAACTATTTCAAGGCCAAAACATACATGCTCAGGATCCAACAACAAAGAAATGGACCCCAGCACAAATCACTAGCAGGGCTGGAACCCCAAAATCATATATCATAGAGACAGAACCGGGCAGGCAGTTGAGACGAAACAGAATTCACATCCGCCCGACACCTGAAATGTCAACACCTGCAACTCCAAAGACAACACCAGCAACTCCTAGGACACCACCCACAGCAGCAGCAACACCTGCCATTGATGACAACACATTCTCACAAACTGCTACCAGTGAGTCATATAGTCAACCAGCACCAACCAATGGCCAGGAAACAACTCAACAAGTTACCAATACATCGAGTGCAACACTGCAGGCAACAACCAGATCTACTAGATCCAGGAGCAACATCTTACCCCCAGCGCGTTATCGCTAGCACTGGAAGGGACAAGTCACGCCAAGACATGACTCTTGACTGGCTACGCACTACCTGAAAGAAAACAAGCTGCCATTATATATTTTGTTGTGTAGTATAGTAGAAAGCAGAATGCCATGAATGTGGGCAGAATAATCCCACGGTATCTGCTACAGGATTGCCACCCTCGCTCTGGCAATCCTCTAGTGTCACTAATTTTTGTTCCTTTCTTTTGAGAAGGGGGGATGTTACATATGCTACATATTCATTGTAGCAGTCCCAACCTCCTGCACTACTTTGTATCAGGCACACTCACCACACACACACACACTGTGATTAGGTATGTAAGCACTTTCAGTATTACTACGCCACACAGACAAAAGGAGCTGAATAAAGGAGTACAATAAGGCAACTGAAACAACCTGAATTGTGTCGTTTATTATCAGGATATCAAACACGAAGACACAACAGTGGCCAAACAGAACATAAAACAGTACAGCACAGAAACAGGCCCTGCAGCCCACAATGTCTATGCCAAATATGCTGCCAAGACAAACTAATCTCATCTGCATGCAATGATCCATATCTCTCCACATCCTACATATCCATGTAGCCCAAGTAACTAAAAGCCTCAAACGTATCTATCCCCACCACGACCCTGGCAGCATGTTCCAGGCATCCACCAGGCTCCGTGTAAAAAAGAAAAACAACCTGCCCTGCTTACCTCCTTTAAACAATCCACATGGTCTTTATCAATAGTTGTTACCCATAAATCTAAAATGGAGTATCCAGAAACAAAAGTTTAAATTACTTCATGAGCAAAGGTGGTGAGGTCCAGTTCTTCATTTTCCTGCTCCTCGTCACCTTTAATTAGATCTTCAGAATAACAATTTTCAGCAGACAGAGACTCTCCAAGATCAGTGCATACCATCATACTGCCATCACCCCCACCCATTCGCTCAGCTAGTTGCAGTTTTATTTTGGGGTGAATAATCTGAATTATCTGGAAAAAAAGGAAAAGCAAACTGTTTCTTTAAATGTTTAGTCATGTTTACAATTTTCCATTATTGACAAAAGTAATCAATGTACAGGAATCATTGATATAATGCAACATTTATACACAAACTATCGAACTGTAAAAGTAAAGTTAATATGGATTGTTCTATAACTGAATGTTTTAAGTTTTACAAAACTATCATTGTTTGGATTGTTACTTGCAAAAAATGTTTGCACAAACATGGATCACCTCAAGACTGGTTTTAAAACTTTGATGAACACCTGAATAACAAATATCATGTTTCACATTATTTTAAACAATGATGTTACACATCTGAACTAAAATGCTGCATACATTTGAGTTTTATTACCTCTGTAGTTCATATTTTGTAAAAATCTCAAAAGAGGAATTAAAATTTGTTTTACTTAAAATACAGCACAATATCAACGCAAGGAATGGTGCTATACCTGCTTAGCGATTGCTGAAAACTTCATTACATGCAGAGTCTCATCATACATGGAGGCACACTGGCTTATATTAATAATCATACAAGCTTTGCCTTTGCCACAAAAGAAAGACTGAAAAAGACGGGTCAACTTGCTCTCTCGAAAAGGGACAATAATTGATTTTAGTCTAATAGGCGAAAGAAAAAACAACAAAATATTAGTACCAGGACGCAAGATGGTGACTCCTATTTTTATAACCTCTCATAAGAGGAAATAGCCATCCGATCGAGACCATTCTGAATCTTGTTTCAATCACTCTTTCACTTTCACTCCTGTTTCATTTTCATTTTTCATATTGTTCATCACATACCAGATCTTTGTCACTCACCTAATCGTCATTTACTGTGTATTCTCCTTATGCCCTCTTCACAACTTAAACGTAACAAAACAGGCCAGAAACAGGCCCTTCAGACCACGGTTTCTGTGCGAACAGGATGCCACAATAAACCTCTCATCTGCCTGCACATGATCCATATAACTCCCATTTCCAGCATTCTTCAAATTTAGCAACCATACCTGCAGTCAATTCTTCATTTGTATAAATTGCTAAAAAGCCAAGGCTCCAGCACAGATTCCTGTGGTACACCGCTCATTACATCTTGTCAACCAGACAAGATAGCCCAATGTACGCCTACTCTGTTTCATTTTACCCAGTCAATCTTCTATCCTGCCGAATGTTGTCAGGGCATTCTGGGAGGCAGGACCTTGGTTGTTTGCTGGCTGAGTACACTACTTCCTATACCGTGATTTATACAACCCTGAAAAACATTTAATGCATCATCTTATCAAATGCCCCGTTGTTATTTTGCAAGGACATGAGAGTCAAATCATCCTGGGCTTCCCAGTCTCAATGAATGAGCAAAGTATGGAGCAGTCTTAGCAACGATTGGGCTACAACCAGCAAGCAACATAGGCCTTGGCCCCCAGAATGCGCTGACCTTTGAGAGAAGGCAAGACTGAGATGTACAGCCTCTCCTGCTGTGGCATTGTAAGGTTTCGACAAAACAAACCTCACATAGAAGCAGCTATCTTGGCATCATGCTGAGGAATTCCTAGTACATCAGAATACCACCGGCATTTGATACTCAGCTGGTCACAGACTAATCTTATTGCAACATACCAGATACTAAGAAGACATGACAGGGTAAATGTCAAGATGCTTTTACTAGTTCAAGAGATTGGTCATTTAAATCTTAGGTATGTAAATATCCCTTCATGCAGAGTGTGGCGGATCTCGGGAGGAGGCTGGATCATATTAAGTATTTAAAGTAGAGATAGATAAATGTTTGAAAGCTCAGGGGAAAATTGAGGACATGGAGATTTGACACAGGAAAGCAGTTGAGGCCCAAGGTAAATGAGCCTTGATCATATCAAATAGTAAGGTGGGCTTGAGTGGCCTGCTCCTACCTTCTTGTAATGACAGGGCCACATAATTCCTTCATTTACTTGCGAGCAGGTGAACAAATGCAAGTTTTTTCTCTGAATTTACCAGCCACAGCTCAATAGAAAGGTTTTTATTTTTTATTTTTTTAAAGCACTCCTTCATGGCATGCGACATTACCATTGAGATGAGCATTTATTGATTGCCTCCATCTGCCTCAGAACAGAGTTCAGTTTCAGGGAGGAATCAATCATGTGACAGTGGAGAGAAGGAAAGGTTGCAGAGTCCCTTCTTTAAAACCGATGTGTTCTTACCATCAATGCTGTGAATTCACCACGATTGTTAGCGCTTTTACAATACGGATTAATTTAAATAGCTGCGTTGTTAATATTCAAACTTGAATTTTCAGATCCGGGATAAGGATCACTGGATAATCTACTAAACAGAAATCACAGGAATGTCCAATTGATTTACGACTTACTTATTCTGTTGCTTCTGCCTTAGTGCAGAAATGCATTTGCCAAGGATAAGGAGAGAAGTATTTATGTTTCCTGCCTCCTTCAGTCGATCTCCAAAGGTTTGTGCTTTACTGCTGCGCTCTGACCCAGCCAAATCACACAGGTTTAGGCTACATTCAGCAAAAACAGATTACCATGGTTAAAAAATATGCATAGTAACATACTATCTTATGAACATCATAATTAGATACATAGATACATAGAAAATAGGTGCAGGAGTAGGCCATTCGGCCCTTCGAGCCTGCACCGCCATTCAATATGATCATGGCTGATCATCCAACTCAGTATCCCATACCTGCCTTCTCTCCATACCCCCTGATCCCCTTAGCCACAAGGGCCACATCTAACTCCCTCTTAAATATAGCCAATGAACTGGCCTCAACTACCCTCTGTGGCAGAGAGTTCCAGAGATTCACCACTCTCTGTGTGAAAAAGTTTTTCCTCATCTCGGTCTTAAAGGATTTCCCCCTTATCCTTAAGCTGTGACCCCTTGTCCTGGTCTTCCCCAACATCGGGAACAATCTTCCTGCATCTAGCTTGTCCAACCCCATAAGAATTTTGTACGTTTCTATAAGATCCCCTCTCAATCTCCTAAATTCTAGCGAGTATAAGCCAAGTCTATCCAGTCTTTCTTCATATGAAAGTCCTGACATCCCAGGAATCAGTCTGGTCAACCTTCTCTGCACTCCCTCTATGGCTATAATGTCCTTCCTCAGATTTGGAGACCAAAACTGTACGCAATACTCCAGGTGTGGTCTCACCAAGACCCTGTACAACTGCAGTAGAACCTCCCTGCTCCTATACTCAAATCCTTTTGCTATGAAAGCTAACATACCATTCACTTTCTTCACTGCCTGCTGCACCTGCATGCCTACTTTCAATGACTGGTGTACCATGACACCCAGGTCTCGCTGCATCTCCCCTTTTCCTAATCGGCCACCATTTAGATAATAGTCTGCTTTCCTGTTTTTACCACCAAAGTGGATAACCTCACATTTATCCACATTATACTGCATCTGCCAAACATTTGCCCACTCACCCAGCCTATCCAAGTCACCTTGCAGTCTCCTAGCATCCTCCTCACAGTTAACACTGCCCCCCTGCTTAGTGTCATCTGCAAACTTGGAGATGTTGCCTTCAATTCCCTCATCCAGTTCATTAATATAAATTGTAAATAGCTGGGGTCCCAGCACTGAGCCTTGCGGTACCCCACTAGTTACTGCCTGCCATTGTGAAAAGGACCCGTTTACTCCTACTCTTTGCTTCCTGTTTGCCAGCCAGTTCTTTATCCACATCAATACTGAACCCCCAATACCGTGTGCTTTAAGTTTGTATACTAATCTCTTATGTGGTACCTTGTCGAAAGCCTTCTGAAAGTCCAGATACAACACATCCACTGGTTCTCCCCTATCCACTCTACAAGTTACATCCTCGAAAAATTCTATAAGATTCGTCAGACATGATTTACCTTTCGTAAATCCATGCTGACTTTGTCCAATGATTTCACCACTTTCCAAATGTGCTGCTATCCCATCTTTAATAAGTGACTAGCAGTTTCCCCACTACCGAGGTAAGACTAACTGGTCTGTAATTCCCCGTTTTCTCTCTCCCTCCCTTCTTAAAAAGTGGGGTTACGTTTGCTACCCTCCAATCCTCAGGAACTACTCCAGAATCTAAAGAGTTTTGAAAAATTATCACTAATGCATCCACTATTTCTGGAGCTACTTCCTTAAGTACTCTGGGATGCAGCCTATCTGGCCCTGGTGATTTATCGGCCTTTAATCCATTCAATTTACCCAACACCACTTCCCGACTAACTTGGATTTCACTCAGTTCCTCCATCTCCTTTGACCCGCGGCCCCCTACTATTTCCGGCAGATTATTTATGTCTTCCTTAGTGAAGACGGAACCAAAGTAGTTATTCAATTGGTCCGCCATATCCTTGTTCCCCATGATCAATTCACCTGTTTCTGACTGCAAGGGACCTACATTTGTTTTAACTAATCTCTTTCTCTTCACATATCTATAAAAACGTTTGCAGTCAGTTTTTATGTTCCCTGCCAGTTTCTTTTCATAATCTATTTTCCCTTTCCTAATTAAGCCCTTTGTCCTCCTCTGCTGGTCTCTGAATTTCTCCCAGTCCTCTGGTATGCTGCTTTTTCTGGCTAATTTGTACGCATCATCTTTTGCTTTGATACTATCCCTGATTTCCCTTGTTATCCACGGATGCACTTCCTTCCCTGATTTATTCTTTTGCCAAACTGGGATGAACAATTTTTGTAGTTCATCCATGCAGTCTTTAAATGCCTTCCATTGCATATCCACCGTCAACCCTTTTAGAACTAATTGCCAGTCAATCTTGGCCAATTCACGTCTCATACCCTCAAAGTTACCTTTCTTTAAGTTCAGAACCGTTGTTTCTGACTTAACAATGTCACTCTCCATCCTAATGAAGATTGACACACCTAAAAAGTCTCACAGGACCACAAAAGACTGTCTCCTCTGGCTGGGATGTCTAGTAGCAAGGGTCATGGTTCTAAACTAAAGGGGTGTAGGAAGGAACTGCAGATGCTGGTTTACACTGAAGATGGACACAAATTGCTGGAGTAACTCAGTGGAACAGGCAGCATCTCTGAGAAGAAATGGATGCCTGTCCCACTGAGTTACTCCAGTATTTTGTGTCTATCTTCAGTCTAAAGACTAAGCCAGGCATTCAGAACGGACAGAAGAATTGTTTTCAACTAGAGGATAAGGATACAAAGCTGAAAGGCAGTTCGAATCATGAGAATAATCCAGAGACATCACGGAGATAGGTCAAGCAATGGGCAAGAACAATGCAGATAAAACATGTACAAAATGTGACATCAATTAGGGAGAAAATATGGAGGGTTTTTTTAATGAGATTAAAAGATTTGGGATCAAAAGATATCGTGGACAATTTCCAAGCTTTTCATGAAACAAAAATGTTAATGTGAGGCATAAGACAATATACAAATTTAAAGCTATAGCTTTGGTTTAGTTTAGTGATACAACATGGAAACAGGCCCTTCAGCCCACCCCAACCACCGATCACCCTTTAACACTAGTTCTATGTTATTCCACTTTCACATCCACCTCCGAAGCAATCAGGAGGAATTTACAGAGACCAATAAACCTGTACACCCGCATAGTATTCAAACCACTTCACTTTTTCCACATTGTTATGTAACAGCCTTATTCTAAAATGGAATAAGTTCATTTTTTATCATCAATCTACACAAAATACCCCTTAATATAAATGTGAAAATAGGCGTTTAGAAATTTTTGTAAAGTAATTAAAAAGAAATGACTGAAATATCACATTCACATAAGTATTCAGACCCTTTACTCAGTACTTTGTTGAGGCACCTTTGGCAGCGATTGCAGCCTCAAGTCGACTTGGGTATGACGCTACAAGCTTGGCACACCTGTATTAGGGTAATTTCTCCCATTCTTCTCTGCAGATCCACTCAAGCTCTGTCAGGTTGGATGGGGAGCTTTGATGCACAGCTATTTTCAGATCTCTCCAGAGATGTTCGATCAGGTTCAAGTCCGGGCTCTGGACGGGCCACACAAGGACATTCACAGACTTGTCACAAAGCCACTCCTGCATTGTCTTGGCTGTGTGCTCAGGTTCGTTGTCCTGTTGGAAGGTGAACCTCCACCCCAGTCTGAGGTCTGGAACGCTATGGAGCAGGTTTTCATCAAGGATCTCTCTGTACTTTGCTCCATTTATCTTTCCCTCGATCCAGACTAGTCTCCCAGTTCCTGCCACTGAAAAAACATCCCCACAGCATAATGCTGCCACCACCATGCTTCACCGCAGGTATGGTATTGGCCAGGTGATGAGCGGTGCCTGATTTTCTCCAGGCGTGACGCTTAGCATTCAGGGCAAAGAGTTCAATCTTGGTTTCATCAGACCAGAGAATCTTGTTTCTCATGCCTTTAGGCAAACTCCACGTGGGCTGTCATGTGCCTTTTACTGAGGAATGGCTTCTGTCTGGCCACTCTACCATAAAGGCCTGATTGGTGGAGTGCTGCAAATATAGTTGTCCTTCTGGAAGGTTCTCCCATCCCCACAGAGGAACTCTGGAGCTCTGTCAGAGTGACCATCGGGTTCTTGGTCACCTCCAATCAAGTTGTAGAAACATCGAGGATAATCAATGGAAACAGGATGAACTTAAGCTCAATTTTGAGTGTCATAGCAAAGGGTCTGAATACTTATGTAAATGTGATATTTCTGTTATTTCTTTTTAATTACTTTGCAAACATTTCTAAACACCTGTTTTCGCTTCTTCATTCTGGGATATTGTGTGTAGATTGATGATGAAAAAAATTAATTTAATCCATTTTAAAGTAAGGCTGCAACATAACAAAATGTGGAAAAAGTGAAGGGGTCTGAATACTTTCTGAATGCACTGTATCTTTGGGATGTGGGAGAAAACTGAAAGAAATCCACAGTCACGGAGGGAACATGCAAAATCCACACAGACAGCACCTGAGGTTTCAAATGGGTAACTCACTCAGATGTCCTGATGAAGCAGGGCCTGTCCCCGATTATTTCCAACAGTCGAATGGAGAATATGCTGTGACTGCAAAAAGATCATTTTAGATAGGCTGACCAGGTACTTCATACATAAAACTGAAATACATCTAAAAGTTCTCAATAACATTATTTTTTAAATTACTTTGGCAAAGCAAAGATTTTTTTTGGTATTAAAAACTCTTGATAACAAAGTAGTTCAATCTACTCTAGGAAAAGAATCACAAACAAACCTTCGGCTAGACTGGTGGTTCATTTTGGTGGATGCAAAGCTTCGATTTTTGTTGCCTATCTTCAAGACTTTAAAAGCTTCATCTGAGCTAGTAATGTTGATCCATTTCAGATCTGAAATATTCAAAACAATTCAAGCACAAATTTGTAATATAATCAGTATTGCAGAGTTGTTAACTGTTTTCAGAAGGTTAAACATATATAGGCACATAATCAATCACTGAAGGAAAAGCAGAACAGTTTAAAAAAAAAATACATTCCCAATTTTCTTTCTGTCGTAAGGGATAATGGAGATGTACAGTTTCTCAAGTTGACGGTCTAGCAAGAATCGCAGATGTTTGTAATGATAAGTATGAATGCGACTCTGCCCACTCAATTAAATGTTAGCTGGCGTAGTGAAAGTAGTTCCTGCAGAGTCCTAATTAACATCTACCCTTCAGCCAGTGTCATTGTAAACACAATTCATCATGATGCTTTTTCGCAAGATCAGAGAGAAAAACATCTGAATTGTGTTCCTGATAAATAAATAGTTATCCTAATGCAATGGAAACTTGGGGCTTTCTTGACCATTAAAATAATGGTGCTTTGCTTTGTGAAAAGTCACTATTGCAACTTTACAATAATGATTACATTGCAAAGCATTTAAAATAAACCAAGTTCCTCAGCACATTGCACAAGAGACCAAAGATAAATGCCGTACAAGTTAAATGTTTTTATGACATTTAAAATAATCTTTACCCACCAGGCTCCAGAGTAAGATCCTTTTTCATTACTTTACAAAAAAACGTCAAGGATTTAACATTTTTGATCTTCTAATGTATTATTACAGATCAGGAAGATCAGGCTGCACCTTTAACATAACTGTTTCCTCTTTGGTCTTCGCAGACTCGTAGATTTTGACGCTTCTGGCTTCTTAAAGTTGGTATTGGATCCAATAGGTCATACACATATTCATTATATATCTCACAAAATGAAACCCATACTGAGTATCGTTGTGGGTTTTGATCACAGAGGCTTGCATCAGATGCTGCTGTAATTACTTCCGGATTCTTAGCTGTGTCACATTAAATATAGAGGATCAATTATTTTAACTTTTTCAAGCATTCTCAAACAAAAAAGGTTTTGCTTTTTCAAGCATTCTCAAACGAGAAAGTAGATTTCTAATATCAATACTAATGCTTATAATATTTCTGGATTTAAACGTTAACATCAGAATTCAAATTGCAATCTAGACTGGACATGGTGATGGAGTTGAGGGTGAGCGAGTCAGAGGTGATGGAATTTGAGCTATTCCCAATTCACCAAAATCGAATCCAAAAATAACAGCAACTAGTGACAATAGATGTCTTAAGTTGCAGATGACTCTGGTATCTCTAGATAATGTTTTGGTATTACTGATGTTTGCATTATGATCAATTTAAGAGAAAATTTAAAGAACTCTCAATAAATCTGAAGCCGCTTCCAAGTTAAGGTGTGGATTTGTAACCCAAAGGTTACAAAAGTGGGCCTACTAAATGCTGAAATAAATTATTAAATGGGTAGTATCAACTCTGACTCATCCCATCCATTTAAATTCTGAAACTTCATTAATTCAACAGTTCTACCCACAATACTTGTAATCCTCAATGATTTGCAGGCAACAAAAAAAGATAGTGGAAAAAAACATGTTCCATATTTTTCCCTTTATACAAATTCCCTTAGGAAGAGATACCTATTTCATCAAAGGTCACATGGCCTGCCAGAGTGGAGCTTGCCTGCGCCAAATCTTTTTGGCTGCTCTTATTGCATATCATCCTCAAGGGCCGACATTCCATCTCCTGAAAGGAAAACATTTGGAATTTGTGATCCAATTCAGAAACCTACAATAATTTTGACCCAAAGCACAATTAACCCAGTTTAAAAAAGGGAAAAGATTAAAAATAACTACGCTTGATATCATAAAACCACACGGTATTGGTAATAATCAATTAATCTGAACAGACATCACTTGCAGGATTTTCAACAACAGAAATGTATATTCATCTGACTGGGACTCTGAATATAAATCATACAATATTTAAATGTTCAAGCTTAACCTAAAAATATTGTTTATATTTTAGAAATAGCTGTAAAGATAGCATGTGCAATGTTAAACTATATATTAAAGTAGCCTTGTAAAAGTATTCATTATGTTCAATTGGTTCCTTAGGCATTCCAATAATTCCAATTTGATAATCCCCTTACTGATTTTTAAACACTTATTTAATGAAGTAGATGGATAAGAATATATATTATCTAGAATTGAAATTTCTGAAGTTTTTGATTGAACTTTAATTTCATTGACAATAGAAAATATAAATTAAATCAATTTAAATCAAATCAGGAGGGGAAAATCATCAAATTGTGATATATTCCATGTGGAATGCAAATGCATTGTCATAAATCTTCAGGATGTCAGAGGTTACCTGAAAACGTATTTAGAAATACTTTCTAAAGTATTCTTTACCCTTAAGCTCTGTGCTGAACAACTGGCACCAGTCCACACAGACATTTTCAAACCTGCACTGTCCCTGCCTGCTTCAAAGTCTCCACTGTTGTTCCCGTACCCAAAAACCCAAGGTTTACTGGTTGTAATGATTAAGGCCTGTCACCCTGGCCTCTGTAATCATGAGGACCCTTGAAAGACTTGTGCTGGCCCACCTGAAAAAACCCTGCTGGACCCCCTGCAGTTTTCATACCGGGGAAATAGATCAGTGGATGAAGCCGTCAACCTAGGCCTGCACTTCATCCTCCAGCTCCTAGATCGCCACGTGACCTATGCAAGGATTCTGTTTGTGGATTTTAGCTCTGCATTCAATACCATTATGCCAGAGTTACTACACTCCAACCTCTCCCAGTTGACTGTGCCTGAACCCCTCTGTCAGTGGATCATCCTGACAGACAGGAAGCAGCATGTGAGGCTGGGAAAGCACATCTTGGACCCGCAGACCCTCAGCATAGGAGCACCGCAAGGCTGCGTACTCTCCCCTCTCCTTTACTCTCTCTACACCAATGACAGCACCTCCACTGACTCCTCTGTCCAGCTTCTCAAGTTTGCGGACGACACAACCCTGATTGGACTGATCCAGGATGGGGAGGAATCTGCCTGCAGACAGGAAGTGACACAGCTGGCATCCTAGTGCCTTCGTAACAACCTGGAGCTCAATGTTCTTAAGACAGTGGAATTGATTGTAGACTTTAGGAGAGCTTCCCCTCCCCTCACCCCACTCACCATCAACAACACCACAATCACATCTCTGGAGTCATTTAAGTCCCTTGGAATCATTATCTCCAGGGACCTTAAATGGGAGGCCACCATCGACTCCACAGTCAAATAGGCCCAACAGAGGATGTACTTCCTGCAGCAGCTGAGAAAACACAATCTGCCTCAGGCAATGATGGTCCAGTTTTAGAGTGCCATCATATAGAGTCTGTCCTCACCTTCACTATCATGGTCTGGTTTGGCTCAGCCACCAAGCATGACATCCGGAGGCTGCAGCACATCATTCGATCAGCCGAGAAGGTTGCTGGCTGCAACCTTCCCCTCATCGATGAACTGTACACTGCAAGGGCCAGGAAGCGAGCGGGTAAGATCATCTCTGACCCCTCTCACCCTGGCTACAAACTATTTGAAGCACTTCCCTCTGGAAGGCGACTCCGGACTGTCAAAGCCGCCACAGCCAGACATAAAAACAGCTTTTTTTCCACGAGCAGTAGTTCTACTCAACAGCCAAAAGTCTGTAGCCTCCTTGTGCTCTGGTATTCTATTTCATTCTTCACATGTTTAAATTCTAATGTTTTATTATTAATTGTCTGTATATCATGTTGTTACTTGCGAGCAAAGCAACAAGGCAAATTCCTTATATGTATACATACTTGGCTAATAAAATGTATTCAATTCAATTCAATTATTAGTTTAAAATTTTTTGTTTTAGTTTATATACATCTCCGCAGGATAAACAACTCAGAATTGGAAAAGATGTTTTAATACGCATTACGATTATTACAAAATTTGATTAGAGAAACATTTTTGTTAAACATCACCTCTCTCTGTGAGGAAAAGATTGCTGACTTGATAGCCTCTTCTTGCCGGGTTTGATTATTGTCCAGTTTTAACACCACGTCACCAACATGTGGCTTTAAATCCATACCTTGATATTGTCTGCCTTTTATGTGATCAAAGAGCATGTCCAATGATCTTGGTAAAATACCTCCATCTTTACCAGTACCTATGATTAATCACGTGTAATTATTATTATATTTAATGTTGTTTTTAATATTTAAATAACTAGTCAAAAAATATGACAATAATAAGAAATGAAAGGCAAAGGTAATTTTTCACCTTCTTGAAACACTAAAGAAGATACCCTTACAACACTGTTCTACAGCAAGTCCAGAATTAACTTGACACCCAAAGCCATTCCATCATCTACACAGCAAGTCAGTGATCTCGAAATACTTTGCACTTGCCTGCAACTCGCTCAATGTAGGACAAAGCAATCCACTGGTTGGTGTTGCTGTTGCTTCACCATCCCAAACATTTATTCATTTGATCTGTTGTTGAAAATGTTCATGGCTTGGTACTTTTGTGATGTAAATATTATTTGCCACTTACCAACCGATGTCTACATCCTGCACAAGTGCAGTCCTGGACAGTTTCTTTGAAGAGGAGCTCCAAATGGGATTGACCATTGTATAATCACCACTTATGATGAAAGGACAGTCATTAATGAAGCTGGGGAAGATTGGACCCGAACACTACCCCAAGAGCATCCTAGGGCTGCATAATCAGCCATCTGCGATCATCTTCCTTTATGCAGGGGGAGGATGAAGACTGGTTTGCATGATGTACTGGGCTACATCCGCACTTGGCAGAGTGTTAAATTGACAAATTTGATTTGACCTGCATTTTGTTAACAAGATGTACCTGGGCAATCTTTCCACATTGTGAGGTGTATACTTTTGTTTAATCTCTACCAGAACAACTTAACTACGCATGCAACTCGTTCTACCCAGCATATGTTCAGTACTACAATGATGCACGCAAGTAAATAATTGGGACATTATATGAAGCTTTTTGAATATCTCCATAATTAGTTCTCATTTTTGTCTGGTACCTTGTATTTTTTTCTGTATTCTCCTAACAACATACCTTGAATAGTGTAGGTCTTCCCAGCATTGGTAACTCCATAAGTAAACACCAAACTGTTCTGCCCTTGGAGATATTGTTTAACTAGATCCTTTACTGTGCCATTGAAGATGTCTGTCTGACTGGTTTTCTGTCCAAATATCTAACAAAGGATAATAACTTTGTTAAAAAATGTTAAAAAAAAAAAAATAGAACCCGGATTTCATATTCAGAACCATCAGAAAGATAGAAGAGATTGGAATTGTAATGTATTCATACATATTCAAGTGATTGTTAATGAGTTGGTGTTCAATATAAGCAGGGAATGATGGGTAATAAATCTCTCTCATGATCCAGGCAACCAGTGTAAGTCTTGTTCTTCATTCTGCTGTCTGGAATATAACAAAATTGGCAACGAGAACGGGATAGAGTTGGTGAACTCATCCTTTAAATACAGCGCAGGACTGTTTTGCAACGCAGTATTGTTTAACATTTTAAACACCAAATACGCAGCTGTGTCGCAGTTGTTTGCGAACTGGACACGATAGGCCACAGATCCTTCAATGTATGAGACTGTAGTTTAAAACAGCAGCTGTACAAATCGTCTAGAGTTTGTCATGCTATCACTATGTTGTGTCTACGTGGCAAGATGGCATCCTTGGGATTGTATAGGATTGTAGACTGTTTTTTTTTGTCGAGTTCCTCAAGCTGTATAATATATAGCCTTTGTACAGCTAAGTTTTAGGTGAATTGTTACACCAGAACAGGCAGGAAATCATGGTTTTTGAACGGACTTTAAAAAAAAATTAGAACGACACGATGGCGGCGTCCACGGGGTACATCGGAGAACTTGACACTTTCGACAAGAGTAGAGAGCTGTTCGGAGAGAGCGAACATGTTTTTCACGGCAAACAATATAATGAAGATTAGCGGTGAAGGAGAGGTAATGACTGAAACAAATAAGGCCGTTTGCAAACTCATGAAAGCGATTCTGCTCACGGAGATCGGTCCTGAAGTGTACGGCACACTTTTGAATCTCCTTGCATCCATAAAAGCAAAAGACGTGCCATTCAATGACATTATGAAGAAGTTGGAGGAGCACTTCAACGCAAAGCCTCTGGAAATTGCTGAAAGCTATAATTTTGGCACTAGAAACCAGAAGCAGAATGAGACAATCAATGAGTACATTGTTGCCTTGAAAAACGTAACTTTGCACTGTAACTTTGGAACCTTTCTCGGATGCGCACTACACGACAGATTTGTCTGTGGTCTGGTGGATGAACGAATTCAGTCCAAACTCATGAACACTCCAGATCTTACATTTGAGAAAGCATGCAAGATTGCTACCACAATGGAGATGGCATCAAAGAATGCTCACGAGTTTCATCCACCACAGACTGCAGTGGTCGTTTACAGTAACAAGACAGTGCCTATGGCCAAACCAAGAGGCGCTAAACCAAAACCAAAGTATGGCGGGGAGCTGAGTTCAGCCAGTTGTTATCGTTCCAATGGTAATCACTCATCCCAATTTTGTCACTTCAAAATGGCCAAGTGCCATAACTGCCAGAAGAAAGGCCATATCGCCTCAGCATATCGGGCCAAGCTTAAAATAGGAAACCAACAACCTGCAGGAACACCAGACAACACCAGAAAGGAGTTCACAATTTGGAGTTGAACCCAGATGGAAATGAACTTGGGTCATACACCATTTATGCAACCAACATCGACCAAGTACAGGGATCTTTAAAAAGATGAGAGATTTGAAAGGGCAATGAAAATAGAACACTTCTTGAAATAAATCATTCACACTGGTAAAGATAAAGTGCATACCAATTGAGTCAGGCTAATTGAGTTGAGAGAATGCCACTTAAGGGGAAAAACTAAATAAAAGGCTTTGGGCTGAAGGTTCCATTATTGAACACTTCTGCAGAATTTGGAAATGTTATTTCCAATTTCATCTATGCAAAAATTCACATAAAATTTTGTGAAGATGAAATTTAGGACAAAATAATACGTAAGTGTTTTACTCATCCATTTCTGGATTGAGCAAAATGGAGCAGGCACAACCATAAATATGATTAGCGATTTTTTAAACATTTACCCCAAGTAAAGCAACTATACAACTAGTTATTATGAAATCCCAATTGATTCACTAATGCATTTCTCGGGAAGTATTATGCCATTCTTTCTGGCAATTACATTCTTTCAATCCCAGACCCACCAATGTGGATGATTCCCAACTGCTGTCTCCGTGCAGGGACAATGAATGCAAGTATTGTGGCCAGAGCCACAGTCCAGAGACATTTTTTTCTTAAATCACAGGTTACTGCTGGGGGGACAAAGGCAAGCTCAACGGAACAGGAATACAGATGTATGGAAAACAGGCATGCTGACATTAAGGAGGTTAATTTTCCATAAGTAAACAAAATACAATTGAGCAAACAAAGCTATTTAGAAAAATATCTTCTGATCAGCAGCAATTAAAGCGATAAGCAACAAAGCAGTTTATCATAAAAGAAAATGTAGTAAATTAAATCCTTTCCCAAATGGAATGACAGAAGCGAACTGCTGCAAACGATGCTTAGAAGTAGTCAGAAGCAATTTCCAGAATCAGGTTTACAAACAAATATTATCAAGTGATCACTCACCTGAGAAAATGTAAACTTGTGTACAGCTTGACCAATTCCCCTGCCACTATTTTTCAGAGTCTTTGAATGTTTAGGCGCTGCCAACACAATAGTTTCCGAATCTTTTATTGCCACACAGTTCTAAAACACACATTCAAGATTGTAAAAGTTAACAAAATCAACGAGCTTACAAGATGAATCAATATTAAAATACTACAACTGTTATGTTAGAGTGTTAAACATCCATGTATTGTCAACCTACAATGCCTGAATAAAGCATCCTGTTATTCATGACGTTTGCACCTCTACAATATCATATATTCTCAGTGTAACAGTACAGCAAGCTTGCACCCACTGGACTGAGAATCTATTGCACCTAAATAATAATTCTAGTTCATGAAATATTGTGGGGCAAAATGTACAATGTTATTACTTCATAAAGGACAAGAATAGCAGTATATCTTTAGAGACAATGGCAATCTGCACAGATGATCACGGAGACATTTGATTAGTGTTATGTCAAAATGGCCTCATAATTAGACAAATGTACAAATATACAAAATGTACATGGTGTGGCAAAGTTCTATCTTGTAGTTTTAATTAAAAAAACATTAATTTATTAATTATACCTATATCTTACTTGTAGCAAACTACATTTGGCTGGAAACAAATCTCTCCACAAAACATTTGTTTAAGAAGTAACTGTAGATGCTGGAAAATCGAAGGTAGACAGAAATGCTGGAGAAACTCAGCGGTTGAGGCAGCATCTATGGAGCAAAGGAAATAGGTGACATTTCAGTCTGAAGAAGGGTCTCGACCTGAAACGTTGCCTATTTCCTTCGCACCATAGATGCTGCCTCACCTGCTGAGTTTCTCCAGCATTTTTGTCTACCCCAAAAAACATTTATTCTTTTCAATTACAAAAAAGTCTTGATTTCTTAGACTTTTATTCCAGATGGCTGCTATTTCATTTCGCTATTATTACTGGTCAGCTTATTTCCAGTTAATAAGTACTTGAAATGGAGAACTCAATCACAAATAAGACTAGTTACAGGAATTTTTGATAAACAAATTTGCATTAACATGATATTTTTGTATACAAATTGGTACCAGAAACCACTGCATGATTTAAAGGAAGCAATCAATTGTTCCAGATTGGTTGCATACACCATAGTACAAGCTGAACCCAAGTTAAAATACTTCATCATGCAATTCTGCAATCCATTACTTTGAATGGGAATGCTTGTAAGTGGCAGCCAAGAAATGCACATGTGCTATTAATTTAGTTGCTCAACGTAAACTAACAAAATTAGCCCCAAAATCCATATTAGATTTCATATCTCATTCTACCATAGGAGGGGCATGTCAGCCTATCGGGTCTCTGCTGGCTCACACAACTATCATGTTTTAATACCAAGTTTCCTCAGTCGTCTGAACACACCTATTGTTATAGACACAAAATGCTGGAGTAATTCAGTGGGACAGGCCGCATCTCTGGTCCATGGTCCCTGCCTGCTTCAAAAGATCCATCATTGTACCTGTACCAAAGAATGCCTCTCCAGCTTGTTTGAATGACTACTGACCAGTGGCCCTCACCTCGGTGGTCATGAAATGCTTTGAGAGGCTGGTCAAGAACCACATCTGCACCTTCCTCCCTCGCAACATGGACCCGCTACAGTTTGCATACCATCCGAACAGATCCATGGACGATGCGGTCTCCCAGGTTCTGCACACCCGTTCTCTCTCACCTTGACAGCCAGAAGGGGGACTATGTGAGGATGCTGTTCATTGACTTTAGTTCAGCCTTCAACACGATAGTCCCCACCAGACTTGCTGAGAAGCTGCTGGAATTGGGGCTTAACACCCCCCTGTGTGCCTGGGTCCTGGACTTTCTCACCTCCAGGCCCCAGGTAGTTAAGATGGGAGGAAATACATCGAAGACCCTCACCCTGAAGACAGGATCCCCCCCCAGAGTTGCGTCCTCAGCCCCCTACTGTACTCCCTGTACACACATGACTGTGTGGCTAGGTTCAGCTCCAACTCTATAATCAAGTTTGATGATGACACTGTGGTGGTGGGCCTGATCACCAAAAATAATGAGAAGGCCTACTGGGAAGAGGTGGCTGATTTGGCACTCTGGTGTCAGGACAACAGCCTCCTCTTGAATGTCAAAAAAACTAAGGAGCTGATTGTGGACTTTAGGAGGGCACAACATCCGAGGACATACACACCTCTGAAGATAAATGGGGATACTGTGGATAGGGTGAGCTGCTTTAAATACCTGGGAGTCCACATCTCAGAGGATCTGACATGGATATCACACGCTGCCGCACTGGTGAGTAAGGCAAGGCAGCGCCTTTACCACCTCAGGCAGCTGAGGAAATTCAGTCTCTCTGAGGATCCTCCAGTGCTTCTACTCAGCGGCTGTAGCAAGCATCTTGTCCAGAAACATCACAATCTGGTTTGGGAACTGCTCTGCCCAGGACAAGGAGGCTCTGCAGAGAGTAGTGCGTTCGGCCGAACGCACTATGGGAACTACACTCGCCCCTCTGCAGGAACTATACATCAGAAGGTGCAGATCCAGAGCCAGCAACATTATGGGGGACCCCTTCCACCCCAGCAACGGACTGTTCCAGCTGCTACAGTCAGGCAAACGCCTCCGCTGTCATGCTGTGAAAACAGAGAGAATGAGAAGGAGTTTCTTCCCAGAGGCCATAAGGACTGTAAATACCTATCTCACCAGGGACTAACTTACTGTACCAATTTACTGTTGTGTTGTGTTTTTTTTTAATTGCTGTTTTTTTCTCACAAGTATGTAATTACTGATTCTGTTCTATTCTGTTTTGTAGTTTTTTTGCACAATCCGCAAGCATAGCCACTTTTCATTTCACTGCAAATCTCTATGCGTATGTGACAAATAAACTTGACTTGACTTGGGCGTAATAGAAACGAGGTCATTTATGAATTCCGACAATGTTCGATTACATCAAGAGCAGAAATTTTGAGCTTTAATTCAAACAATATAAGTGACATTTGACAACACTTCGCAATAAAAAGTCATTTAGTACGTTGATTGCATTTGCTAACCTGGGATTCAGTGTTTGCCAATTCCGCTTTTAAAAATGGTCTCACTCTCAAATACACTTTAAGCCGTTGATCCTCGGTCGCAGATGGTTTCACACGACTATCCTGTTCGGAATAAGCAGAACAATAATTCGCATAGTTGGGGTGGCACACTAACCAGGAGCAGTTCAGGTAGGTATGTTACAAAACTTACCTTCAGTCGCGCTGTAATTCTGCCACTGGCAGTGTGCGCGATTTTGGTGCCTTTAAGGGGGGGGCGGGGTTAAAACGCGGTTTCTCTTCCCTTGTCCTGGTTAATATTTTGTTGGAGTACAAGCCTTGGCTGAAGAATCGTTCCTAGTGGCATTTTGTGTATTTTTTATTTTTATTAAATCGTCAATGTCAGCGTTGGAGTAATTTTAAAAGCAGCTCCTGAAGCGTCAACGCCGATAACGGGGACGGATTTCACACACGGGACAGGTAAACGAAAGTGGTTTCTTTAAATGTATAAAAGTGCTTCTTAAGAAGCCTTTAATTTACATTTTTTCATGCGACACGGTGATTTTATTCCCCGAACTAACGGCAGTATTTTTCATGCCAATACGGGGTTAAATTCACCGCAAATGAACGCTGCAAAAGATCGCGTTCCAGAAATCCTCACTCACAAGATGATTTAAATGACCATTAATTTACAGGTATTAAACATTCAATTCCTTCCATTTGGCCTGTAAATTCATGAAAATGAGATTTAAAAATTATGTTATATTGTGAATTATTGTGTGAATGTTATTTGGACACTTAGGCTATTTAAAAATGTTAATCTATTCTTAAGAAATTGATAGATGTTTAGATCTAGTAATTGAATTTTGTAATTAGCTACAATTAGGTAACTAACTAATTATATGCTTTACTTTCATATCTTCTAAGTAAGATTGTTCATATTTGTTTCATAATGCTTCAATCTATAATAACTGAAAATTTCTTTCAGTTATCTTAATTTCTAAGAAAGGTATGGGCTTTTAACTGTCCTCGATCACAGCTTTTGTGTTAAGTCAATGGAAAAGCAATAGGGAACAAGATGCTAATTTCCGAGTATGAAAATGGCCATAACTTCTTTAATACTGAAGATATGAAAGTGAATTAGGTGTCAAATTAAACTTCTTTTTATGCTTTATCTGATGGGATAAATTGCAGACTTTATTTTTTAAATCTCAAAATTTTGTAACATTGCTAGTTCAGGGGAGTCGATAACCTGGACCAAATACACGATGGACCAACCTTAAGACTTCGTTGGGTAGTTGCTTCGTCCAATCGACCCAACAAACGTTGCTCCGGGGTTTGTGCTTCATGGAATGTGAAAAATTCGGAAGGAGAAGTCATGATTTCTGCAATATACCGATAGGAAATGAAAGTTACTCTTACACGGTGATTGGAATTTTGAACAAAAACACAAAGTGCTGGAGCAACTCAACGAGTCAGGCAGCATCTGTGGAGGCAATCGACAGGCGACGTTTCGGGTTGCAACCCTTCAAACTCTCTTCATTCATCTTTAAACTAGCACGTCCAGAGTCCGAAGAAGGGCACGGTTTCCCTAGAACCTACACGTCCACACCACCCATGTTTGGGGAGAACTAGACTGAAACATACTGTCTAGTCTAGTTCAAGTCTAGACTGAAACATACTGCAAAGCATAAACTTAGAACACAATCATTATTGACGCGATATTAAAATAAAGCTACATCATTTAACACTGAGTGGCATGGGGTGATACTCGCTCCAAAAACCTACCAATGCGTTAAAGGATACTCAATGGTCAATAAATAAGATTTCACTTATATCGGACACTCAAATTAATGAGACATCGGGAGGGAGCTAAACTCTCGGATTTAATCGCTAAAAATAGCAGAGAACTTTCAATTTCGTTCAAAAACATAAAATAAAGTTAGGAAACGAGTGTAGAACGTTCATCACAATCATAAACAAAAAGGTCAAAACCAAACTCGGAACTGTTTAAACTTTAAGCCAATTGCTATTTCAAGGTTAGATCTGTTGGGGGGAAATGGACGAACTTTTCCTCGACTTTCTGCGCAGACCAGTACCCAAACACAATTCGTCCCAACCTACTAGGCAGAGAGGTTCAAAACACGGTCACACCGGCTTTGTCTATTTAACAGACAGAAACGTTTGAGTAAACGCCACATTTTCCTTTTAAAATGGGAGTTGTCACACCTGTTTCAGGTCGCGTTAATTATTCTTAAAGGGACATCCTTTTAACGAAACGGGGGTAATGTAGGTAATTTAGCGTTGCAAAATAACAAAGTAGGTCGTTCTTTAAAACAAAATCTAAAAACTGAAAGAAATATAAGTGTAGTGTGAAAGGGAATTCTCTTTGTTCTATCATTGGATAGAAGTGAGATGACCGATTGACCAAATGGTGCCAGCACAACAACCTGGCTCTCAATGTCAATAAAACCAATGAAATGATTGTGGACTTTGGAAGAGGAAGGATGAGGACCCACAATCATGTTTATTTCAACTGAACGATGGTGGAGAGTCAAAAACTTCAAATTCCTGGGTGTGCATATTTCGGAAGATCTTTCCTGGACCCAGCACACTGATGCAATTATAAATATAGCACATCAATGCCTGTACTTCCTGAGAAGATTAAGGAGATTCCGTATGTCAAAGAGGATTCTCTTGAACTTCTACAGCTGTACAGTAGAGAGCATATTGACAGGTTGCATCATGGCCTGGTTCGGCAACTTGAATGTCCAGGAACGAAAAAGACTGCAAAAAGTTGTGAACACTGCCCAGTCCATTACCGGCTCTGACCATCCCACCATCGAAGGGATTTATCAGTCGCTGCCTCAAAAAGGCAGCCAGCATCATCAGAGACCCACACCATCCTGGCCACACACTCATTTCACCCCTGCCATCGGGAAGAATGTAAAGGAGCCTGAAAACTGTAACATCCAGGTTCAGGAACAGCTTCTTCCCTACAGCCTACAATAGACTATTATTATTATTATTATTATTGCACTACGTTTGTTTTTTGAGTATGTGTGTATATATATATGTGTGTGTGTACTTGTGAGTATGTGTATATAAAAAACGGAACGTTTTTTCTCTCGTTTATCATATTGTTTACAGTGTACTATGTTAGTACACTGTGAGTAAGAATGTAATTGTTCTATCTGGGACACATGACAATAAAACACCCTTGACTCTCTTTTCAAGCAATGGCTAAAACTACTCATTGAAATATTTTAAATCATACATAACAAATTTAGCTTTTCACTAGTTCTGTATTAATTTCAAATTGTGTGAATGTAACACAATATTTTTGTTAAAAGCAGCAGACTGGCTCAGACAGTCCAGAACAATTATTCATTGTTTCAACATTCTAATAGTTAATGCTATTTCAACAACTTAAAAGACACTGTGATCTCAGTCTCTGAGGCTGATATCAGAGCATCCTTCAAGAGGGTGAATCCATGCAAAGAGTCTGACCCAGACAATGAATCTGGACATGTGCTTAAGACCTCTGCAGACCAACTGGCTGGAGTATTCAAGGACATCTTCGTCCTTTTTCATCTGTGGCCTGTAGTTCCCACCTGCTTCAAAGGGGGTGACTATCATCCCAGTGCTCAAGAAAACCAAACTGGCCTGCATTGATCACTACTGACCAAAACCACTTGCATCCACCAAAATGAAGTACCTCAAGAGATTGGCTAGGGTGCAATCAACATCTGTCTCAGAAATGATCTGGATCCACTTCAATTTGTCTGTTGCCCGTACTAGCTCAAAAGTAGATGCTCTCCACTCAAGCCAGTCTGCTGCTTTTAACAAAAATATTGTGTTAAATTCAAACATTTGAAATTAATTTTGAACTAGTGAAAAGTAAAATTGTTATGTATGATTTAAATTCATTCAATAACTTGTTGTACCCATTGTTTAATGACAGAACAAAGACAATTTTGTTCACTGCATACTTATATTTTGTTCCAATTTTAGATTTTATTTTAAGCATTTATTTATCTGCTTTCTGTTTGGCGACATCTCCGACTCCGGGCTGGGTCTCCCACGCTGGGCTGGGCACCTCTTTCTTTCTTCTTCCCGTCTCCGTCCCCCCCCCCCCCCCACCCACCACATCAGTCTGAAGAAGGACCTCGACCCGAAACGTCACCTATTCCTTCGCTCCATAGATGCTGCCTCACCCACTGAGTTTCTCCAGCATTTTTGTCAACCTTTGTCTTAATGTCAGCAAGACAAAGGAAGTAGTGATTGACTTCAGGAAGCGAAGCGGTACACATACCTCAGTTTGCATTGCCGGTGTTGAAGTAGAGATGGTGAAAACATCAAATTCCTAGGAGTCAATATCACCAGGACCACCCATGTTGAAGCAACGACTTAGAGAGCACACCAACGCCTCACTTCCTTAGAAGGCTTAGGGAGTTTAGCATGTCGCTTACAACTCTCACCAACTTCTACAGATGCACCATAGAAATCATTTTATCAGGATGCATCACATTGGTTTGGGAACAGCTCCATCCAAAACCGCAAGAGATTGCAGCAAATTGTGGACACAGCCCAGACCCACACAAACCAACCTCCCTTCCATTGACTCCATTTATACCTCACGCTGCCAATCAAGGACAATCAGCCTCGGTAATCAAGGACGAGTCGGCCCTGGCCACTCCCCCTTCTGCCCTCTCCCATCAGGCAAAAGGCATAGACGTGTGAAAACACACACCTCCAGAATCAAGGTGTTTCTTCCCAGCTGTTATCTGGCAACTGAACCATTCCACCACAACCAGAGAGCAGTCCTGAACTATTATCTACCATCGGTGATCCTTGGACTATCCTTGATTGGACTTTACTGTCTTTACCTTGCACTAAACATTATTCCCTTACCATGTATCTAGACACTTCAAATGGCTCGATCGTAATCATGTATTATCTTTCCGCTGACTGGATAGCACGTAACAAAACTTTTCACTATACTTCGAGAACAAGTAATCAGCGTGGACGCTTGTTGGTAAAAGGGTCAGGTTCCATGCTGTGCCTTTGTCAAAATTTAAGCACACTTCATTAAAGTTTGATAAATGCAAGTACAAATGCTGCATTTGGTTTTGGCCATGAGACACTCCAAATCTAGATGTTGTCCACATGCTGCTCTAACATTGAACTAACCAATTTTGACCCAAACCACCCCATTCCTAACCATTCAGGTGGCATCATGTGTGTAACAGCTACAATAGTACAATGCAGCAAGATAGTGCCTGAAGGTTTTCTGTCATTGACACCCAAGATACAAGTAATTATGAAATTAGCCTTTCAGTTGTGATGGTAGTTTAATACGTTAAAACTGTGTTGCTGTTCTCCTTAGACAGTTGATCTATGCAAATTTTCTTTAAAAATTTGCGTCATTATCCTTAGGAGACTGGAACTTGATAGAAAGGCAGTTTATCCATTTTAGTTTTCTTTTGTAATTTGCACAATTTAAAAGTTAAAATCTTGAACCAGCTAAACTGTACCAATCAAAAAATGTACTTTCCAACTGCAGGGACTGTCAAAGATAGGCATTTAATCTCAAATTAATAATAGTAAAAACCACCAGCTAAACGGTATAATTGCAGATACTCCATGTATTTGGCTGTCCTTGGCAGCAGTTTTCATAGAAGTGAGGATTTGTCATTCTTCAAAAACAGTCAATTGGCAAGAAAGGACAAAGCTCTGGAGTAACTCAGTGAGTTACTTTTCCTAGACAACACGGGGTGACATCGAATCAGGTACCCGTCTTCAGACTTGAAGAATGACAAATCCTCATTTCTATGAAAACTGCTGCCAAGGACAGCCAAATACATAGAGCATCTGCAAATATATCCACACGAAGCCAACATTGAACTATAACTGTGTCAGAGTAATAGTGTGGAAACAGGCCCTTCGGCCCAACAATGTCCCAGCTACCCTAGTCCCACTTGCCTGCGCTTGGTTCATAACCCTCCAAACCCGTCCTATCCATGTTCCTGTCCAACTGTATCTTAAACAATGGGATAGTCCCAGCCTCAACTACCACCCTGGCAGCTTGTTCCATACACCCCACCACTCTGTGTGAAAAAGTTACCCCTCTGATTCCCATTAAATCTTTCTCCCCTTCACCCCGTGTCCTCTGGTCCTCGATTCCCGTTATTCCATTCCAAACCAGTTAATATATGGCATGCAAAAGACTGAACAATTTTATTCACTTCGGAAGATTTATTGAACTTTTGCTCAAAACCTGTATCCAGTGTAGTCTGTTAAATTAAATCGATGAAGCACCATCAATGCAAAACACTACTATAATTTCACTCCTTGCACTGGTGGTAGAAGCATTTGAATGTGTGGATATGAAATTAATAAAGCGAGATTTGGAAAACACAGTAGGGTTTTATTTTTTATTGCATTTCCATAGACATTTAAGCATCGGCAATAGTAACCTCTACCTCAACACCAGGTTCAATACTGATGGAGGTTATCTGTTTCACAATTTCAGATGGACTGTGTAAATCAATTAGGCGTTTGTGGATCCGCATTTGGAAACGATCCCAGGTTTTGGAACCTTCACCGCAAGGAGTCTTTCTTGTTGTGATACGCAGAGTCTGAAACAAAGCACATAACCTCATGAATTTATGTTAACTCTCCTGCAGGTTAACAAATTTAATCTTAATTGATGAAAACATACAAAGTGCACAAAGAAAAGAAGGATATATGAATGAGCTGTATCAGAAGGGTTAAATAATGAAAAAGGTTATGGAATGGTTTTCCACAATATGGTTGATTCTCTCATGCCAAGATAGCTTCAATTTTCTAAAAAGTTGACTTCAGTGATCTGCATTTTTTGCACACCAAAATGTTTTCAACAGCAACATAATAGTGCTACTGTGATTAAATGCAGCAAGACCCTTAAGCTTTCTTGCTGGACTAAAGTTTACAGACTATGGCTACAGCAACATTTGTGTTTATACCAATGAAGCTAAGCATTTCAAAGTATAGAGGGAAACACAATAGGAAGGAAGAATAATTGACAATTAATAGATTAAGGAAACTAGTGCATTGTAACATAATTCGAGAGAAAAATCTGTAAGCCCCTAATAATCCAATGATAGTTCTGTTTTTTTTTGCTAATTTAAAAAAGGCTGTGTTGCATCCACATGCATGTGATGTTACAAGACACTAATGCAATTTGCAATTAATAAGTGACAGCCAAATAGTACATGTATTTTGATTGTGGTACACTGTCCGATAGGGTTGAGAATCAGTTATCTGTGTTGTTTAAAAACATTGGGGTAAGTTCACAGACCTTACCATTGTAGCTTGAATTTCAACCATCCAACCAAAAAAGATTCAATGCTAGCATTTAGAACAGTATAGCACAGGATCAGGATCTTCAGTCGATAGTCATGCCAAAGATGGTGTCTGGTTAAACTAATTTCCTCTGCTTGTACGTGATCCACATCCCTCCATTTTATTCATATCCACGTGTCTATCTAAACGCTTCTCAAATGACGCTATGTCGATAGAAGTGTTGTTATAAAAGTAGCACAAGACACGCCAAAGTTGTTAATGGAGACACTTAAATCGCCACATCAACTATAAAATACTCGTACCTGCGCAGTGTGCTAAGATGCATACATTACCAGTGCTCATTACAAGGTGATGCCGGCATGGCCACGTCACCCGTGATTTTACAGCCTAAAAGCAGGTTTAATGGTTGTGACTGCCAAATATACTCACTGTTAAGGGCTTGATGTAGTGTATAGTACCATTCTTAAATCCATCCCACAAGTTAAATATCTAGCTACTCTTGTAACAGCAGCACCTCCAGTTTAAATTACATTTGGAACACTTTGGAGGACCAAGAAACCAAGAAGAAACATTTGTAAACATAGTACAAACATAAAAAATAGTTGTTCAATGAACAAAAATCCCAATATAATGCAACACACCCGTGTAGCATCCTTCACACTGCCACGATACCCTAAACCCAAAACAATGTCCTTAAATTAGTCATAGTTGAAATATAGGCAAAGGCGCTTTTCCTCTAACTAGCTTCTAGCAATAAAACTATGGAGCAAGTCATACAATATCTGCTCCACCATCCATTCGAGATAGATGTGAACATCCCCAGTTCTCAATGGTTAACAATTCTGCACCAATCTCCCCCCCCATCTTCATTTCGTCTGGAAGATGAAAAATTCTAGCACCTAAAAATTCTATGGAAGGCTGCGCTCACCTTATTCTTCAATTATAAAGTCATGTATTATTGACACTATGATTTTTGCAATATTCGTTTTTGAGTCATTGCTACACTTCGTCTAAGTACATGCTTTCTGGGCAATGGGACCAAAAAACTACTCCACGTGGGCTTACAAAAGCAATTACATTAGGGCACAGTGGCGCTGCAGTAGAGTTGGTGCCTTACAGCGGCAGAAACTCGGGTTCAATCCTGACTATGGAGACTGTCTGTATGGAGTTTGTACGTTCTCCCTGTGACCGTGTAGGTTTCTCCGGATGCTTCAGTTTCCTCCTACAATCCAAAGATGTACAGCTTTGTTGGTTAATTGGCCCTGGTACAATTGTAAATTTCCCATGTGTGTGGGATAGTGCTAGTGTACAGGGCGATCACTGGTCAGTGCAGACTCGATGGGCCAAAGAGCCCATTTCTGCGCTGTATCTTTAAAGCCTAGTCTAAATTCTTACACCTGATATTTCCCCTTGCAATAAAGGCAAACTAGTTTGGTTGCGATGGGGGACCTGGCCAGGCCAATCCAGGCACTCTTACTGAGGATAACTTTGAATTTGAATCATACAAAATGGCAGCAGAAACGTGGCGACTCTTGTATATTCTCTCTGTGTAACCTACTATTCCTACCTGTACAAATATGATCATACTTGTATATCGCATGACTTTTACTGTATTTTATGTAAAAGAGGAATTTTACTGCACCTAGGTACATGTGCAACAATGGACACTGAACCATTCTCATAGACGGCAATCCAATGAGTTACCGGATTTTCAAAGGAAGTTGAGGAATGTTATTGCAGCAACCAGATACACCTGTTACTTGTAGATTACATGAGAATTATGTTTAAAAGACACTTCAATCTCTTCCAAATTATTCATCTCTGTATACCAAGAGATAGTCTGAACTATATGGCCATTCTAAATTATAATCTCCCATTAATTTCTCAGCACCGCAAATACAAGGTCACGCCATCAGAATGCACAGATATATATTTATCAATATATGAAGCATCACACCTTGGTGGGCATGCGAACAGGTCCTTTGACTTTTAGGTTCTTCTCTTTGGCACCACGAATTAGATCAGCACAAACTGCAGGAGGAACATGAAGTAGTTATGGAACAAAGCAAACAACACCACAATTTACACGGTCATCTTCAAAACTGGCTCAGAATAGCGTATAGTTAAATCATGTAGATCATTTACAGAATATCCTCATTGCCAGTAAATACAAAATCCCTTAATTTCATTATAAATAATTTGTGCTTCATTAATTCATGTACAAATTTGTTTTGCTTGTACGCTCAAAATTACAGCCATGTATGCAATTCCATGCAGAAAAGAAACGCTGCACTGACACTTAAAACCAATCTGAGGCATTCACGTTTATCTCAATAAATCCAAGATACCTTTGCTGTGCAAGAAGCACCGATTCAATTTTACTAAATTATGCCCATTTCAGAGCTGCCAAGTTTTGTCAGAACATTTCAGTATTCCAGTACCTGAAAATCAGCATTTTGCTGAGGAAATCGGTATTTTTACGCAGTGCCATTTTGCTGAAAAAAATGTTGTTTTTTTATGTGCGGTCATACCCATGTAAGAGTACAAGAATGCAAAACTTTGCTACCACTTGACATGTCTTCTACGCACCTTACTTGACAGTGAATCCATTGCCATCTTTTTGTATACTTCAGTATGAATGGCTGCTTCCTGCCTTTAGCACCAGATGATTATGCAGAAGCCATTTTGGAAGCCTCCCTCTCCCTCCTTCCTCTTTCCCTCCATCCCTCTCCTTCCTTTTTATCTCCCTCCCTCCCTCTCCCCGAACAGTCTGTGACCCACAGCGCTGTTCGTTTAGATTCCCATGCACTAAACTGACAGCGCTGCTTAAACCTGGAGCGGGAAAGGCAGATCAAAGCTTACAAAAATAATCAACCAGATCTTGAAAATTTAAAATACTAATAGATTTAATTTGCTATAATTTTTAGTTACAGTATGACTTTTTATATCCTTGCATTTTTTAAGCAGCAAGATGAAACAGGAAGTCGGGCCGATTAAAAAAAAATCCGTATTACAAAGCAAATCCGTACATCCGTATTATCACATTTCCATACAAAATACGGGAAATCCGTACTACTTGGCAGCTCTGCAATTTACATAAAGATTAAAAAGTTTGGGTCAGAAAATTTAACCCAAATTACTTGTAAATTCCATCTTTAAAAGTTTAGTCTCCCAAGTACAAATTTATGCTTACCTTTCTCAAGTGATTTCACATTCCGGCTGGTCAAAGTGATTCGAATGCGATGGATTGCAACCTCCTGTTCTACAGGTGCTTTGCCAGCATCTTTAAATGCCTTTAGGGGTGGAAAGTAAAAAGATGTAGATTAAAATTAGGTTCCCCAAATTTGAATTTTATGATTTAAGTCTTCCAAGTAATGTGGAAAAATGTATCTCATGTTGTAACTGATTATAATGATAGCATTATGTTTGGAGGGCCTCGACCCGAAACGTCACCTATTCCTTCGCTCTAGAGATGCTGCCTCACCTGCTGAGTTTCTCCAGCATTTTTGTCTACCTTTGATTTTTCAAGAATCTGCAGTTCTTTCTTAAACATAATGATAGCATTAGGTTGAATTACATAAAGTTAACCAAATCAAGCTAATTTAATGCTTGTTGCTCAAGTGCTATCAATATCTTAGTTTACAGTGAGGTACAGGCCCAACATCCCACACACGAGGTACAATTTACAATTATACCAAGCCAGGTCACAGGGAAATGTACAAACTTCACACAGACAAGCACCCTTAGTCAGGATCGAACCCGAGTGTCTGGCGCTGTAGGGCAGCACTATTTATAGAGAAACAGAATGATCCAAACAACCTGGGTGTCAGCCATCTAAGCCTCAGGGTCTTTAGAACCTTTAGCCACGGATGTTACAGGCTTCTGCCACCAGATTTGTGATTCAGCTAAAAATAGCATCTCACTTAAGAGGGCCAAAAAGCACCCTACATCTGGCCCTGTTTTACTCCGGGGAGGAACATAGACACGTGATGCTGGAGTAACTCAGACATGCAGCATTTCTGGAGAAAAGGAATGGGTGACATTCCTGGTTGAGATCCTTCTTCAGACCAAAACAAATACATTGAAACCGTGACATTTAAATATCCTTTAACATTTTACTGTTTTTCTTCAAATGTTTTTCATTAACATACTGCCAGAATTTATTTTAGTAAATCTATTCCAGCAAGTTCATACCTCTTTGTCCCGTTCAGCCTCCTCTTAACCAGATCTCTGCATAATTACACCATTTCTTCTCTAACAGTAGTCCAAATAAACTGGGCCAAGTTAGTCTGAGACTCAATACCAGTTTTGCCCAAACGTTTAATGTATCAGAATGTTTGTATACAAATGCCTCAACCTAGAACATGTATCCTTCCACCAGTCTTTAAGCAACTGGTAGGAGGAATCTGCCATATGCAACTTGGTATTTCCTACAACATTGTGGCTCCCATAGATGTGAACGTTTGTGGAGAACGAGACGGCTGAGGTGTCCAGTAAACCCTAGTGTAATGGGCGAGTTGATGTGAAGGGCAGGGGTAAGAACAAAGAATAAAATGGGATTGTCGTGGATGGGCTTGCGATGATCAGCGTGGTCGACATTTAGAAACATAGAAAATAGGTGCAGGAGTAGGCCGTTGAGCCAGCACCGCCATTCAATATGATCACGGCTGATCATCCAAAATCAGTACCCCGTCCCTACTATTTCCCTATATCCCTTAGCCCCAAGAGCTAAACCTAACTCTCTCTTGAAAACGAATCCGTGACTCAAAGCAAGTTCATGGGCACCGAGAGCAGAGCGACAACGTGGAGATCCCCGGGGTTCGGCTCGCTCCCGCCCCCCCCCGCCCGCGCGCGCGCATCATCTAGGCTGCCGGCGCTCCAACGGCGGGCACATGGAGAGCCCCGCCCCGCCCCGCCCCATACACACTCACATACACACTCACACACACACACACACACACACAATCCCCTTCCCGGGGCCTGCTCACTCCCGCCCGGACACAAGCCGGGCCGCTCACCATGATCACTTCCTGACCGACTTATCCGTCGACTTGTCCGGCTGGGACGCGGAGAGCGAGCGAACAGCGGTGAGTCAGGAGCAGCAGCAGCAGCAGCAGCAACACCAACCGCCCGGTCACAACTCGAGAGGAAGTGGCGCCGCCTCCGTCGGACCTTAAATAACATCCGCGCGGACGCCCCGGAAGGGAAGCGGCTGCGGGGCGGGGCGGCCGTTGATTGGTCCGAGCGCTCGTTGACGAGCAGGGAGTGCGCGTGCGCGGGCCCGCTGCCGGCCGGGCCGGAAGTCGGGAACAAGCGGCAGCGGCGCGCGTGCCCGCCCAGTTGACCCTGGAGAGCAAAGAGTAGTATCTTTGCTGGAGAGTCAGCAAAGATTATATAGCGGAGCTCCTCTAGTATCTTTGGCGCTCAGTGCAAGGGTTTACTCTCTCCAGCTATGCTCACTTCGAGGGAGATCCGCGCACAAGCAACCCGAGATTTTACTTCAGCCGAAACTTGTGCTGGTGCTGCACAACAACATAGTAGGGTTGCATATTTTGCATCGGACAATGCAGCGATAGTTTTCGGAAGAACTATTCTTCTGAAAGAGCGGATGCTGGAATCTTAAATAACACATAAATTTCTGGAGGAATGCAGCGGGTCAGGCACCATCTGTGCAGATTATGAAGAACGTTTCCGATCCGAAACTTCTTAAATCCATTTCCTCCACAAATATCGCCTGTCCAGCTGAGTTAATCCATCATGTTTTGGGGGGTTCCACAAGAGCTGCTGCTTGTGTGTGTGTGTGTGTGTTCATTGGATCACAATCTTATCCCGACTGGGGCTCTTGTATATTCCCCCTTTCGCGGGATACAACACTTTAGGCGCTTGAGAGGCTTTTACACAGTTCCCATCTCCTGTTAGTGTCTCACAGCAGAAGGACTTCAGACGGCAATCCTTCCCCACAAAATCTTTGCATTGAAACTAAGAATAATAAACGGCTGCAAGAACTCGAGGAATTGTTGATATTTTGGGTTGAGATCTTCCATTAAGATCCCGCCCGGTCCTTATGCAGGGTCTTGAATCAAAACCGTTCTCTTCCCCACCCACACAGATGAAGCTCGGCCCGAGGAGTTCCTGCAGCAGTTTGTTCCTTGCTCTATATTCCAGCATGCTGTGTCGCAAGTCTTTCTAGTTGTTGCGCCAAGCTCCAGTGCACCCCTCAGCATGTCTCCCTGCAGCCTGGGAGCTGCATTTAAGTGACATTCCCTTACCTTTCACTTTACCGTAATTTCACCCACAAATTTCCAGACTTACGAGTGGTGTGGAAACGTAAGTTTTCTACCATTAAGCTATTGAGCTGTATGTTTTGGCAAATAATAAAATGTCCTGACAGCTTAAACACGAACTCCCTTTCAACGATATTGTCAATTTGCTGAGGTTGATTATGTCCAACACACCGAACGGGCTGTGCTGGCAGCCATAGTAAATGCTTACCTGACATTTACCACGTGTACTCCAGTTGGCGTTGCGTGGCCGTGGGTCACGGGTCGTGCAACCTCCCTCTACACAGAACGCGCTCACATAACTGATGTATAGAACCAATATCACCAAGAATGTATAGGAAGGAACTGCAGATGCTGGTTTAAACCAAAGATAGACACAAAAAACTGGAGTAACTCAGCGGGTCGAAACCTTCTGCGTCGTTGGAGCTTCCGACTCGGTCTCTACCATAGACTGCAGGCTTATCGATGGTAAAATCTGCAAGCCACGTTTGGAGCGCCGATCGCAGGTAAAGGATCGGCTTCGATGGAAATGTAGTGGCAGATTATTATATCGCTCAAGGAATGTTTTCCTCTAGCCACTATGATTGAAGACAGGGGTAAGGAGATAGCTTCGTTACGCATGCAAGCTCCCCACAAGACATTCAATGCCGTCCAAAGATAAATCTTCAAAACACACTCTTGATTAATAGTTTCTTTATTGTCGTAGTAAAAACAGTGAAATATTCATCCAAACGTCTTCTTGTTTAAGTACATTTTGATCTTTACTCGTAGTCAGACTCTGTGCATGGTCAAAAGCTGTGACCTCCCCCATGCTTCTTCAAGACTAAAACTAAAAACTACTAGCGCCAGCGCAAGAATCCCAGCTGCAAACACGTCTCCAACTACGTAATAAATCCCACCCAGATAATTACAGGCAGATAAAATTTAAAGGTAACTGGTTATAGTTTATAACATACCGAGTTAAGCTAATGGCTACTACAGGTAAGTCCACGTCTCTGCGGTGGGGCTCAAAGTCAGTCCTGAGCATCGCCTTCAGCTCCACAATGTTAGGTCGCAGATCGACCGGAGATACAAACCAGAAAACAATCTGGCAAGGTAGAGAGATTGAAAAAAGTTTCCCCTGACCCCCTCCCCCACATAAAACAGACCAGAGAACATTAACACAAACTTTTGAAACACACGAAAAATAACAAAAAAAGATAAAAGATCACAGACTGTTGGCGAGGCTGCCATCGCGGAGTCACCCGATCGCCCGGCGCAGAGAACTGACATCCACCCCTGATGCAGGGGCTTGATCGCCCCGACGAGGAGGCTCTGCGGCCAGCAACGCGACTCAAGATCGTCCCATCAACGGAAGGCTCGAGGCCCCTGACCGCGGGAGAACAATGAAGGTAAGAGATTGAACGTTTTGCTGCCTTCCATCACGGTGAGGAATGTGGAGGAGTCACTGTGGTGGGTGTTTGTTAAAATGTATTTTTTGTGTTCTGTTGCTTTTTATTAATATGACTGTATGGCAAATCAAATTCCTTTGTATGTTGCAAAACATACTTGGCTAATAAAGTATGATTATGAAAGGAGAAACCAGGGACAGCAGATGCTGTTTTACAAACAAACAAAATGCTGGAGTAACTCAGCAGGTCAAATAGCATCTCCAAGAACATTGGTCATTGGTAAATATACTCTTGGGTAAAAAATTGTAAACCGATAGAAGAGCAGAGGCCAATGGAGTTTTGAATTGGGAACTTGCACTGTTAAGATGATTCCGAATTTTCCCAGACCTAGTGGAGACAACGGATAGGTTAAGAATTTGTAGCCTGCAGCTAATAAAATTAGCGAAGTCGTCACGCCCCAGAAAAGGTAAAAAACAAAACAAATCTAAACTCTCATTGGTCTTTGCGTATGGTGCAGTATTGAACTCGGTAAATGTTAATCTTTTGATCAAAATTAACATGAAGGAAAGAAAAGCCAGACAGTTTGATCCGGAGCGGGTAATAACCTTAAAAAAAAATTGAGGTAAATTTGATTAAAAAATGACGAGGGTAACGTAGTTACAGGATGATATGCGAAGTACAGGAGGTGGTAAATCATGTTAGAAGATGTTGGTGACACCACCCTTGGAATATTCGTGTGCCTTTCTGGTTACCTAGCTAAAGGGTGGGTGTCATTAAACCTAAAGGATGAAGAGATCCACGGTTTCAGAGGGCTGGAGTTGCAAGACGAGATAAGCTCCTCCCCAGATATAGGCTCCAGCCCATACAAACAATTAGTGTCCATCTATATTAAACTCCCTTCAACAAGTGACATTTTCTTTGTATCAAAAATTACTTTATGTGCATTTATCCGATTTGTTCTGCTCATTCTCGGGTGAAGTCCAATTGGTAGTAACTAGAGGAAAACGGTGAGCGATATTTGTCTCAGGAGTGGGTGTTAGTGAACGCTAACCCCATGGCATCTACAGGCACAGAAGTCAAGTGCTCCGCTGGAGCGAAGTGTGTCTTCTAATTGACACATTTCCCATTTTGAGACATCGACTGGGGCATCAGCAAGATACACGCGACTTGAATACAATTGATATATTTGGTTCTTGGGGCACAAGAGACCATAGATGCTGGAATTTTGACCAAAAGGAAAACTGCCGGGGAAACATGGGCGGCTTACTCGGAAACACGTCGCCCCCTGCTTAATCGTGCAATAGAAAATCAAATTCAGATGTTAAACAAAGATTGACATTTGAGCTCGAGGAGTTTAAAAATTAACATTCACATAAGTCGTAAATGAAGCATAGGCAAACAAAATAAATTTACGGATTTAAAGGGCTCGCAGCCTTCACGTGATGGAACAGGTACACAGCGAATTCTAATTAACCCCTTCTCTTCCACTTACCCGAGTTTACTGGTAGAGGAACAAATAGTAAATACAGTGTAGATCAGAATTATTCTTTATTTAGACAATGCCAGTTTTCTTCACACTT
>CM075977.1:61344086-61471470 GCA_038087875.1 Malacoraja senta | reverse complement strand
GTGAACACAGTGCTGGAGTAACACAAAGAAGCAGCAGAATTTTGGAAACGTCATCCCGTCACCCATTCCTTCCCTCCAGAGATGCTGCCTGCCCGCTGAGTGACCATACTGAGGGAATTCCCACGTATATGAAGCAGAGAGAAACGTGAGTTCTACACGGCTCTGCCCGACTTTTGAGAATGGATTCGGTAGTTTGTACCCACTCCCCCTCCCTGCCCACCCACCCACCAAGCCAGCCAGCCGGACCCCTCCTCGTTACAGGAAGCGACATTTCCAAGGGAATGGGGCAGAGAGCTGGGGCAGGGCTGGGATGGGAGCAGGGCAGATGAGGCACACCAAAGGAACAAAGTTGATGGCTGCAAGGGGCAGGCGGCAGAGGTCTTGTGCCCCAGCGAGGTAGAAAACTCTCCCCCCTGCTAATGCACACAGAGAGAGATGAGAGCAGAGAATGATCCCAGCCTAACCCAAGAGCCTTGTCACCCCAGACAGATTAATGACGCCTGCGCATCCCCCCCCCCCCCCCCCACCTCCCTCCACCTCAACTCATGCCTGGGCACCAAAGCAGCTCAGGAGGCGAACCCTGAGCTCCGTCTCCCAACAATCTGATGTGCAACTGATGTGAAAGAACAGCGGCTGCAGCCGGCCGGCACCCGGCATGGACTTCTCACAACCTCACACACGAAAAGTGTGTGCGAATAAACAAAAACAAGAAATAAAACCAAAGCCCGGCTTGAAAGGCAACTAAAAATATATTCCGCTTAGGCGCGGAGACATCCGTCCACGAGCAGGCGCGGAGACATCCGTCCACATTCAAAGATTTCATCTTCCGTCTCCCCGCAGTGTGTAGACCTGGCAGTAAATTCAATTAAAATATAGCAACCCTCCGCCCGCTGGTCTTCTAACTACGTGATGCGTGTTTCTAACAAATCATAAGTATAACTGCTCTGGTACAGGATGGTGCGCATTTTCCTTTTGTAGATCATATCAATAGATGCGGGCGCGCTGAATTCTATCTTTAGCTCAAAGCCGCAGGATGGAGCTGTCTTCTTTAACACTGTTGCTTCGCCGCCACCGCCTCCTTGGTGCACAATGGCAGCGAGTGCGGGGCCGAGGTCCTGCCTAGTTTTTTTAAGTTCTGAAATTGAATAACTTTCCATACTGAATCAGAATATACTTACTGTATGAGATGCTGTCCAGCTCCTCTATTTGATACTTAAAACAGACCTTCATTCACAGTTGGCTCAAGAGTAACTCGGGAGAGGAACTTGGTACATCGCAGAAATGAGAAGTAAACGGCAAACTTAGACATACACGTGGGAACTCCTTTAAACTCGTGAACATAAACTTGGAATCTCGTAGACAACCACGAGTGATTTTTTCTTTCACTCGTGGGTGGACTCGCACCGTGAGACAGGGCCATACGGGTGATTGCTGGTTGATGTGGACTCACGGGGGCTGAAGTTCCTGTATTCATGCTGTACCTCTAAACTAAACTGCCCCTTCGACTCACAATGTCTGTGCTGAACATGATGCCAAGATCATCACTTATCTACCCGCACATAATCCACCACCCTCCATTGCCTGCATTTCCATATGCCTATTCAAAAAATATAATGGGTTCTAACAATGAATTTGTTCCCTGGGTTACTTTGGAGGAGCCATGCAAGCCTAGGGTTTTGTGGTAGTCTATACATTGACAGCCCATGGGCTCATTCTCCAGTTATGCAGCAAGTAGTGGTGGAGCAGCAAGATGAAGGGAGAAGGCAAGTTGGATACTTCCTTTCTGGTTGAGTTGTCAATAAACAATTCACTTGACTGTGCTATCAATAGGCAACACCCAATTAAACTTTGATCAATACTCCAATCTATTTCCCACCTTTCGTAGCAGCCACAGCATCTAATCGGCCACTTTGCAAAAATGAAACGTTAACGAAATTTATGAATGAAACCATGCCAAATGCATATAAACATCAAGTAATCAACTTTGTGCCTATCTTCAGTTCCTGTCAATGCTTTCCCCAATCCTTGTTTTTTATTTCATTGAATCATTCGATCCAATTATAGGTAATGCTAATTACATATTTATTGTAACGTTGTACGGTCACATCACTATATTCTTTTGCAGCATGTAGATTCAGAGCTGCCCATTGACTCCTTTGCTAACTATTTGTAACATCATGCTTTTGCAGTGGAAGCAGGGCACAAGGACTGAAAGGACCAAGCATACGGACAGAGACTTTGAAAACGTATTTAAAGAGCAAATTTTGTCCTTGACAGGATTTGTTTCACGGGTTTTGAATAATATTGATACACTACATCTAATGGTCAACCTTGAGATGATCTTCTTAAAATTATTTTAGATTTTGTTTGAAATATTTCTTGATGAAATTACAACTGCTGGATCTCGGGCATCCTTTGAATGAATGCCTGGGAGGTGTCAGGAAAAGACAAGTTTTTAAAATTTGGATATTGTACCATTGCTTCACTGTGAACTGAGAAATCTGGGCCAATATTACTGCTCTTACACTATTTTTGCTCTTGTTCAGCAGTGAAGGCCATGGGGTAGCAAAGTGCTATTGAAGTATCAACTGATTTATGACCACCCGCTGGATTAAATTAACTGTGGCTATCATGAATGTTAGGCAGAGATTTCAAAGTACAGACAAAAATCAACTGAACTATTCTGTTCCATCTGCTGCTGAGCATGAGCATTGTTTTTTTTGCACTGTATGTGATGGTAGATGGCAATTAGACTTGTTGTTTATTGCTAAGTATCTGTAGCTGTTGCAGTGTTTAAGTAACGGAGTTGAAAAGGCTGCGACAGTCAGAGTCTGACTAATCAATTGATGATTCGGAAAATGCTAATTATTTTTCTTTGGAAAAAACATCACCTTCCATTATGTGATGCCGATGCTATCTGATATTTGTTCAATCATCCTGCATGTTCTCCATGTTTTTTTTCACACAATAGGTGGTGGATGTATGGAATAAACTGGCAGAGGAGGTAGCTGAGGCAGGGATTATCTCAACGTTTAAGAGACAGGTTCATTGATAGGGACAGGTTTGGAGGGATATGGACCAAATGTGGGCAGGTGGGATTAGTGTAGCTGGGACATGTTGGCCGGTGTGGGCAAGTTGGGGTGAAGGGCTTGTTTCCACCCTGTATCACTCAGTGACTCTGTTCTGTTGTAGATGCACATCATCTAGTTATGTTAAATGTTGCTTACTTATCTAATATGGAATTATCAATCATTATCCCTACTTTTGACTTTGAAATAGAATATCGTGGATAAAGTAGCATGGTCGAGCTGAGAACATTTCCCTAGTGACTGCAGTTTTGCGGTCATGTGGCTGTGATTTGTGTCCGCCAAATCTTTCTGCATGACAGGCATGATCCTTTTTACTCTGGGTCCTAATTCCTTGCGGTTTTGGCTCATGGCTATGCTAAAGTTTGGAACTATTGGTGAGTAGGTTACATGTGTGCACATGCAGCTACAAAGCATTGTTGGTAACTCCATCATCACCTTATTGATAGGTAGGCGACTAATGTGGATGAAAAATACCTAGGTGGATGCATTTTTTAAATGGTCAGTACATATCCTCATATCCTGTAGTATTATAAGGTACATTGGTACTTCCCTTGCTAAGCTATCTGTGATGTTCAGGGCAACATCAATAGAACACCAACATTATTCATCTATAGTTGCAGTTCCATTCAATCGAGACAGCTTTTTTTGTATAGCAGAGGGAATTGAACTGGCTGCATACTAACTACCAAAGGCGGAATCTCGTCACTGATTTAGTTTACAAAAACAAATTACTACGTAATGTTTTGTGTGGTGTTTTTGTAATGCCAACTTGTAAATGACCAGATTTATAAACACACTTGTTTGGTTTCTGCCTCTAGACCTATGGTCTATTGCATAACTACTATGTTACCACACTAATGACCTTGCTTTTAACTCTCATCACTTACCCTTACAGATTTGATAGGAAAGTATCCAGTAAGGTGTAGAGGATGGAATAACAGAATTTATACAGTCTTATGCAACCATTCAGTGGGACAATTATTTGCAGTGGATACATGTTTGTTTCTGTCCATCACAAATCTAGTTGGGCAAGCTTCATTAAAGTAAGCTTTTAATCATTAACTGGTTCATGGGTGCCAAGTTCGTAGACTTTTCTGTCTTTGTGTACATTTTAAAAGGGCTTTTAAAGATCATTAATTTTTCAGTGGTAATTGTCCAATCACTATTTAAATTATAAAGATCTTCATATTTAATAATATCATTCGATACTAACAACAATTTAGACCAAGTGAGGCTGCAGCAGAACTGTTTTATTATAGTAAATTTGTTTACAAAAATGCAGGTTATCTGGCACAATAAATAATCAGATTGCTTTTGAAGCATTTCTTTGGATGTAAAGATGAAATTCTAAAGTTTTTTTACTGCAGTTTTAAGTTGTAAAAGCTTTTTTTTTTAAACCATCTTTTATGTCTATATTTGTACAGATACCAGTAGTTCGTAAATACATTGATAAGTGTATACATAAGCAAAGTGTTTCCATTCTGAACAAAATAACAATTGATAAAATACAAAGTAGTACAAAAGTTCAATTTGGAATGCAGTTAGTTTCTTCCATCGATTTCTTCCATTGCTTGAAACCAATTAAATATTTAATTGTATTTGCATCTATTTCATAGTCACTTAAAATCCATTAATACCTTACACTTCCATAATACAAAAATGGAAAGGGGGACAGTTTAGCTTTGGAATTATTTTTCTTCATGGGGCTGCAAAATGTGAATGCATTATGAAATAGATTTAGTAATTCCATTGGGACAGGGAGAGTTGGGAGGGAATAATCTTGTGCACAATATGCTAAAATGATTTTCAGAATTAAATCCGCCATAGCTGCAAAGCATGTCAATGCTAGATCAGTTTTGGACCAGACAATTCTTTCCAACACCTTTTACAACTGCATAATATATTGTAACATCACACAAAGGGTATTGTACGTATGGATGTTGCGCATTTTGCCATTTGAGCTACCATACTTTAATTGGATGATATAGTTGTAGTATTAATTGAAGAAAGGGAAAGTTCATAGCACCACGAGGACTGGCTTCCTCCAACCAATGTGAATTAGCAGCAAAATATATACTTCAAAAATAAAGTTGCAGGAGTGTTCCCCATCAATTTGCTTCACTTGTACCACAATAGTTTCATTTGTGTTTACTTTCCCTTCTGTATAAATATTTATTTACAGGGAGTTGATGGGACGGCAGCAGCAAAAGAACTATCATGACATATACTGATTATTGTATCATTGTAAAGTAGTAAACTCCCTAATTGAGACACAGCAACTGTGCAAGCAAATATGACAAATTTTAATAAAAGAAATGCTATGACATTTGTACCTGCTAAAAGTTAAATAAAAAATGTAACATTTTACATACACATTTATTTTATAGTCTAATGGTCTAATATGAAATCCAATGGCACTTGAAACAAGTTTGTAATGATGGTTAAAGATAGGCCTTCAAGAGATACTCTTAAAGGATTAATGTATATGAAAGTGCTAAAAATATACATTTTGCACATATTCTGTAGACAAAGCTACAACTTTGACTATTTACTATATATATGTTGCAACAATAGTCTATCACTTTACTCAGTTATGCATCTATAAAAACAACTGTACCTTTATACAACTTTGAAAAAATACATCTAACATTATGAAAATTCAATTTCTCAAGCAGCATGCACTTGCTTGTGCTTTAGTTGACATATGAAAAAATATAATTGTGTGAAAAGGGTTAAATTCACCTTCTTATTGGAGTTTGGATACACTTTAAATGCTGGAATTGAAAATACTAATCCAGTTAGTTTAGCTTACAGGATATTATGTTCTGAATAAAGACTTTTATCCCACTTATTTATCACAGGTTGGATTGAAATAATTGCTATCATTCATGTCTTGGGAGTTTTCCCTTCAGACTTGTACAATGATTGTTATATTTATTCAAAATCAGGCAGCATTCTCACATATAAATGTTTTCTCTTGTCCAAATCTAAAACAAACCTGCAAAGTTAGGTTTATTTAAATGAGACATTCTTCATGTAAAGAAATAACCTTCCTGTAGAAGGTAGCTCGCATTACTACAACTGGAAATGTAGACTAATTTATAGATTTATGTAAAACATAAAGGGGTACCAGTAAACAATACACCCACTGGTCATCTTCACACCATTTCCCTTTCAACTGTGTTGGAACTAGTTTCACAAACTCAGCCTATGTTAGTGTCCAAGCAAAGATTTCTGACTTGTTTCAAATACAAGCCATAACTTTCCAATTATGGTTTTCTAAAAGACAACATGGGCTGTTGAAAGAGCATTAGAAATTTGAAATGTATATAGAACATTTTAAATCTCAGCAGATCATAAAAGAGAAGCAGATTTAATATTTCTGGTCTGGAGTATCTATCTGAAAAGTTAATTCTGTTTGGCTCTCTGTAGATGCTGCTTTTTAGAATATTTTTAAACTCTGCCAATAGTGTGTACCTAATTTCAACCATTTAAATTAGTTTTTGAAAAAGTGTGCACAACGTGCACCTGAATTTTAAGCAATGTTTTACCAAAACTAGCTGTGGCATTTGCTCAATTCCGCACACAAAAATATGATATGTTTGTTTTAGTAATTACATGATGCAATGCACCAACATCTTAGATTTTACTTTACCACACAAGTATTCTCTAATCTATAAATTCTGCATTCATTCCATTACAAATGAATTTACTGTAAGGAATGCAATCTTATGAACTATTCACTTTATCCTATAACTAATGGATTTGACACAAGGATAATCATTTTTAATGATTACTTGCTTCAATCTTCTACCCATGCAAATGAAACCATCCATTCAACAGCACTGGCAATTCACAACTGAATAATGCATTATACACAAGCAGCACCAATCTTATTGCATTGAGTAAAGGTCTGCCACACAGCCAAAACCAAAGTAAATTCTAATGTATACTTTAAAAACTAAGCGCATACCATGGTCTTCCACTAAAAACCCATTACCTCAATTTGTAAATGATCAAATACTAACTTTCAAATCCACATAGCAGCTGACCAGAGGCACAAGTCATTTCTGAAATTAATTAAAATAAAAAAGACATTCTTTGAAATATGGTCTAGATTTCCATCCAATGGCAAAGTATCTTAAATTTCCAATGCTAATACAAACTCACGTCCTTTTATCATTTAAAGCTAAACTACTGTAAGAAACAAAATCATAGATTTTTACCTTTTTAGTTATGTGATCTCCATGTTTGACAATGAATTGTACATCAATATAATTTAATTTTAGTTTGACTTTAACATAATAGAATCTGTATTTAAAAAATATCGTATAAAGAACCGATGCATTAAAATGAAGAGCTCTTCTGAAAAAGTTATTTTATACTACGTACTGTAATACATTACTTATTGCTATCAAAGAAGATAATGCTAATGTCCCTGTTTTCTGTGAACTTCCATTGCTAATAAGTCATTATAAAGTTATGGTCAGTATCCTGATCATACTAATTTAATTAAAAATAATTGGGCATCAATACAATTATTTACAATTATGCATCCCTATATTCCTAATTAAGTATCCTCGTACACAATTCAGAACATTTCTGATATATGGCATATGGATAATAGAAGTACATGTTTAACTTTTTCTCCCATCTTTATTACTATGCATCGTTATCTCTACCCTTTCCAATTATGCAATTATATTTATGGAACTCGCTATACTATGTCATAGTTTCAGCCAAGTATATTTTACAGGATACATTCACAAAAGGAGTCCCATTAGGTTAAATGGGCTGAACATCATGGATGTACATTTTGTAAGGACAGAATTAATAAGCTCATGATAAAAGGATACTCTAGAGTGATGGGATGAATTTAGCATCATGTTAGAGTGCAAAGAACGTAAGTATGAAACTAGAATCTTAGCCTATACTTAGCCTAAAGTTACCAATTTCATTTGTGGAGTAAAATGAAATGATAAATCAACCAAAGATGTAAAATGACAAACATTTGAAATGCGTTTTAATAATTCTCAAAAATGTTGAGGTAAAATTTATTGAGGAAAAATCTATGATTAAAATTGAGGCATTGCGTGGAAGGAAAAAGCCTCACACTGAAATCAGGAAGAATAGCAAGCCGGGAGATCAAATCAAAGGACGGCCATAAAGTGAAAGAAGAAAATATAGAATTACGATAAAATATAATAAAATACAAAGGACTTCAAAAAACAAAGATTTATGGGACGAATAGCCAACAAAACAATTCGACCTAATGTCCTTCATCCCCAGGAGGGGTTTGGTGATTATAAAACAGTGACTGCATTAATAAGCATCTTCAAAATACAAAATGTGGTTCCAGTGATTAAAGGATTAACAAATATAATGCCATTTTTTTTAATGGAAGGCAGTAAAAAAAACTACACACCTGTTAAACTGACATAATTTGCCAGGAAATGGTGGTGTTCATTGTTCATGAGGAAGCTTTACATGAGAAATTGGGATTGTCACATCCAGGAGACTGAAGGATGCAACCAGTAAAGTGCACGTTGGGGAGTGGAACCAAATGGTAGAAGACAATTAGATTTTTGATAGACGTTCAATAAGATTTGGCACAATGGAGTTGAGAATGCTGTTGGGATAAAAGTAGCACTATATATCGTTGCAGCAGAAGCAGAAAGCAGGCAGGCTGTTACTAGCACAATGTAGAAATGAACTTGGCTATTGTCAATCCATGTAAATTACTTAGCTAAAAAGAAACAATGCAAGTTAACTAACTTTAAAGCTAGATGGTCAGCCATGAGAAGAACAAAAGGGGTTTTGGAAGGAACTGCAGATGCTGGTTTATACCGAAAATAGACAAAAATGTTGGAGTAACTCAGCGGTCAAGCATCTCTGGAGAAAATAGGTGTTGTTTCAGGTCCGAAGCTTACTTCAGGTTAACAGGTGGAAAAAAGGGAGCAGATCATGAGGAGAAATGAAAAGAATAGAAAAACAGATTTTCAAACATTTCCAGTAAATATTGTTTGGAATATCCTTGTAGATGAAACCCTTAACATGCAGGTAAAATAAGCATAAAAAGTATGCTGGCGTTTACTGAGGTGAGTGTACCTGTATAAGGCAGTCTTCCTGCAATTATACAGACACTTCAGTGGGAATGACCCTGTGTAAAACTTGTGTACACATTTTTGGTCTCCACTACCAATGAAATGCTCGCTCATGGTGGTGTTGTGATGATCTCTTGATTTTCTTTATATATTGTGCCAAATCTTATAGCATAATATTTTGCAGAACTATTTTTTTTTGCCTGAAAAGTCTATATCTGACACCACCCTCTTAAAGGATTGGCCATCTGGCAGCAAGGCAAGTTTTTTCAGGGGGGTTGCAATTCTTTGCAATTACATATCCTTGCTTGTTGAGTATATTTATAAAAACAGACACTGGTAAAGTTAGACGATTAAATATAGGGATAAGGCAATTGGGCAAGAAATTACACTTGAGGTCAGTGATCAGCCAAGATGAAGGAGCAGACTATGAACCATGTTGTAGAGTGACTAACACTGCACTTGTTAAATACTGATGGAGACAGTTTCTGGATGTTAATAATTTTAATGACGTATTATAGTCATTACTGTTGCTGTAGTCATTGCTGTTATCAGGCAACTGAACCATCCTATCACAACTAGAGAGCAGTGTTGAACTACTATCTACTTCATTGTGACCCTCGGACTATCTTTGATCGGACTTTACTGGCTTTACCTTGCACAAAACGTTATTCCCATATTATGTATCTGTACACTGTGAATGGCTCGATTGTAATCATGTATTGTCTTTCCGCTGACTGATTAGCACGAAACAAAAGCTTTTCACTGTACCTCAGTACTGACAAAGGAAGTCTTTCCTTCCTGTATGTACTACCATAGATCAAGATCAATGAGTTTTACAAAATATCCAATTAAGCAAATCTCTTTACTAAAGTGTCCACTAATTTTAAAATCCTGCTAAAGTTCCTCATCTTTTTGCAGTAACTGTTGCTGAACTTCATTCTGCACCATCTCAAATATGCCTATTTTTTTAAATATAAAGTTGGCAAGTATCTGAATATCTGGGAAGAGGTATTCAGAGCAAAGGTAACTCAGTGACTCAGTCTACACCACCATTTGTGCTGATCACTGACCTCTACTCTGATTTCTTACCCAATTGCCCTTTCCCTTAATTCAATCGTTCAATCTTACCAACCTCTTTTAAATGCACTCAAGAAGTCTACATTGCTTCCAAAGGTACATAACTGCAAAGATTTGTAACCCCCGAAGGAAACCCCTATTCTTAAATAGGCAATCTTTTATTTTGAAATTGTTCATAGTTCTTGAGTTTGCAGCTCTTCAGCTGGTGTCCACAGTATCTTTCCAGGAAGTTCCATTGAGTAGATGACCAAAATATGCAAATTACTTATTTAACATCTTCCTTTTGATTATTAAAGATGCTACAGCAGCGCGTTTGGAAAGCAGTGACAGGATCGGTCAGTCAGCATGGATTTATGAAGGGGAAATCATGCTTGACTAATCTTCTGGAATTTTTTGAGGATGTAACAAGTAGAATGGATAGGGGAGAGCCAGTGGATGTGGTGTATCTGGACTTTCAAACAGCCTTTGACAAGGTTCCACACAAGAGATTAGTGTGCAAAATTAGAGCACACGGTATTGGGGGTAGGGTACTGACATGGATAGAGAACTGGTTGGCAGACAGGAAGCAAAGAGTAGGAATTAACAGGTCCTTTTCAGAATAGCAGGCAGTGACTAGTGGGGTGCCGCAAGGCTCAGTGCTGGGACCCGTTATTTACAATATATATTAACGATTTACACGAGGTAATTAAATTTGCGGATGACACAAAGCTGGGTGGCAGTGTGAGCCGGGTTGAGTGAGTGGGAGATGCATGGCAGATGCATGTAGGCCCCCCTCGGTCATGACTGACCATGGGTGATGCATCCTAGTTGTTGGCTGCTTGCTCCAAACCTCGGCTTGAGCAGCAGGTGATGTGTGGTCGGATGCAAGCCTGGGCGATGTCATATGGAGGACAGGTTGTTGCCCATGCAGCATGTCCACCCTCTCCACATCGCTGATCGATCCAAAGGAACAGTTTGGCACCAGCGCCGTCGCAGGAGCTGCCAGAGCGAGGTTGTAGACAACGATGAACTGCCTTAGGGGCTCCGACTCCGGATTTTCTTCAGGTTTACCCCTGGAACCTTTTCCATGACTGGATATGGCCACAAGGCAGTGGAGGTTTTAAATCAGTATAATGTGGATAAATGTGAGGTTATCCACTTTTGTGGCAAGAACAGGAAGGCAGATTATCTGAATGGTATCAGAATAGGAAAAGGGGAGGTACAACGAGACCTGGGTGTGCTTGTACATCAGTCACTGAAAATAAGTTTGCAGGTACAGCAGGCAGTGAAGAAAGCTAATGGCATGTTGGTCTTCATTGCACGAGGATTTGAGTTTAGGAGCAAGAAGGTCCTACTGCAGTTGTACAGGGTGAGACCGTACCTGTAGTATTGTGTGCAATTTTGGTCTCCTAATTTGAGGATTGACATTATTGCTATTGAGGCAGTGCAGCGTAGGTTCACCAGGTTAATTCCCTGGATGGCGGGACTGACATATGATGAAAGAATTCGTCAACTGGGCTTGTATTCACTGAAATTTAGAAGGATGAGAGGGGATCATAGATATATATAGAATTCTTAAAGGATTGGGCAGGCTCTAGCCAGGAAAAAAATTCCCGATGTTGGGGGAGTCCAGAACCAGGGGTCACCCTTTACGAATAAGAGGTAGGCCATTTAGGACTGAGATGAGAAAAACTGCCACAGAAGACAGTGGATGTTTTCAAGAGAGAGTTTTAGACTTTAACTCTAAGGAATCAAGGGATATGGGGAAAAAGCAGGAACAGGGTACTGATTTTAGATGATCAGCCATGATCATATTGAATGGCGGTGCTGCCGAATGGCTTACTCCTGCACCTATTTTTCTATGTCTCTATATTTCCTGGACTAATGATACCCAGATCAGATGTTGCAAATCTAATGTCACTTCAAATGAGACAGAATTATATAGTGCAGAAAGATGAGCATTCAATACTTGTTTGTATGTTTAGACTTTTTCTATTCTTTGTAGTCAAATATAATAAGAGCTCACCTCGATATGAAAATATTATTTTTATGTTGATGAGCTGAAAATTTGTCTTTTTAAAAGAGCATATTGCTTATTCAGATTAATAAATGGAGGAGCAGAACACACTAACAAAGAAATAATGCTAGAACTTAATCACTAACCAGAACATATTGTTATGAATAATTCTGAATCACATTTCAAGAAGGCTGCAAAGTTTTAAGAGCAGAGGTGTACGACAATATTGTCAATGATAGATGACATCTATGTAAGAAGAGTTTATATAAGTTATAAGAATAGTACAAACAAAAATTAAGAGGTGATCCAAGAGACTTTTTGGGACAAAAGTTTTATGCCCAGTAGCTTGGGTGGGGGTGAGGTAATAATAAAAAAAAATACAATATTAAATAAAATATTTTTTTATATGATTTGGGCAGGCACTTGAAGCCGAGGTCATTGCAGGTTTGTTGAAAAGTTCTATGCTCTCTAGATTGGCGGAGGGAAGGAGGTAATAATACAACGTAGGAAACAATACAATGTAGGTAATAAAACAATGTAGGAAACGCAGTAAAAGATTCCATTAAAACTTTTAAAAATGATTCGGGCAGGCACTTGAAGCTGAGGTCATTGCAGGGTTGTGGACCAAAAATAGGGATATAGGACATGGGTTCATGGGTTTAGTTTATTGTCAAGTGGACCGAGCTACAGTAAAAAGCTTTTATTGCGTTGTATCCAGTCAGCGGAAAGACATACGACTAATAGGACAAATCCAGCCCAAACAGGGTTGAAAAGGGCTCCTCCTGATTAACATTCTATGATCCTATGAAATCTCGGCTCCAAAATATTACGTAGTAAAACATGTTCTCAATACTTGAATAGTTTTTGAATTTAAATCACAAATAAAATGATTCATAATTGAACTACAAAATAAAACTGCTGAAATGTTAATTGACTTATTAAAATCTCATATAATTTAATTATTGATGGAAGTGCTGATAAAATTATTAGTCTGGGCAATGGGTTAACCTGACCAGTGGTTGCTTCTCATTTTGCACGTATGCCGCCTTTTGGTAAAATTGACAAAATGACATTGATTCTAACTGAGCAAGCCACAGGTTTACGGGAATAAACTGGTCTTTGATTGCTAGTACTAAATGCTTGAGAAAAAAATCAGCCACGAGCTAGCTGAACATGCTTCTCAAGATTTGGTTCTATGGAAGTGAATGGAACCAAATGTGCAGATGCGAGTATAATTGTGAGCTGATATTGCAAACCCATCTAGTGCTAGCAACTCAAATTTACATTAAAACAAAGCCTCAAAAATTATGAGGTAAATCTGCAGAATATACAAATGATCCACTTCTGAGCACTGAATTATATATATATCCCTTTGGGTTTAGTTTAGAGATACAGTGTGGAAACAGGCCCTTCAGCTCACCGAGTCTGTGCCAACCACTCCCACCCATACACTAGTTCTATCCTACACATTAGCGACAATTTACAGAAGCCAATTAACCTACAAGCCTGGGTACACAAAAATGCTGGAGAAACTCAGCGGGTGCAGCAGCATCTATGGAGCGAAGGAAATAGGTAACGTTTCGGGCCGAAACCCTTCTTCAGACTGATAGGGGGTGGGGAGAAGAAAGGAAAAAAGGAAAAAGGCGGAGGAGGAGCCCGAGGGCTGGGGGAGGGGAGGAGACAACCAGATGGCTGATGAAGGGGAGGGGACAGCAAGGGCTAGCAGAATTGGGAGAATTCAATGTTCAGGCCACCAAGATGTAGACTGCCCAAGCGGAATATGAGGTGCATTTCCTCCAATTTACGGTGTTGCTCGCTGTGGCCATGGAGGAGACCCAGGACAGAGAGGTCAGATACGGAATGGGAGGGGGAGTTGAAGTGCTGAGCCACCGGGAGTTCAGGTTGGTTATTGCGGACCGACCGGAGGTGTTCGGCGAAACGATCGCCAAGCCTCCGCTTGGTCTCACCGATGTAGATCAGCTGGCATCTAGAGCAGCGAATGCAATAGATGAGGTTGGAGGAGATGCAGGTGAACCTCTGTCGCACCTGGAACGACTGCTTGGGTCCTTGAATGGAGTGGAGGGGGGAGGTGAAGGGACAAGTGTTGCATCTCTTGCGGTTGCAAGGGAAAGTACCAGGGGAGGGGGTGGTATGGGAGGGAAGGGAAGAATTGACAAGGGAGTTACGGAGGGAGCGGTCTTTGCGGAAGGCAGACATGGGGGAGATGGGAAGATGTGGCGAGTGGTGGGGTCACGTTGGAGGTGGCGAAACTGACGGAGGATCACTTGTTGTATGTGACGGCTGGTGGGGTGAAAGGCGAGGACTAGGGGGACTCTGCCTTTGTTGTGAGTGGGGGGGATGGGGAGAGAGAGCAGTGTTGCGGGGTATGGCAGAGACCCTGGTGCGAGCCTCATCTATGGTGGAGGAGGGGAACCCCCGTTCCCTGAAGAATGAGGACATTTCAGATGCCCTGGTGTGGAACGCCTCATCCTGGGAGCAGATGCGGTGTAGACGGAGGAATTGGGAGTGGGGGATGGAGTCCTTACAGGAAGCAGGGTGGGAAGAAGTGTAGTCCAGATAGCCATGGGAGTCGGTAGGTTTGTAGTGGATGTCGGTAAGGAGTCTATCACCTGCGATGGAGATAGTGAGGTCAAGGAATGGTAGGGAAGTATCGGAAATGGTCCAGGTGTATTTGAGTGCCGGATGGAACTTGGTGGTGAAGCGGATGAAGTCAGTCAGTTGTGTGTGGGTGCAGGATGTGGCACCAAAACAATCATCGATGTAGCGGAGGTAGAGGTCGGGGATGGGGCCCTGGTTCGCATTGAACAAGGATTGTTCTACGTACCCGACAAAGAGGCAGGCTTAGCTGGGGCCCATGCGTGTGCCCATAGCTACGCCTTGTATTTGGAGGAAATGGGAGGAGTCAAATGAAAAGTTATTAAGTGTAAGTACCAGCTCCGCTAGGCGGAGGAGGGTGTCAGTGGCCGGGTATAGATTGCTTCTACGGTCGAGGAAAAAACGGAGGGCTTCGAGACCATCCTGGTGGGGGATGGAGGTGTACAGTGACTGGACGTCCATGGTGAAGATGAGGGGGTGAGGGCCTAGAGAGTGGAATGCGCGGAGATGACGGAGAGTGTCTGAGGTGTCTTGAACATAGGTAGGGAGGGATTTAACCAAGGGGGATAGGATGGAGTCGAGGTAGGTGGAGATGAGTTCGGTGGGCACGAACAGGCAGAGACAATGGGTCTACCGGGACAGTCAGGTTTGTGGATTTTGGGGAGAAGGTAAAAGCGGGCTGTGCGGGGCTGGGGAACGATGAGGTTGGAGGCTCGTTCGGGTAGGGCGTGGGAGTGGATGAAGTCAGTGATGGTGCTGGAGATGGTGGCCTGGTGCTCGTCAGTGGGGTCATGGTCCAGGGGTAAGTAGGAGGAGGTGTCCGAGAGTTGGCGCGTGGCCTCAACTTTGTAGAGATCGACGCGCCAGACTACCACGGCACCTCCCTTGTCGGCGGGTTTGATAACCCAATCTAGGTTGTTGCGGAGTGAGTCGATGGCAGTGCGTTCCGGGGGGGAGAGATTGGAGTGAGACAGGGGAGTGGAGAAGTTGAGGCGGTTGATGTCACGGCGGCAGTTTTTAATAAAGAGTTCTAAAGCCGGAAGGCTAAGAGGGGGGTTCCATGAGGATGGGGTGCGTTGGAGACGGGAAAAGGGGTCATCAGTGGGGAGCGAGGACTCCTTCCCATGGAAGTGAGCTGTGAGGGGGAGGCGACGGTAGAAGCGTTCCAAGTCATGAGGGCACGGAACTCATTGAGATGGGGACGGAGGGGCACAAAGGTAAGACCTCTGCTGAGGACAGACCGTTCGATGTCGGAGAGGGGGAGGTCGGGGGGGATGGTGAACACCCGGCAGGGATGGGGGTTGGGGCCGGAGGAAGGCAGGTGGGTGGAATGGGGACGAGGCGATGTGTGGTGAGGGGGTGGTGGGTGGTCAGGGGGTGGGGGGGTGAGAGGGCTGTGGTGTGGGTGTGGAAGAGAAGTGGTCCCATAGTTGGAGAGGGATGGGGAAGAATCAGTGGAACTAACACGGAGATAACCAGGGCTAGGCAGACTAGCGCTAGGACCCAGTGGAGTCAAACCCCAGAGAGTGGGAGTGAGCAGCGTGGAGGCTTCAGGCCCAGTACAGAGTCCAGTTTGCAGGTGAGGCGACGGCTGCGGGCTGCTGGAGGGAGGTGCAGTGGCGAGGGTCGGCGGACCCGATGGTCGGGGTCCGTGGGCAGTGGAGTCGGGGTCGGTGGGGCTGGAGGGCGTTGCAGTGGCGAGGGTCAGCGGACCCGATGGTGGGGGTCCGTGGGCGGTAGAGTCGGGGTCCACGGGCGATGCGTGGGAGGTCCCGGTAGGCGGATGGTCGGTGGGGCGGCGTGGTTCGACCAGCCCGGTGAGGAGACGGGGTGAATAGGGTGCGGTGCGGCGGCCATGTTCGGGGAGCTCCGGTCCGGCGGCCGTGTAGAGTAGGCCCGGTCCGGCAGCGATGCTGGATGGTCCCGGTCCGGCGGCGTTGTTAGGACCGGGTGCGGCTGTGATGTTCGGCGGGCCCAGTGCGACGGCGATGTCGGATGGGCCCGGTGCGGCGATGATGTTAGGAGGTCCCGGGGGGCGGCGAGGTTCAGAGGAATCGGCGAGGGGGAGGAAGTCTGAGTTACCGTAGAAGCGGCGAGGCTGGGCGTCATCGGTAGGCAGGTGAAGGTCGGCGGCAGCATCGACATGGAGGTCGGTGAAGGCGGCGTCCTGGTGAGTACTGGAGGCGCTCCCCGTGGACAAGATGGCGTCCTGGTGAGTACTGGAGGCGCTCCCCGTGGACAAGATGGCGTCCTGGTGAGTACTGGAGGCGCTCCCCGTGGACAAGATGGCGTCGCGGGACTGGGGCAGGCGATGCGGGCCGGAGTTGGGGCCCGGAGCCTGCGGGCGGTCGAGCCGCGGAGAGTCGGCGGCGGGAGCGGCCTGGAGGCTGGCTAATTTAAGGTCCTTGGTGGAGTTGAGGTGGGCCAGGAATCTTTTATTGAAGAGGTGGATCTTCCGGCGGATAAAGTATAGTTGAGGACCGTTGCAGGTCTGGGTGAGTGAGGCCCGAAGTTCCGGGAGGGTCAATGCGAGGTCCTGCTGGTGCCGGCGCATCGCAGTCAGAGTGGATCTCAGTGCCCGGGTGGAGAATTGTTGGGTATGCCGGTAGATGGCCAGTCGGTACCGATAGTCCGGCTGAGGTCCGAACTGGGAAGTAGGGAACTGGAGCTGGAAGCCATGAGGTATGAGATGGAGGCGCAGGCATGCCCCGAGGAAGCAGATGTGGCTGTGGTATCGAGTTTGGGTAAGGATGTGGTCGTAGAGTTGGAGGGCAGGGGGGATCACAGAGATGGGGCAGTTAGAGAGTTGGGTGTGGAACAGTCTCCAGAGAGAGGAGGAGAACTTCTTCAAAGTAGGCATACCTTGATGAGATTTCGCAGTGGAGTAGACAAAGTGTTAAAGAAGGAACTGCAGATGCTGGAAAATCGAAGGTACACAAAAAACCTACAAGCCTGCACGTGTTTGGAATATGGGAGGAAACTGGAGCACCCAGAGAAAACCTACGCGATCACAGGGAGAACATACAAACTCTGTACCGCACCTGTAGACAGGATTGAACCCGGGTCTTTGGCGCTGTAAGGCAACTATGTTGAAAGCACGTTTGGTTGATGAATAGTTCAAATATTGGTTCAATAAGTAAATACTACATTATGAAGGAAAACATAATTTTGTACACAAATTCCAATACTACATAAGTGAACCAGTGAAATATTGCATCAACCATTTACCATTAACTATAACAAGGAATGCAAAGACTAACTGTAGTTTTAATATAAAGTACCACACTGGACAGAGCTAAATAATTCCTTTGGCAGCTCCGTATTTTCTACCTTTTTGGGCACAATTTATTTTGGTTCAGCATTCCACAAGGTAATATATTCAAACCACCTATGTGACAAAACCACAACCAACACTAATGTGCTAAAGCACTCAGCATTAATGGAGAGTACAGACCAGTCAACTTTTCAGATTACCTCTCAGATCAGGGGATCTTCACATGAACTATTCTCTCCACATCAGACCTAGTTTAAAATATTTTTGTTTTCATTTGATTTCTATTATTATCCTAACATTTTATTCAATTATCTTGGCTTGTTTGAATTTCAATAAAAACCTTTATGTCATCAGCCAACCAATAATCTAGATTGTTGCACATTCTGGTAGCTGCTTTATTAAATCTGACTTTACTATACTAGATTCAAAGTCCTATTTGTCAGTTTGTCTCAAGTATCAAATCGCTAATTAAATCATGATCACAGATCTTGCAACAGCTGAATTAATATTACATTTCTGTAGAAAACAAATTACATTCATGTACTCTGAATGCCACAAAATAGTATCCCAAAAAACTGTTCAAAACAGAATTTCATTCTGCTATTTAACTCCAAATTAATAATTCTCTAATATGCCCATCTGAATTAAAGTACTAATATACATGTGAGATACATACAAGGAAAAAAAGATCATCAATCCAAAATTTTGTTTCTCTCTCATGCCACAGACGTTGCCTGACCTGCTGAGTCTGACTTAATATGAGAAAAAGGCTTCACTGAGCATAACTGCACAAAGATGGACAAATGAGCAAATTGTTTCTTAAAATACGCTACTACAGATAATTATTTGCTCTTTGTGGCAGTAATGATATATCTATCTAAAACTTAAAATGAGAATTGAGTATTGAACCTTGAGAATTTGACATACAAAATGAATAGGAATGAAAGTAACATTTTGGTAGGATATTTATCATCTTTCACCAGTTAGTTCCTCACTTCTTAAGGCTGTGCTTTGTTTAGGGAACTTGGATCTTCACTTCACTCTTTTATTTTGAGTAAAAATTCCATATTTGTGGGCAAAAATCTAATAGATGATTTTATACCATTCAAGATCAAAATTGAAAGTTATTTGTGACTTTTATCCATATGTCTGATTCAGATGTTTACCTATGATATAATATAACATCTCCAGTAAATGCCACAGAATTTAAAAGGTACATAATCAATTTAAATTAGGAAAAACTCTTATTTATATTCCACGTCATTACAAGGAATTGAAAATTATCTTCTGGATTTTTACAAGTTTTCTTGAAAAATAGGTCACCTATACTCATCATTTTTCATAAATAAAAATCAATGGGTTATAAACCAACTTTGGTGCATTGATATGGCCAAAGTTCAAAAGGTTTTATTGGTGTTCAAACATTTTTTAAATGCAAAAATGCACCCTCAAAGATCTATGAAATGGAACTGTGCAAAAATCGTTAAACAGAGCAGCAATCTTTTCAAGAACTGAATACAGTTTGCTTGTCAGGTATAAATCATTCAATTTGCAGTCACTATCTGATATAAATCTTGACAATCCCTTTCCCTCGCTAGATGCTGCCTGACTACTAGCTGAGTTCCTCCAGCAGTTTTTTTTGTTGCATCTGATATACAATTCTGAAAGACTAATTATTGGTGTCAGTACAACCTAAAATTAGAACTCAACAACCATTACAATGATAGCGTTGAGGACTGTTATTATGTATGAAATTCTAAATGTAAACATCTAGGCTGTCCACGACTCTATTAATCATGCTTTAGACTCAAATTTGCTCCCCATTGTATATTATTAGAAACCAAGTGCTAAATAGAATGTTCCTATCATGTCCAAAAATAAATAGTACTGTGCTGTACATTTTTTCTTGGTCTTGCTTGCCACTGGTGGCGATTCAAATTAGCACTGATGTTACAAGCCATTAAAGAGTTTGCAGTTCGATTTCTTAATGTTTCATCAGGATCATTGAAATTACAATCATTGGGAGTTGAAATAGTTAAGAAATGTTCTACTGTCTACTGAAAAGCCTGGTGAAAACGTGGCAGGGTTGTTGTGCTTAAGCTAGTTGTGAAGACTGTAGATAAGGGATGCAGAGCATTGAGACCAATGCTGTTACCAGTTTCGTGCGAATCCTGGTACAGCGGTGGGAGAGGAATTAGGGATGTGGGAGGTTCTTCTTGTGTATAACACATACCAGAATTGCCCAAAGAAACTGGCTGATTGTATGAAGAGTTATTTAGCGGTAGGAAACTTAATAACTGAGAAAAGTCTAAGGACGATGTATTCAGGGGTTCATTGACGAATGCTGGGCTTTTTGAAAGCAAAATATCCCCAGATCCATCACCCAGACACCCTGGCTGGGACTCCATGCCTTGTTTTGATGAGGATAATTGAGTGTCATGGGCAGAGGGAAGCAAATCACTATGCAAATCCATTAAGAAACTGTCTATTTCACTTTTTAATGGTTGTCCTTTTTCAGGCAGCGCAATGGCATATGAGGTAGAACCAAGAAAATATTTTGAGGAAAGTTCTTGAGGAGAGCAAATTGAAGTCTCAATTTCTAGTGGGCAACCCATTCCTAAAGGTAATGGAGTAGAGATCATTTGATTTGTTGCCCCTAATGTTTGCATGGTCTGAATATGGGCACTGTAGATATTCATTTGCAAAGTATTTGTAAATGATCTAGTTGTCAATTCACTAGAAACCACTGACATCACTGGACTTAGCTCATCTTTTAATGACAATGAAGTATTTGAACTAAGTAGATCGATAAAATCTGTTGGTTCTGTTTTCACCTTCAGCAGTTCCTGCGAGTGACTTTTCTTCATGTGACGGGTCAGATGGTCCTTCCGACCAAATCTCTGGGCGCAATACTGACAAAGGAAGTCTTTCCTTCCTGTATGTACTACCATATGTCTTCGAACATCTTTACGAGTATAGAAACAACGGTCACAATGGTCACATTGGTGTTTTTTTTCCTTTGTGCCACTTGATGACTTGCCGGCATGCGTCTTCAGATGCTCCAGTAATACTCCTGTGCTTTCAAATGTTTGTAAGCAAACTCGACAAGTAAGGTCACCACTAGTTGCAGCATGCAGAGCTAAATGACGCTTATAACCAAGCTTTGTATTGTAGTTTTTCCCACATTCCTCACACTTGAAGGCTTCCTTGTTTGGATCATGAGTTTGCAGGTGATTCTTTAGATGATCTTTGCGATGGAACATTTTCTCACAGTAAGTACACTTGTGGATCTTCTGAGGTGAATGGGTGGCCATATGCCTTGAACAGACACAAGTGGTTATTTACACTGGAAACCTCAAGTGCACCAGCTCTCCTTGTTTGGAGGTGGGTATTCTGTAATGTATAATCAAAGAACTGCCAGAAATCTGCAACATGAACAATAAATACTGGAAACAATCAACAGGTTAAACAGTGTCTGTGGAAAAATAAACAATTACCATATCAAGTCGAGGAACATGACTTAGATTAGAAGTGTTAATAGTTTCTCCTTCCACAGATGCTGCCTGAACTGCCGAGTGCTTCCATAATTTTTAAATCTGTTTTGTATGTTGCTAATTATAATTAAATTAATCTTTCTAAATTATTGTTGTAACAATAGCTCTAAAATGTAATATGTAGAAACAAATTAGGGGATTCTTAAAAATCAAGTTATTTTAACAAAACATTAACAAAGATTAATATTTTTTGATTACATTTTAGTTAAATTAAAAGATTAGTACATATAAATACATTTTGCAAAATTAAACTTTGCATATTAAAGTATTCCTTAATGAGGACACTTTTTTTATGAAATGTCCTTCAAAATTGAATCACTCAATGTTTTCAATCAATTTGTTGATCAATGTCTGAATTCTGACTAACAGTTATCTCGATCTTATGAAATTATAAAGGACCATGAACAGTTTTGATCAGATCTAGTGATAATATGCACCAGATTTTGGTGCTGTGAAATTAGGAAGAGACCAGCTAAACAGAATCAGAGAGCCAAATCGGTCAATTTGCCGCTGAAGATCCCATGGAATCCCTTGGCGAGGCCCGGTCTTGGTGAGGTTCCTTGTCTCTCAAATATTGTGCAAGATCTGATCGCAATGAAGACTGACTGCAGGCATGCAGTTGACAATGCATAGTGGAACGTATTACATCTTTAAAATAATTTAACTATATTAATGCTTAATTATCTACAAATCTTTTAAATCTTAAATTATTAATATTAAACTATTCTATTCAATGTTAATTTGAAATATCTCTGATAGTTAAAAACATTAAAAGTGACAGACTTGCTAACTGTTAAACAATTTTGGTTTGCTTTCATAGATAGGGCCTCTGATACCCCATCATTATCTGGAAGACAGGGCCTTCTCCTCTGGCACAGATAAGCCTGAGAATGAAATTGCAGACAGTGGGTCCAGTTAAGCACAAAATGGCTCATTATTACTGCTGGATGTTTAGTTTAGAAACTAGAAATTCAAGCGGTCTTTCAAAACTTAGAATTAAGGATATATAATATTATTATTGAAATGCATTTATACAAGCAATATATTATTCAATTTAAATAATTTCACTCATAACAAAGGTAATACTGAAGGTAGTTAAATCATGCTTAAAAGTGGAAAAATCAAAAAGCTTCCTGATGAAGGGTCTTTCTATCTGCAGATACAGCTTGACCTTGCTGATCAATTCCTGTACCATATATTTGTTTTAAATAATTCTTAACATTTGGTTTAATTGACAAATTTATTACTGATTCACCACTGTTTCAAATGCAGGGCCAGATCATGTTGGCACTGAATACTATCATGACACATTCAATTACACTAATGTGATGTATTAGTTTGCTGGCAATGCCATCACTGTCAAAGCAACAACTATTTTTAAATTGTCACTAAATGATTTTGACTTTCAATGAAATTTAAAGGCCATTAAAAGTGTTGGGAGTAAAATTAATTGAAAAGATTGCTTTAAAAACAATGTAAAAACATTAAACTAAAGTGAAACGATTAAGGAAAGAACTTACCTTCACCATTGCTTTCTTAACTGCAACAATACAATCCTCATTGCTATTAATGAGGCACAGACTCGGTGCCAGGTTAAATCAAGCACAGAATCCAAGAGCCAGTTTAATTTTCACTCCTTCCCACCCTTTTCCACATCCCAATGTGACATCTAGCAGCAAAGCAAATGGATTATTTTGACATTCAGCAAGTCTGGAATTTCCGTGTTTGACATTGCATGCATGGACTCCTGGACTTGTTCCCATTTGGTACTGCTGGCGTTTACCAGCAGGACCCAGGCCATATTATTTTCAAATACATTCAAACTTTTGAAATGGTAGTAAACAATGATAAAATAATAATTCAATAAAAACTTTAAGGTCGAGTTGCTTCTTTCATGCAATGACAATCAGGTGCACATAATGCTCAAAATTCTACTAGTCGAGATTTTTGCCTCAGGCTTCAATTCATCTGCAGAACACAGTGTAAAATAACACAGTGTAAAATTTGCAATGAAGGAGCAGAAATGATTCAAAATGACAAATATGACAAACTGTTTCTTTCCATCAAGCATGCATAAATGTATACAACTGTTGCACCAATTTTGGCTCAATATTTGGCTTTCACTGCCTTATACCATTAAAATATATTCACTTAAATTTGCCTTCAATGTATATTCTGAGATAAGTTAGGTGCACTATTTATAGGAAATTAAGTTTGGAATGAGGCCAAATCTGAAATTTAGAATTACTCAAATTGGACTCTGAAATTAGCAGAGGCAAATATCCCCAATTAATTAAAGAGATACTATCTACTCTGAATAGTTTTCCATACCTCAGTAATTTATACTTAGACACAAATGCCTTGGTACAGTCCCCGTGCGAACACTTGTAGGGTCTTTCTCCAGTGTGTGAATATGAATGCACTTTCAATTTCTCAACACTAGTGAAGATCTTGCCACACAACTGACAAGGAAAGGATTTTCTGGATTTGGTTTCACTACGTTTACGTTTCCCTGCTAGAATCTTCTGAGTTTCCGTTACTTCTAAAAGAGCACAAGGGATGACAGTGGCCATCGCAGTCTACTGCAGACCCAATTACTGGACTCTTAGTGTTTGCCCAGTTGCACTGATATAACTTCTTCGGCTTCTTCTTTCAGATGTAGTTTCATGTGTTCAATACATTTGGCATTTAGGACCTATAAGCAAAAGTTAAGTTTCACAGTCATTTTAGGCATGGTGTGACTGAAATTATTTCAGAAGACTGTTTATAATGGCATCAATATTACTACTATGTTGCATACTCAACCAAAATATTAAAAAAACGACCTTCTACCCTGACCACATTTTCCTGCGCTATGCCCATAACCGATGATTCCCATATTATCTAGAAATCTGTCACTATCACCATGAGCACAATAACTGAGCATTGATAACTGCTGGGGTTGAGAATTCCAGAGGTTCACTACTCTTCAAATGAATACATTTCTAATCTTAATTTTAAATGGCCTAACCCTTATTCTGAAGTTGTAACTCCCTGGTTCTATACACCACAACCAAGAGAAACATCCTCCCTGTTTCTGGTGTATCACTCTCAAGAATTTTGTACATTTGGATAAGATCTCTTCTAAACTTTAGAGAATTCAATTTCAGTTCATTCCATCTTTTCCCCATACAACACACAATCCCTCTCCCCCAAAATTCCTGGAACTTGTCTATTGAATCTTCACTGCACTTCTATAGGAAGTACCCTTCTTAGGCGAGGAGACCAAAACTGTACACAGTTCTCCTGATGTGGTTTTACCAACATCCTGAACAATTGCTATAAAACTTCCTTATTCGCATATTCAAACACTCGTATAATGAAGGCTAATGTTTAATTTGCCATCTGCACATGGACATTTGCCTTCAGCAATTTTAGACAACGATACCTAGTTTCATTTCAATATCCACACTACTCAATCTCTAATCATTTAACAAATGCTGCACTTGTCTGTTATGTGTACTGGTACATATTTTCCATATATTTCATGGAGTACCTCGTAGTCTGCGGCCTCACAGTACCAGACACAGCTTCAATCCTGACCATGGGTGCTGTCTGTGTGGAGTTTGCATCTTCTACCTGTGGGTAGGGATTTCCTCTGAGTACAGTACCCCCCACAAGTCAAAGATGGGCAGGTTGATAGGTTAAATGACTTCTGTAGGTGCGTAGATAAGTGGTAGAATCTAGAAGCAGTTAATGGGAATGCACAATTAGTGTAAATGGATTGCTGATTGCAGTTTGGGCTTGATGGGCTGAAGGGCCTGTTTCTATACCATATCCCTTTATGACCTACTCACTCAGCTTATCTATATCCTCTTTGAATCTCTACACATTCTCCTTAGTACTCATAATGTGATTCCACACCACAGGTTCCTCATCATTTATACCACTTGTCACATCCACAAAGAGCCCCAATAGATCAGTCAAATGACTTTTCACTTCATAAATCCATATCCGTTCTACTCAATTCTGTTAATTTCAAGGTGTCCTGTTATAAAATTGTTTCTACCATACCAACATCCTTGGTGAGATAACAATGATAGTATCCATTTTTATCCCGCCCTCCATTCTTGAAGAGTGGAATCAGATTTGCTATCTTTAAATTCAAAGAAACCTTATAGCAAAACAGTGGTTCAGGCAGCATCTGTCGAGAGAATGAATACACGCAGTTTTGGGTCAGGATCCTTCTTCAGACTCCAGCTGAAACCAGAAGAAAGGATCCAGACCCAAAACATTGGGTCTGCCCATTCCCTCCACAGCTGCTGCCTGGCCTGCTAGGATCCACTAGCACTTTATGTTTTGTTCACGATTCCATCATCTCCAATTACCTTATAGCCCTGTTACAGGTTGTAAAAAACATTCAATAAAACCTTATTTTGTTGGTTATGATCAAAGTGTCAGATTCAGCAGTGTTACTCATAAGGACAGAAGATAGAGCAGGCCCCGTCCCATTCTCATAATGACCTTTCAGTCCTGGGCCACCTTCATTGCCAGAGTCAGGCCACATGCAAACTGGAGAAACAGCACCTCGTATAGCTTACAACCGAATGGTATGAATGTTGAATTCTTCAACTTTGCATAACCTTCTATTAACCCCCCCACAACCCACTCCCCCCGCATTTCCTTTCCGCACCTCCCCCTCTCCTCCCTGTGCAACACCTAGACTCTCACCTATTTCTTTCCTCCCCCTCCACTTGCTACTTTCCTTCCTCTAGCTTCATAATTGGCAACTCTTCAATCCAGTCTCAGACCACCTCATGAAAAAACAGGAAGGCAGACTATTATCTGAATGGTGTCAAGTTGGTTTTCATTTCAAATTTCCAGCACTTGGATTTGATTCATGTTCTATCCTTGAAGACTGTCCTCCTGATGACTTGGTATCATCCGTTAATATGGCTACTATATATTCAGTCCTGTCAATCAAGTCATTAATACATTGAGCCACAGCACTAAACCCTGTAGGGTTACATATTAGTTATACATTAGTTATAGTGTAATACATACACTAGTTACATATTACAAATCCAAAAATGACCTATGTATTCCAGATCTCTTTTTTCTTAGCCGCTTGCCTATTCATGCCAATATATTGCTCTCATCCCACGCACACTTATTTTGTCAGGTAACCCTTGGGTACTGCCTTCTCGAATGCCTTCTGGAAATCAAATACAATTCCACTAATTCGGCTCAATCCTTCCCATTTCCTATTTTCTTTCTCTCAAAAGAACCTGGTTAATTTGTCAACACCATTTCCTTTCCATAAAACCGTTGACTGCTTTATTTTCTTATGATTTTCTAAATATTCCACTATTATAACCTAATTAATGAATTTCATCATTTTCCCCATTGAAGATATTAGGTTAGCTGGCTTACAATTCCATGCCATCTAATGCACTCCATTCTTTAATTGTGGCATTACATTTGCCGTTTTCCAATCCTCTGAGACAGCTCCAGAATCTGGGGAACTTTGGAGAATTACAACCAACACATCAAAAGTTAACAATCTTCATTAAAACACCCCTTAACCTAAGGAATTTCATTGATGTGTGCTACAAAACTATGACATGCTAATACAGTAAATCTCTGATAATCTGCCGTTGTACTATTCAGAAATAACTGAAGGATTGGCATTTGGCTCAACAAATATTGTTTCCTACATTACCTAGAGACTGCACACCCTCGAGTTTCACTGTGGCAAGACTCAATGGTCTCTAATCTCCAACTCCCCACACAAGAATCACTGCATTACCACCACATACCAGGTTCCCATGATCCTGAAACTTGCCAAGTTCACTGAATACAGATATAGACACCATTATAAGTGTGTAATAACTTGCAGAAAGTCATAAATGTGTGGGAAAATTAATAGTTATAACGTATAATAATGCGGAAAATGGGACAGTTCAGCATCACATATTTGTTTTGTTTTCTTTAATTGTTAATTGCTATGAAATTGGGTGGGAAGAAGAGCTGGAGAAGAAAAAGTTTACCTGCTCATAGATTTTTCCTCCTAGTTTTATTCATGGTGGAAATTAACACTTTCCATAGTTGGAATCAGTTTCAGGCCCATATTTTGTTTGTCAATGTGCCCCAGCTTTCTACAAATCATAAATCTAAAACCTGGGGGGGGGAAAAAAAAAGAAACAAAAAAAATAATGCTACAGCTGTTTAAATCAAGTATTGTTGCAACGTCTTTCTCATAAAAGGAAAATAAAACATATAAGATAACTTTGTTAGCTAGTGGTAAGGTTTTGTAGAATTGTGCAAACAAGTTAAAATTACATAAAACTTAGTTTAGTTTATTATTACTGTCACATGTACCAAGGTACAGTGAAAAGCTTTTGAATGAATGAATAAGTTCATTGGCCATGTATTCACATACAAGGAATTTGCCTTGGTACTCCGCCCGCAAGTGACAACATGACATACAGTGATAGTTAAGAATGATACATAAAACATTAAACATTAATAATAAAACATTATTGATTAAGCATGTGAATTAAATGAAATACCAGAGCAAAAGGAGGCTACAGATTACATGCTAACTGGTCAAAGAAAAGACTATACGTGATACAATCAAGCCATCCACAGTGTACAGATGAAGGGTACAACATTTAGTGTGTTAAAGTCTGATTAAAGATATTTCAAAGGTCTCCAATAAGGTAGATGGGAGGTTAGGACCACACTCTAGCTGGTGAGAGTATGGTTCTGTTGCCTGATAAAAGCTGGGGGGAAAACTTGTCCCTGAATCTGGAAGTATGCGTTTTCAAACTTCAATACCTCTTGCCTGATGAGAGAGAGAAGTGGAAGCTTCCAGGGTGTGACCAGTCCTTGGTTATGCTTGTGGCCTTGCCAAGGCATCGTGAAGTGTAGATGGAGTCAATGGAAGGGAGGTTGGTTTGCGTGATAGTCTAGGCTATGTCTACAACTCTCTGTAATTTCTTGGGGTCTTGGTTGACGCACCCCAATAAAATATTTGCTACATCAGTAGAGGTTGGTGAGGGTTGTTCTGGACATGACAAACTTTCTAAGCATTTTAAGGAAGTAGAGGCGTGGGTGAGTTTTATGGAACACCAAGAGATGTGGCTACTCCAGGACAAATAGCTGGTTATATTTATTTCTAAGAACTTGAAGCTTTCAACCATTTCTACTTTGGCATCATCAATGTATACCAGGGAAGATGGAACCGTTGACAATGACGGACAAGACGGTCGAGGAGCAAGGCCGGTAAGAGAGGGAACCGGCGTCTGTTCTACTACAACCTCAAGGGAGGCACCCCGGGGCACAAAGGTGGATGGGCAAGGAGGGGGAATGTCATGTCCAAGGAAAGCAATGGCTTGAGGCCTGCAGCAGACTTGGGCTTGCCTGGATTGGGCACTGTTTGTAAGAACTAGAGCGCAGAATGGACTTTGAAAAATGGGCTACAACGTGGCATCTCTTGCATGTGGGATCTGTGGACTATTTCTGTACACTTGCTAATCGAGAACACGCTTGGGTATGGGAATACCATACTGGACTGCATGTAAGAAAATAATTTCACTGTGCTTTTGCATGTGACAATAAAAACACCATTGAATCATTGGGTGTACAGTTTCACTTCCTGAAGTTAATCACATTCTTCTTTGTCCTGCTGACAACGAGGGAGAGGTTACATAGAAACATAGAAAATAGGTGGAGGAGGTCATTCGGCCCTTTGAGCCAGCACCGCCATTCATTGTGTTCATGGCTGATCGTCCCCAATCAATAGCCCGTGCCTGCCTTCTCCCCATATCATAGAAACATAGAAAATAGGTGCAGGAGTAGGCCATTCGGCCCGCACCGCCATTCAATATGATCATGGCAGATCATCCAACTCAGTATCCTGTACCTGCTTTCTCTCCATACCCCCTGATCCCTTTAGCCACAAGGGCCACATCTAACTCCCTCTTAAATAAAGCCAATGAACTGGCCTCAACTACCTTCTGTGGCAGAGAATTCCAGAGATTCACCACTCTCTGTGAGAAAAATGTTTTCCTCATCTCGGTCCCAAAAGATTTCCCCCTTATCCTTAAACTGTGACCCCTTGTTCTGGACTTCCCCAACATCTGGAACAATCTTCCTGCATCTAGCCTGTCCAACCCCTTAAGAATTTTGTACGTTTCTATAAGATCCCCCCTCAATCTTCTAAATTCTAGCGAGTACAAACCGAGTCTATCCAGTCTTTCTTCATATGAAAGTCCTGACATCTAAGGAATCTGGTGAACCTTCTCTGTACTCCCTCTATGGCAAGAATGTCTTTCCTCAGATTAGGAGACCAAAACTGTACGCAATACTCCAGGTGTGGTCTCACCAAGACCCTGCACAACTGCAGTAGAACCTCCCTGCTCCTATACTCAAATCCTTTTGCTATGAATGCTAACATACCATTCGCCTTCTTCACTGCCTGCTGCACCTGCATGCCTACTTTTAATGACTGGTGTACCATGACACCCAGGTCTCGTTGCATCTCCCCTTTTCCTAATCGGCCACCATTCAGATAATAGTCTACTCTCCTGTTTTTGCCACCAAAGTGGATAACCTCACATTTATCCACATTATACTGCATCTGCCATGCATTTGCCCACTCACCCAGCCTATCCAAGTCACCTTGCAGCCTCCGAGCATCCTCCGCCCAGCTTCGTGTCATCCGCAAACTTGGAGATGTTGCATTCAATTCCCTCGTCCAAATCATTAATATATATCGTAAATAGCTGGGGTCCCAGCACTGAGCCTTGCGGTACCCCACTAGTCACTTGATCCCTTGATTCCACTAGCCCCTAGAACTCTAACTAACTCTCTCTTAAATCCATCCAGTGACTTGGCCTCCACTGCCCTCTGTGGCAGGGAATTCCACAAATTCACAACTCTCTGGGTGAAAAAGTTTCTCACCTCAGTCTTAAATGGCTTCCCCTTTATTCTAAGACTGTGGCCCCTGGTTCTGGACTCGCCCAACATTGGGAACATTTTTTCTGCATCTAGCTTGTCTGGTCCTTTTATAATTTTATATGTTTCCATAAGATCCCCCTCATCCTTCTAAACTCCAGTGAATACAAGCCTAGTCTTTTCAATCTTTCCTCATATGACAGTCCCGCCATCCCAGGGATCAATCTCGTGAACCTACGCTGCACTGCCTCAATCACAAGGATGTCCTTCCTCAAATTAGGAGACCAAAACTGTACACAATACTCCAGATGTGGTCTCACCAGAGCCCTATACAACTGCTGAAGAACCTCTTTACTCCTATACTGAAATCCTCTTGTTATGAAGGCCAGCATTCGATTAGCTTTCTTCACTGCCTGCTGTACCTGCACGCCAACTTTCAGTGACTGGTGTACAAGGACTCCCAGGTCTCGCTGCACCTCCCCCTTACCTAACCCCATTGAGATAATAATCTGCCCCCCTTGTTTTTGCTGCCAAAGTGGATAACCTCACATTTATCTATATTATACTGCATCTGCCAACTCACTCAATCTGTCCAGGTCACCCTACAACCTCCTAACATCCTCTTCACAGTTCACACTGCCACCCAGCTTTGTGTCATCCGCAAACTTGCTAGTATTGCTCCTAATTCCCTCTTCCAAATCATTAATATATATGGTAAACAGTTGCGACCCCAACACCGAGCCTTGCGGCACTCCACTCGCCACTGCCTGCCATTCTGAAAGGACCCGTTCACTCCTACTCTTTGCTTCCTGTCTGCCGACCAATTTTCTATCCATGTCAACACCCTACCCCCAATACCATGTGCTCTAATTTTGTTGTCTTGGCATCAGGTTAGGAGGCTGTTCTCCTCATGACTTGATATCCGGCCCACTACGGTGGTGTCGTCTGCAAGCTTGTAAATTGAGCTGGATTGGTATTTGGCTGCAGTCACGGGTGTCTAAGGAGTATAGTTGGGGGCTGTGAACGCATCCTTGCGGTGCACCAGTGTTGAGGGTTATTGTAGAGGATTTGTCACATATTCTCACCAATTGTGGTTTGTTAATTAAGATGTCAAGGATCCAGTTGCAAAGGGGAGTGCTGACTCCAAGTTCCACGAATTTGGAGAGGAGCTTAGTTGGGATATTGCTATTGAAAGTGGAGCTGTTGTCTTTCAAATGGAAGCACTGATGTAGGTGTCCTTCTTATCCAGCTGCTCCAGGGATGAATGCAGAGCCAGGGAGACATTAGCCATGGATCTGTTGTGACGGTAGCCAAACTGCAGTGGACCAAGGTTGCTTGGTAGGCTGGTTTTAATGTGTGCTATGACCAGCTTCTTAAAGCACTTCATTGGATGGATTGCATGGATCAGGGAAGGTACTGCATCCGTGGATAATAAGGGAAATCAGGGATAGTATCAAAGCAAAAGATGAAGCATACAAATTAGCTAGAAAACAGCATACCAGAGGACTGGGAGAAATTCAGAGTCCAGCAGAGGAGGATAAAGAGCTTAATTAAGAAAGGGAAAATAGATTATGAAAGAAAACTGGCAGGGAACATAAAAACTGACTGCAAAAGTTTTTATAGATATGTGAAGGGAAAAAGATTAGTTAAAACAAATGTAGGTCCCTTGCAGTCAGAAACAGGTGAATTGATCATGGGGAACAAGGACATGGCAGACCAATTGAATAACTACTTTGGTTCTGTCTTCACTAAGGAAGACAAATAATCTGCCAGAAATAGCAGGGGACCAGGGGTCAAATGAGATGGAGGAACTGAGTGAAATCCAGGCTAGCCGGGAAGTGGTGTTAGATAAATTGAATGCATTAAAGGCTGATAAATCCCCAGGGCCAGATAGGCTGCATCCCAGAGTACTTAAGGAAGTAGCCCCAGAAATAGTGGATGCATTAGTGATAATTTTTCAAAACTCTTTAGATTCTGGAGTAGTTCCTGAGGATTGGAGGGTAGCTAATGTAACCCCACTTTTTAAAAAGGGAGGGAGAGAGACAACTGGGAATTACAGACCAGTTACTCTAACATCGCTAGTGGGGAAAATGCTAGTCCGTTATTAAAGATGGGATAGCAGCACATTTGGAAAGTGGTGAAATCATTGGACAAAGTCAGCATGGATTTAAGAAAGGTAAATGATGTCTGACGAATCTTATAGAATTTTTCGAGGATGTAACTAGTAGAGTGCATAAGGGAGAACCAGTGGATGTGTTATATCTGGACTTTCAGAAGACTTTCGACAAGGTCGCACATAAGAGATTAGTATGCAAACTTAAAGCACACGGTATTGGTGGATCAGTATTGATGTGGATAGAGAACTGGCTGGCAGACAGGAAGCAAAGAGTAGGAATAAACGGGCCTTTTCAGAATGGCAGACATTGACTAGTGGGGTACTGCAAGGCTCAGTGCTGGGACCCGAGCTATTTCCAAAATATATATTAATGATCTGGATTAGGGAATTGAATGCAACATCTCCAAGTTTGCGGATGACACGAAGCTGGGGGGCAGTGTTAGCTGTGAGAAGGATGCTAGGAGGCTGCAAGGTGACTTGGATAGGTTGGGTGAGTGGGCAAATGCATGGCAGATGCAGTATAATGTGGATAAATGTGAGGTTATCCACTTTGGTGGCAAAAACAGGAAAGTAGACTATTATCTGAATGGTGGCCGATTAGGAAAAGGGAAGATGCAACGAGACCTGGGTGTCATGGTACACCAGTCATTGAAAGTAGGCATGCAGGTGCAGCAGACGGTGAAGAAAGCAAATGGTATGTTAGCATTCATAGCAAAAGGATTTGAGTATAAGAGCAGGGAGGTTCTACTGCAGTTGTACAGGGTCTTGATGAGACCACACCGGGAGTATTGCGTACAGTTTTGGTCTCCTAATCTGAGGAAAGACATTCTTGCCATAGAGGGAGTACAGAGAAGGTTCACCAGACTGATTCCTGGGATGGCAGGACTTTCATTTGTAGAAAGACTGGATAGACTCGGCTTGTACTCGCTAGAATTTAGAAGATTGAGGGGGGATCTTATAGAAACTTACAAAATTCTTAAGGGGTTGGACAGGCTAGATGCAGGAAGATTGTTCCCGATGTTATATAGAAACATAGAAAATAGGTGCAGGAGTAGGCCATTCGACCCTTCGAGCCTGCACCGCCATTCAATATGATCATGGCTGATCATCCAACTCAGTATCCTGTACCTGCTTTCTCTCCATACCCCCTGATACCTTTAGCCACAAGGGCCACATCTAACTCCCTCTTAAATATAGCCAATGAACTGGCCTCCTACATTCTGTGGCAGAGAATTCCAGAGATTCACCACTCTCTGTGTGAAAAATGTTTTTCTCATCTCAGTCCTGAAAGATTTCCCTTTTATCCTTAAACTGTGACCCCTTGTTCTGGACTTCCCCAACATCGGGAACAATCTTCCTGCATCTAGCCTGTCCAACCCCTTAAGAATTTTGTAAGTTTCTATAAGATCCCCCCTCAATCTTCTAAATTCTAGCGAGTACAAGCCATGTTGGGGAAGTCCAGAACAAGGGGTCACAGTTTAAGGATAAGGGGGAAGTCTTTTAGGATCGAGATGAGAAAAACATTTTTCACACAGAGAGTGGTGAATCTGTGGAATTCTCTGCCACAGAAGATAGTTGAGGCCAGTTCATTGACTATATTTAAGAGGGAGTTAGATGTGGCCCTTGTGGCTAAAGGGATCAGGGGGTATGGAGAGAAGGCAGGTACAGGATACTGAGTTGGTTGATCAGCCATGATCATATTGAATGGCGGTGCAGGCTCGAAGGGCCGAATGGCCTACTCCTGCACCTATTTTCTATATTTCGGCAGCTGTCAAAGTCACATAACAGTCGGCATTAAGGCACGAGATTTTGCTTTTCTTTGACACCAGTATGATAATGGTCTTCGTGAAGTAAGTGGGTACCTCAGAACAGAGTAGGGATAGATTAAAGATGTTCGTGAACACTCCCGCTAGGTGGCCACGCAATTCTTAAGGAGGTGACCAGAGACTCCATCTGGGCCAGTTGCTTTCCGTGGGTTCCGTAGAAAGAAATTCAATGCAATAAATATTATCACATCTCAGAATAGGGCCAAAGAAGTACTTTCATATAGCTTTTATTCATATCAGTGGTGCACAACATTTTTTCACTAAAATGGAAATCCTAATCATTTAAGGTCCTGGAAAATGGTGATGCTGAATGAGTTTCAGATAATTAACAATTAAATGTATTTAGGTTTAGTTCTGTGAATGTGGGCTTTGCTGGCAAGAACATTTGCTATCCATCCTTAATTACCCTTGAAAATGTCAGTCAGCAGTTGTTTGGGTGAAGGTATTTGCAGTGTTGTTGAATAGGGAGTTACATGATTTAGATTCAGTGACTGGAAAAAAGTGATTAATTTCCAAGTCAAGATGATATGCAGCATTAAGCATCTAAGAAACTGGAGTTGGTGGAACAGGAGGTACTACACCTCCAGTTTGTTTGCCCACACACTGGTAGTGGAGGGGGCCAAAGACAGACATGTTGGTGTTGAAATGGGAAGGGGAATTGAATTTGCTGGCAATTGGGAGGTAGGACAGCAAGGTGCAAAGAGTACAGAGGAGGCTACAAAAGTGTGTGGGTCAAGATCTAGCAATGGAATATAATGTGGGAAAATATGAACATTATTTTCATATTGACAGGAAAAGTAAAAAATCAGCATATTATATAATGAGCAAGAAATTATGGAGCTTTAGGATGTAAAAGGGTAAGATGGTGGGGAAACAGCACTTCATATTTCGCTTGGGCATCTTCCAACCCAGCAGTATGAATTTTGATTTTTCTAATTTCAAGTAACCCTTGCATTTCCCCTCTGTCCCTTCCCCACCCTAGTCATCTTACTAGTTTCACTGTCTCCCTGCTTAGTTTCACTGTTTGCATCCACTCACTATCACCTCTTCCACAGCCAACAATGGAACATTATGGGTTCCATCTTTCCTTGATCACCGTTGCTAAGTTTGATTTCTTTTCCTGTCTTTCATGAATTCCGTTTCATACCTCTGGTTTCCCTCTCCCCTGACTCAGTCTGAAGAAGGGTCTCGATCCAAAACATCACATATTCCCTTTCTCCAAGATGCTGCCTGCCCTGCTGAGTTACTCTAGAATTTTGTGTCTATCTTTTGTGTAAACCAGCATCTGCAGTTCCTTCCTACACAAGATGGTAGCATATTGATTTACCTTGCATATTATAGTGTATAAAATATACATTAAGTGTTTTTCTGCCCCTTAAAGGTTAGGTTTATTTGAATAGATGAGCTGCATGGTTCAGTTGTACATATATAAGTAGTCAGTCTTCTGGAAATATTTCCTTCACCAGGATAATAACAGTCTTTGCAGATATGGTAAACAAGGGCCTAGTGTAGTAGCAATGTTACAACATTTTGAGATTTTAAAAATAAAGTCTGCAATTTATCCCATCAGATAAAGCATAAAAATAAGTTTAATTTGACACCTAATTCACTTTCATATCTTCAGTATTAAAAAAGTTATGGCCATTTTCATACTCGGAAATTAGCATCTTGTTCCCTATTGCTTTTCCATTCTTAACACAAAAGCTGTGATCGAGGACAGTCAAAAGCCCATAACTTTCTTAAAAATTAAGAGAACTGAAAGAAATTTTCAATTATTATAGATTGAAGCATTCTGAAATAAATATGAAACAATCTTACTTAGATGACATGAAATTAAAGCATATAATTAGTTAGTTACCTAATTGTAGCTAATTACAAAATTCAATTACTAGATCTAAACATCTATCAATTTCTTAAGAATAGATTAACATTTTTAAATAGCCTAAGTGTCCAAATAACATTCACACAAGAATTCACAATATAACATCATTTTTAAATCTCATTGTCATGAATTTACAGGCCAAATGGAAGGAATTGAATGTTTAATACCTGTAAATTAATGGGCATTTAAATCATTTTGCGAGTGAGGTTTTCTGGAACGCGATCGTTTGGAACGTTGATTTGCGGTGAATTTAACCCCGTATCGGCATGAAAAATTCTGCCGTTAGTTTGGGGGAAAAAAATCACCGTTTCGCATGAAAAAATATGAATTAAAGGCTTCTTAAGAAGCACTTTTATACATTAAAATAAACTACTTTCGTTTACCTGTCCCGTGTGTGAAATCCGTCCCCGTTGTCGGCGTTGACGGCTTCAGAAGCTGATTTTAAAATGACTCCAGCGCTGACATTGTCGATTTAATAAAAATAAAAAATACACAAAACGCCCGTAGGAACGATTTTTCAGCAAACGCTTGTACTCCAACGAAATATAATACAGGACAAGGTAGGAGAAACCCGCGTTTTAACCCCGCCCCCCCCTTAAAGGCGCCAAAATCGCGCACACGGCCAGTGGCAGAATTACACCGCCGCTGAGGGTAAGTATTGTAACATACCTAAGTGCAGCACATAGGACAACATAAATGAAGACTGGAGTAAAAAAAGTGCTGGAGTAACTCGGGTCAGGCAGCATCTGTGGAAGGGATAAATGTTTCACGCCAGGACCCTCTTTAGACGGATTGTAGTATGGACTTAGAGGGTGGTGGAGGGAGGGGGAAGGAAAGCTGGAAAAGAGAGAGGTGGGTCAAAGCTAGGGAAGTAATAGGTGGATACAGGTGAGAAGGGTATTGATGGTCACTGGCTTCACCCATCTGCCAAAGGCTGGAGATAAAAGGAGACAAAAGGGTGTCAGATAAAGATTAAAATGTAGTCAGAGGGAAAGGAATAGAAAGAAGGGCTTGATAGTAAGAGAAACGAGTGAGGCTCATTACTTAAACTTGTAGAATAAAAATGCCCACACCGTTGGGTTGCAAGCCAAACAGAATAGGAGGTGCCATTCCTACAATTTGTGTGGTCTCACTCAGGTAATCGAGGCCCATGACAGAAAGGTTAGTATGGAAGGAGTTAAAGTAGTTAGCAATTGGAGATCCAGCAGGTCTTGGCAGACTAAACAAATATTTCACAAAATGGCTGCTTCTCTGTGCTTGGACTCACCAATGTAAACTTATCTAGGCTTAATATATTTGGAGTCAACATTACCGAGCTGCCAACTCTCACGCATTTCGCCAAATTCTCACGCTCTCCACAGAATTTCAAAACTGATATCAACTGCATGGGCCGCGGGTGTTGGAGAGCCTGGGCGGAGGGAAGGATGGAAGCAGAAGCAGCGGCGGCAGGGACAGATGTGGATGGGGAGCCGGGGCTGGCGAGTGTTTGCCGGGCTAGCGAGTCACTCGCTGCAGCTCCGGCCATGGAGCAGCCTCAGTGCAAGAGTCCAGGGCTGTCGGAGGCGTCGGAAGCGTTGCGCCGCTGCCCCGTGAGTCTCTGCGCCGAATTGAACCTGGTGACTGGCATGGACCAGGCTGCAGCTCGGTGCATCCTGGAGGACAACCAGTGGCTGCTGGAAGTAGGTACAAAGCACTGGGTAGAAGCGGTGGAAGATAGTGGCCTTCAATTGGGGGTGGTTGGAGAAAGAATCCTGCTTGCCTGCTAGATTTTTACTTACTGTAACTGCAGGAAAAATGTTCCCGATGTTGGGGGAGTTCAGAACCAGGGGTCACAGTTTAAGAATAAGTAGTAGGCCATTTAGGACTGAAATGAGGACAAACTTTCTTCATCCAGAGAGTTGTGAATATGTGGAATTCTCTGCCACAGAAGGCAGTGGAGGCCAATTCACTGGATGTTTTCAAGTGAGTGTTACATTTAGCTCTTGGGGCTAGCAAAATTAAGGGATACGGTGAAAAAACAGGAAAGTACTGATTTTAGATGAACAGCCATGATCAAATTGAATGGCAGTGCTGGCTCGAAGGGCCGAATGGCCTATTCCTGCACCTATTTTCTTTGTTTCTATGCTTGAGTATATGGCAATAAAACTCGACCACTTGATTTTTAAGCATTCATGCATGGTGGAGGTTGAATGTAGTCAGAGTGATACAGTGGGAAAACAGGACCTTCGGCCCAACTTGCCCACACCAGCCAACATGTCCCAGCTACACTACCTGCTTTTGGTCCATATCCCGCCAAACCAGTCCTATCCATGTATCAGTCTAACTGTTTTTTAAATGTTGGGATAGTTCCTGCCTCAACTACCTCCTCTGGCAGCTTGTTCCATACACCCACCACCCTTTGTGTGAAAAAAGTTACCCCTTAAAAAGTTACCTTAAAAATACTTTAAACAAAAAACATTGAAATCATACTTCTACAAGGCACTAAAACATGATTTTAATACATCAAATTTCAAAAAGTCCCTACCATGTGAGGGGGACAACCCCCTCTCATACCCTCCCCCCACTCGGTCACTCCACTGCCTCACCGGGTACCCCCCAAGGCCAGTGATCAGTGATCGCTCAGTCCCCCCCACTTTCAAAAATGCTCCGCGGCCCCTGGTTTAGACGGAGCACTGCCAGATGTGAGCAGGGAACTGAGGCCAGTTGTCCATGATGTCTGGATCCCAATGCTCAGCGCTTTGTGTTTTGGAGTTGGCTAATGTTATTGATTTGTAATTAGCCTGATTTGTAATTAGTTGACAAAACCTTAATTTATTAATCCGGAATATCCAGGGGGATGTGATAAGTATATGAAAATGACATGCAAGGTGTCAGGCCGTCTGTCACAACATACAACCCCGATAACCCATTATTTCCTTCAGTTAAATATTGGGAAGGTAGCACTATTGTCATTTGCCACTCAACTATTATGTTTGTTTACCTCACTGACTATTTCTAAACCCCCCACTCCCCCAAATTCCTTTGACACGTTGAATAGAAATGTCCCCAATCTCATTATTTTATTAATTGAACATGTAGATGAACATCCTCAAGGAGTGTAATCAGATGGAAACGGATTCAGATGCGATGTTTAAGAGCTTGTTCAAAGAAGGGGCATATTTTAAAGGAGCGACAGAGATACTTGCAGGGGAATGTGTGAGGTCATTATTTGTTTTTAGTTTTAGCTTGAACCAGGATATCTGAAGATTCAAAGTTTAATATAGTAATTGTGCTGATACTGACTCCAACCAACCACGTAATATCATCCATTCTGGAGGTTTTATTTTTCTGATGCCATTTAAACTTCACTTGGATATCAATCACTTCAATGTAAAAGTAATTGGGAATGGGGAGCATTGGAACAAAAATTTCCCCTCGGTACATATTAATTGTAATATAATAATGTATGCATGTTGGTAGGTGCAATCAAAACAACAATCTTTTTTTAAAATCATTGTTGTGTTATGAATACCACAGAAAATATTATGTACTCTTAAGATCACATTAAATAGAATATTATTGCTTAAATATATAGTTATTGGACTTTGCATTTCGGAAAAGTCCCAGATGAGAGCAAGACAGCTATATACTGAAAATATTGGGGGTGAAAATGACTTCAGGACAGTTTGTTAGGAGAATGAAGGAAATGGTAACCGGATACTTATACAGCTGTGTGAGTATAATTTTATGGATGAGAAATTGTGTTCAATCAATTAATGACTTCTTTGCCAAAGTAACTAGCATGTTAGATAATAAAGAAGCCAATGGATGTAGCAAAATTTGTTATACAAAATTTGGTCCATGAAGTGCCCCATAAAAGATTACCGCATTAGATAAGCACCTGGTTAGGTTAAGGTGATAGGTTAAGTCCAGGGGGTCAGATATGGGGCTTTATGTGTGGGCCAGATATATTGTCAGTGCAGAGGGGCTAGGAGCAAGGTCAAGTGTGCATCCAGAGTCAAGATCTGGAATAGTACTAGGTGTGCAGTCAAAGCTGGGACAATGGGAGTGTTCAGCAATGGGAAACTAGTCAAGTCAAGTGTGTTTTATTGTCATATGTCCTGGACAGGACAATGAAATTCTTACTTGCTGCAGCACAACAGAATATGTGAATATGTAAACATTGTATATAACGGGGGGGAAAAAGAAAAAGTTCAATAAATAACAAATATAGTGCAAATAACAAATAATATAGTCTTTTGCAGTTCAGAGCTGATAGCTTATTTGTTGTGTTTAATAGCCTGATGGCTGTTGGGAAGAAGCTGTTCCTGAACGTTACAGTCTTCAGGCTCCTGTACCTTCTTCCTGATGGCAGTGGTGAGATAAGTGTGTGGCCAGGATGGTGTGGGTCCATGATGATTTAGGCTACCTTTGAGCCAGCGACTACGATAGATCCCTTCAACGTTGGGGAGGTCAAAGCTGGTGATGGACTGGGCAGTGGTCACAACTTTTTGTAGTCTTTTTCGCTCCTGGACATTCAAGTTGCTGAACCAGGCCACGATGCAACTGTGGCCTGGTTCAGCAACGGTTAAGCAGCTAATCAGGTAAGCAGCTATGATCAGGGTAGAATAGGGGGCCAGGTGTAAGGCCTGGAATGAGAGAAGGTATGCAACTGGAGTCAGGGTCAGGAGTAGTACCAGGTGTGCAGTGAGACGCAGGTTGGTCAACATGGGCCAAGTGTTTGATTATAATCTGATTTCCATACATGAATACACTTAAGATCATTCATGTGCTGCACCTGTTGATCCGAGCCTGGCTCTACTGTGGAATATAATTTAGCCTAACCTTATTCATAGCTAATCCAATTTAAAGCATATTGCATTCAAGTGTAAGTTATAAGAGTTAACTCTTAATTATAAGAGTTTAAAAATTAGAATGTAATTTACTATACAAATCAGACTTGCACTGTTGCTTTAAGTGCTGCCGCAGTGGATAAGTGCAGAGATGTGAATATTTCCTCTGACATCTTCCTTCTGCATGCCAGAGAAAGGACTTTTAATTGCGAAAAACTGATGAACTTTAACAAAACACACCACGCAAACAATAGTTGTTTTTTTGTTGAGAAATCAAAGAATAAAGCATAATTTATCAGGATAGTAAATTCGATTTTCAAATTAACCTTTTGGGAATCTGTACCAGCACTCTCAAGTCGCAAGGGTGCATGATCTGATATCACAAGCTTGTGGCTAGGCGATTATAAATGGAATTACTCCAGTAAGATTCAAGGTGGAAAAGTATTAGAGAACAAAACATTGCAGTGGTGTGAGAATGAGACAAAATGGTATCTGTAATTCTCAACTTATCACATGTGCAGCACCAAAGCAGGTTAATGTAGCTGCAGAGTACCGAAGGTTAACTGTGCATGGTGTCCATTGCCTCCCAGATGACTATGAGAGTTGTTGCAATACCAACATTAATACAGCTTGATAAGTGACATGGTGACTGAAGCAAATATTGGGAGACCTCTAGCAAATGTGATGGACCTCCAAAACAGGAATTTAAATGAGTAACTAGACTAAGTGGGACCCATTGGGTCCCAGTCACACGGGAGGCCTGGTCCCCCCCCCCCCCCAACCTAACCCCTTCCCCAACACAATATTCCACCATTCACCTGTTCCCCCAACGCAACCCGTCCCCCCAAAGCAATATTCCACCACTCTGGGGAGGGGGTACCTTCAAAACCTTCATAACTTTTGTACTATTTCACCGATCGGAACAAAACTTATTTGACTTGCAGCAGAGGAGAATGGTGAGGAAGGTGGCGAAAAATCATAGCGCTATGGGGGATCGTTTTTGCGCAAATTTAATTACAACGCAGACAGGAAGTGGTCAAGATGAGAGTTTTATTAATCGTATAGTAGATGGAAAAAAAGTTAATTGGGGAAGGAACAGTGAAGGGATTGGGCTCCAATCCTCCAGACAGTTGACAAAGATGATAGAACCATACTCTAGAGAATACTTAATGACCTTGAACACGAGCCAAGTAATCTGCCATGGCTATGGGAACTATATGATTGGCCAAATGTGGTGATTTCCACCAGATCCAGGCAGATTAAATCATGGTCCGTTGATAGTATCCAACCATTTGGCTTGACTGACAAATCCAATAATCTATGTGCAAGGCCCTTCCAACAGCCAACATTTTGATACTCTTAAAATAGTTCCTCATCCTCTATTCTGAGCCTGAAGATTTGTGTTCTCCAAACAGTCCCACTGAAATATGCGCTTCCTCAGTACGTTTAACAGCTTTAAGTTTGAAAACATCCCATGCACATTTTTTATTTGCATATTATGGTTATCTGAATACAAAACCCAAGTTGACATAAAGCCAGTAAGAATATTTACCTCCTTTGTACTTTATGTTGTTTATAAAAAAATCAAAATACTATTTCCAACTTCACGTACAGTGTTCTCAGCCAGTTTCACTAATTCTTCTAGGTGGTGAGCAGAATTTGATGTGTCCCATTTTTGATGGCCTAAAAAACAAGTACAGTGAATTTAAGGGTCATCAGATAAACATTTTAACCATTTATTTTTTATTACAAGGTACATTTTAATTTAACATTAAAAAATGGACAAACATTTTCAGAGTATCTAATGTTAATCCTTTATTTGAGGGAACTAGAGAAAATTCAGGGAATTATGGGCCAGTGAACCTCATGTCAATAGTAGGAAAAACAATTGGAGAGATTCGCTCCCATTTGGAAGAGAACGGGTTAACTAGGGACAGTCAGCATGGCTTTGAACATGGGAGATCATATCTTACTAACCTGAACGCGTTGAGGGTCGGGCAGTCGATGTTGTCTACATGGATTTTAGTAAGGCAATTGATAGTGTCCCCCATGGTAGGCTGACCCAGAAGATGAATAGCATTTAATTAATAGTGACTTGGTCTCATGAATTCAGAACTTGTTTACTGATAGAAGATGGGGGGGCTGTAGTAGAAGGGCAATATTCAGGCTAGAGGTCTGTGACCAGTACAGCGGGTTGTAGATCAGATATGGATGTGGTGGAGAAATGGCAGATGGATTTAAATCCAAGCAAGTGAGAGTTATTGCACTTCGGGAGGTCAAATGCTAGGGGAAAATATAAAATTAATGGCAACAACTTTAACAGCAGCATTAATGTACCAAGTTCACAACTCCCCAAAAGTGGCATACAAGTACAAAGAGTGGTACAGGAGGTATATGGTGTGCTTGCTTTCAATGGTCATGGCATGGAGTGCAAGAATCAGGAAGTCATGATGCAGCTTTATAGGACTTGTCAGCTACATTTGGGAGTATTGTGTGCAGTTCTGGTCATCCATTACAGCAATAGTGTGGAGACTTTGGAAAGAGTACAGAGGTGGTTTACCCAATTCATGCCTGGAATAGAGGGTATTGACTAAATGTAGATGGTGGACGGAGTGTTTTCTCTGGAAGGCTGGAGGTTGCATGGAGGCCTGATAGAAGTAATTATGAGAGTCATTGATAGGTTAGACAGTCCGAAACTTTTCCCCACTGGAGGACATAGCTTTAAGGTGAGAAGGTCAAAGTTTAAAAGGAGATGTGCACAACATTTATTTTAAATATATTTATTGGTTTAAAACAGAAGGTTTTGGCCAAGGGTGGTGATTGAAGCAGATTTGTTTGTGGCATTGATGGGCATATGGATATGTAGGGTGTATAGGTAGATAAGTAATGGTCTTGGCATGTTTGGCATGGACGGGCCTTTTATTGAGCTGTACTGTTCTATGTTCTTAACATTTGTAAACTTGAACCAGAAAGTTAGGTACAGAAAGTGTAGGGAAATAAAAACCTATTTTATTAAGAGATTAGATATAAATTTACATTTAAATCCATTAAAAGCACTCAAAACATTCACTTTTAATTCAGTGCCATGGGTTCTTTGGCATCGAGACTTAGTTACCCAATGGGTACAAACAATGAAATACAAAAGCCCTGGTGAGTTTCTCATAGTAAATGCATCAACCTCATGCTGAAATCCAATACACTTAAATCCTATTTGATAATTTACTGACAATTTCCCAATAAAATATTTAAGCACGTATATGGTCAGAATAAGGCACTGTCTGATTTAATGAATGCTATTATTGGTAAAAAATCTAGCTTGTTAAACAACAGAACTATTCAATTTGTGAAAAGAAACTTGCTTTTTAACAAGATTTATGCTGGAACTATTGAGATGGATTAGAAACAAAACGCTGAGCAATATTGAGAATTTAAAACACTGGTTTCAGAAGTGGAAGTGCACTTAATACTTGTACTTAATATCTTATGTAAATGGCCAATGATTAAAAAGCCATATTTAGATGCCAATTGCTGTAAAATGATGCAAAAAAGTCAAGTGTGCTTTATTGGCATATGTTCCAAAACAGAACAGTGAAATTCTTACCTGTGGGAGCATATATGTAAACACAGTACTCTGTAAAGCCTTCAATAAACAAAAAAAAGTTCAATAAATTAAAAACAGACAAATAAACAATGGTTTAAGAAGGAACTGCAGATGCTGGAAAATCGAAGGTAGACAAAAATGCTGGAGAAACTCAGCGGGTGAGGCAGCATCTATGGAGCGAAGGAAATAGGCAACGTTTCGGGCCGAAACCCTTCTTCAGACTGATGTGAGGGGGGGGGAGGGGGAAGGGCGGGAAGAAGAAAGGAAGAGGAGCCAGTGGGCCGAGGGAGAGCTGAGAAGGGGAGGAGAAAGTAAGGACTACCTGAAATTAGAGAAGTCAATGTACATACCACTGGGGTGCAAACTGCCCAAGCGAAATGTGAGGTGCTGCTCCTCCAATTTATGTCTGGCCATGGAGGAGGCAGAGGACAGAAAGGTCGGATTCGGAATGGGAGGGGGAGTTGAAGTGCTGAGCCACCGGGAGATCAGGTTGGTTATTGCGAACCGAGCGGAGGTGTTCGGCGAAGCGATCACCAAGCCTACGCTTGGTCTCACCGATGTAGAGCAGCTGACATCTAGAGCAGCGGATGCACTAGATGAGGTTGGAGGAGGTGCAAGTGAACCTCTGCCGCACCTGGAAAGACTGCTTGGGTCCTTGAATGGAGTCAAGGGGGGAGGTAAAGTGACAAGTGTAGCATTTCTTGCAGTTGCAAGGGAAAGTGGCCGGAAAGGGGGTTGTTCGGGTGGGAAGGGACAAATTTACCAGGGAGTTACGGAAGGAGCGGTCTCTGCGGAAAGCAGACAGGGGAAGAGATGGGAAGATGTGGCAAGTGGTGGGGTCACGTTAGAGGTGGCGAAAATGACGGAGGATTATTTGTTGTGCGTGACGGCTGGAAAAATAATGCCCCCGAGTCTTTAGTTGAGAACCTATTTGAAGGTTGTAGTATTTAATAGCCTGATGGTTGTAGGGACGCAGCTGTTCCTGAACCTGGAAGTTTCAGGCTGGAGTGAAATTAGAGTGAAATTAGAGTACGAGTCTCTGATGGTGGCTGCCTTTTCGAGGCAGCAACTCATAGATCCCTTCACTGGTGAAGAGGTCAGTACCAGTGATGGACCGGACAGTGATCACCACTTTATGCAATGATCTTCGTTCCTGGCTGCTAGAATTGCCGAACCAGGCTGCGATCCAACCAGACAATATGCCCTCTACTGTACACACCGAGATTCAAGAGAGTATTTGTTGACATACCAAACCTTAATCTTCTCAGTAGAGTCGTTGATGGGCTTACTTTATGATTGCATCAATGTGCTGGATCCAGGACAGATCTTCACATATATGCATGTCCAGGAATTTGAAGTTTTTGACTCTCTTCACCATCATCCTGTCGATGTAGATGTAGACAGGTTGGCGCACCGTCGTCCTTCCTCTTCCAAAATCCATAAACATTTCTTTGGTCTTACTGAAGTTGAGAGCAAGGATGTTGTTCTGGCACCAGTTGATCAGTCGATCGATCTCCCTCCCATACTCCAACTCATCATTTGCAATTCGTCCAACAATGGAGGAATCGGCAGTAAACTTTAAGATGGAGTTCTAACCGTGTCTGGCTACACAGCCATGAGCATCAAATGAGTAGAACAGGGGCTTGAGGTGCTCCTGTGCTGATGGTTATCTAGGAGGAAGTGTTGCTGCCAATTTGTGCAGATTGTGGTCTGTTGATGAGGAAGTTGACAATCCAGTTGCAGGGAGATGCACAGAGATCCAGTCCTGTAAGCTTGGACGGGATGATTTCGTTGAATGCTGAGCTGTAGTCTATGATCAACAGCCCAATATGTGTTTTTATTGTCCAGGTGGCCCAGTGCAGAGTGGAGAGCCAGTGAGATTGCATCCTCCGTTGACCTATTGTAGCGGTAGGCAAATTGTAGTGGGTCCTTGAGGTAAGAGCTGATATGTGCCATTACCAACCTCAAAGTACTTCATCACCATGGAGATTAGTGCAACCAGTCAGTAGTCATAGAGGCACGTCATCTTACTCTTCTTGGACACTGGTATTATTGATGCAGTTTTAAAGCAGATGGGAACCCCTTGACCTCAATAATGAGAGACTGAATATGTCCACATAAACTCCAGCCAGTTGGTCCAAGAACCCAACCAGGTATATCATTAGGTCTGGACACTGAGGGTTAATCCTCCTGAAGAATCGTCTGACGACTGTCTGTGACCGAGATTGTAATACCATTGGGGGCTAAGGAAGGCACATCAGTGTTCTCCCTATAAAAGCATGTGCAGAACACATTGAGCTCAGCTGGGTGTAACGCTGCACTGTCGCTTGAGCTGCCCCCCCCCCCCCCCCCCGGATTCTGCCTTGCAGGAAGTGATGGCATGCAAGCCCTGCCACAACTGCTGAACATCCGCCTCATCTTCCAGTTTAGAGCGAAAGCCCCTTTGGGCCTTTTACTGCTTTCACATGGTATTGTACTTGTGAAAAGCCTGTCTACTATGGGTGAAATAGAAATAATCTTTAATATTTGTATCGGATGGATTTGTTTCATAGAAAAAATCCACCACATTTCAACCAACAAACCTCAAGCATTCAATCAATATTCTGCTGCTATCAAAGCTGCACCAATAATTGAGGTCATTAAAGGGTATTAATGACGGGTTTAATATTCATTGTTAAATTTGCTAAAGTGTCAAATTGTTTGTTCATTCTCCATTTTCTTGTAAGGCTTGTGGTAAAGGCACCTCTCAAACTGCAATAAAAGAAAACATTGTCCCAGCATCAATGAAGGCATTATTATATCCCCATAGATTAATTATTCTCACCTTTGGTAGTAGTAATTGTGGAAATGGCAGTGATAGTCAAAGCAAATTTGACAAGCTACAGCAATGCATATTTGGACAAAAATGCACTGCCTGTGCTCGTCAACTCAGCAGAGATACTGATTAAGAAATTGCCAATTTTTAACATTGGTACATTCAAGAAATTGTGTTTCAGCCAACTAATGATTATTCTACCATCTTGTGAATTTTCATTTAAGGAGTCAATATAGAAGCAGATTAGAAAATCATACAGCACACACTTGCATACACTTGTAGCAATGTAGATTGTTAATCCAGTGCCGTTTACCTATAGAATAGAGATCTCGTTAGGCTAAAAGGATAGCACTTGCTGACCACTTAGCATTTGATAAGCTGCTCAGTGTATTACTGTGGATTAATATGAGATGTTTCAATAAGAAGTTTGAATGGAGCAGAACATTAGAAGCTGAAAGTGGGTGAACCTGGAATGCCACCAGGTGCTAATGATGTCCATGTGACTGCAATGAATTCAGTGAGTGCAGCCAATGCTTGTTAACATTGGCTGCACTCAACAGATGATTTTCCCCTTTCTGGTGTAATTTCTTCTGGTAATCTTCAAAGAGACAGGATTTGTCTTTGATTCATAAAATTAAACTTCCTCTATTGCCAAACCAGGAAAAATGACCACTAGCAAAGCTGCTCGAATGGTATTGTGCAATGGATGGTAAAGAGCTTGGGGTGGGAAAGAGTTTGGGGTGAGAGGTGGCGGTGAGATACAAGAACAGCAGTCATCAAAATAACCCACCCTTGATTATTTATGCAACTACACTTAGGAATGGCAGTTTGTCAAGCAGAGAAATTATTCTTGCAACAGAATTCCTCCAATTTGTTTTTCTCCGAGAACACAATTTCATATTGAAGTTTAGCCAGAAATTAGTATAACATAGGTCACAAATGATTTTGTTGGAGAAATTCTTAAAACACTTTCTGGAAAGAGAATGACCTGGGAAGCTGGCAACAGCAAGCTCAATGGCAATGTAGAACATTCAAACAGATGTGCAAGTGGTCAATAACCACAGAATATAGCCTATTAAAAACCCCATCTTATTTGAATAAATCTTTGAAACATCTTGCAAGAGTTTTGTTTGATCCTACATAGATGTACAAATCATATACCATGGCAATATTTAAATCCACTGTTGCTCACCTTCATTGTTTTATTACTCCAAGGAACAGCACATTCTGAGAATTAGCCAGTTTACTGTCCATTTGACAGTCCTGATTAGGGCAAGCAAATAAAATCAGCCCAAATTTTATTGGATTGTAAATTTGATTTAAAACTTTAGAATGTAATCATGTTGCCATCTAGCCAATTTGTAACATTGTGAATATTTCAATTCTTTAGTCAATTCTTTAAGTTAAATATATTTTATTGTCAATATACACAATACAGATGAAAATATTTTATAGCAGAAACAGACAGAATCAGACCACACCTGAAAACAAAATTAGATTCTACAACAGTCAAAAGAAAAAGATTGTGCACAAAAGACATTAGTGCAAAACTATTTGGCAACAAGTCCATAGTAGTGCAAGAGGTATCTGTTGTATTGGGATTGTGTAAGTTGGTTGAAGAATTTGATGGTCATACGAAAGCAGCTGTCCCTGAAACTGGTGGTGTGGAACTTTAGGCTTTTATACCTCCTCCTACATGGTACCATGAGAAGAGGGAATGGCCCAGATGGTGGGGATCCTTTATGATGATGCATTCTTGAGGCAGCACCTCATGTAGATGCTCTCCATGGTGGGCCCAGACACATCACTCCAAAACCTCAACATTCCTGCAAGTTAGAATTGCCATACCAGACCACAATACAACTGATCAGATATTCTACAGTGCATCTATACAGGTTAGTTGGAGTATTTGGTGATATGCTGAATCTCTTAAAAAACTTCCAAGTAGAGGTTGCCTTCACAATTACTCAGTATATGCTGGGCTAGGAACAAGACATCAAAGATATTAACACCCAGGTATTTGAAGCTGTTACTCTCCCCACCACTGATCCAACTGGCATGCGTTCTCCCATCCTCCCCTTTCTGAAGGGAATGATTAATTCCTTAGTTCTGTTGACGTTGAACAAGAGGTTGTTGCAGCTCTACACAACTAAGTATTTTCTCCTGTGCTGACTGATCTGTCTTGCATTGCTTGGTATTTATAGTTTAGTTGAGAGATCATTTAGAGACATTGGAGTCAGGCTCAGTCACACAATTAAGGGTGTAAAGAGGACAGCAGAAAGCCAAGCACAGTCTTGATGTACACCTGTGTTGATGGTTGACAAGGTGTCAGTGAGGGGTTACCAATCTTTAGTTTGGAAGAAAAATGTTTTTGGATGGCTGTACCCAATCACCCATTTAGGTTAGAAAGGACTTAGATGTGACTATCATTTCAAGTTCAAGTGAGTTTATTGTCACATGTCCCTGATAGGACAATGAAACTCTTGCTTTGCTTCAGCACAACAGAACACAGTAGGCATTGACTACAAAACAGATCAGTGTGTCCATATACCATTATATAAATATATACACACATGAATAAATAAACTGATAAAGTGCAAATAACAGATAATGGGTTATTAATGTTCAGAGTTTTGTCCGAGCCAGGTTTAATAGCCTGATGGCTGTGGGGAAGTAGCTATTCCTGAACCTGGTCGTTGCAGTCTTCAGGCTCCTGTACCTTCTACCTGAAGGTAGCAGGGAGATGAGTGTGTGGCCAGGATGGTGTGGGTCTTTGATGATACTGCCAGCCTTTTTGTGGCAACGACTGCGATAAATCCCCTCGATGGAAGGAAGGTCAGAGCCGATGATGGACTGGGCAGTGTTTATTACTTTTTGTAGTCTTTTCCTCTCCAGGGTGCTCAAGTTGCCGAACCAAGCCACGATGCAACCGGTCAGCATGCTCTCTACTGTGTACCTGAAGAAGTTAGAGAGAGTCCTCCTTGACAAACCGACTCTCCGTAATCTTCTCAGGAAGTAGAGGCGCTGATGTGCTTTCTTGATAATTGCATCAGTGTTCTCGGACCAGGAAAGATCTTCAGAGATGTGCACGCCCAGGAATTTGAAGCACTTGACCCTTTCAACCATCGATCCGTTGATATAAACGGGACTGTGGGTCCCCATCCTGCTCCTTCCAAAGTCCACAATCAGTTCCTTGGTTTTGCTGGTGTTGAGGGCCAGGTTATTGTGCTGGCACCATATTGACAGTTGCTCGAACTCTCTTCTATACTCTGACTCATCCCCATCAGTGATACGTCCCACAACAGTGGTGTCGTCAGCGAACTTGGAGTTTTTTTGCATGTTTTGAAAATTTTTGCATGTTTTGAAAATTATTCCCCATTTCCGGAAAAAACAAGTAGGGAAAATCAGAGAAGCAATAGGTGAGGAAGAACATCTGTGAAAGGTATTTAATTGAAGCAAATTGCAATAAGCAACCATGTTCAAAGAGGTTCAAATGACAGCACAATCACTGAAGAATGATCGGATTACTGAAAGTTATGGTAGCAGATTAAAAATAATTGTTTTACTGGCATAGAAAATAGGTGCAGGAGGCGGCCATTTGGCCCTTCGAGCCACTACAAATATTGATGACAAGAAGATTTTGTTCAAAGCCTGCACTTCCTTCACTCAGATTATGCTCCAATTTTGATCTCAAGGAATGTCAGGACCCAGCAAAGCACATTAGTAACATTACCTTTTACTATGTAGAATGTTAACATATTGCCAGTAGTCATACAGCCAGCCAATAGGTCCCACCATTTACCTTAACTCTGATAATATTGGGCATTTTATGTACCTTACAAAATGGAGGATTTCTGCTTTTGTAAATCCGGTTTGATATATTTTACAAAAGCTGCAAAGACCATGAGGACAAGGTTGAATAAAGGTTGATGTCCAGATGGCCTTTAATTGTTAATATGTGTGAGGTTTTGCAAAGGGAGCTAGGTCCTGCTGCAAATGCATGCTCAGGATCGGTTGGGAGATGCTGGGTTATAATAAATGTTGCTAACTATGTTGCATGGTCTTCACGCCGTTACTTGTGATTGGTCAAGGAGAGGGGCCTTGCCCAAATTGTTTACTTTACCTGGTAGAATGTTTCTTTGCTTAATGGAACTGTTTCTCCACTAAGTGCTTTCTATCAAAACAATGTTATGTGATATTTTGTGATTGGGTTAGGGAACTGTCAATTTTTTGTAACCCTTATGGATAATTGGCTTGTTGCCCCCTCCCCCCCTCCCCCCCAAAATGTATTTCATGCCTAGGGTCTGAAAAGGTATAAAAGAGGGGAGAGGACATTGGGCTGTGCCGATCTTCTGGAAATAGCGCATGGGAGTGTGCTTCTTCTTCTGGAGTTGTTCTATTCACATGAGGCAGAAGGACTTGAACAAGTAGAGACAAGGATTGGACCTGCAGTGTTGGATTAGGTATTGTACTGGTGTTGGATAATAAAGAGAGTTGGTTACCAGTGCTTCGTATTCGGTGTTTGACTGAACCAGACTAGGGGGGGGTAAGATTAGGACCGGAATTACAACTCCAAGTCTCATGATTATCATAACTAATTCCCTTTTTAATGTTACTATTACACATTTCTACTTTCGAGCAGTATTTTCTACACAAATAGAACATAGAAAATAGGTGCAAGAGACCATTCGGCCCTTCGAGCCAGCACCGCCATTCATTGTGATCATGGCTGATCGTCCCCAATCAATAACCCATGTCTGCCTTCTCCCCATATCCCTTGATTCCACCAGCCCCTAGAGCTCTATTTAACTCTCTATTGAATCCATCCAGTGATTTGGCCCCCACTGCCCTCTGTGGCAGGGAATTCCACAAATTCACAACTCTCTGGGTGAAAAAGTTTTTTCTCACCTCGGTCTTAAATGGCCTCCCCTTTATTCTAAGACTGTGGCCCCTGGTTCTGGACTCGCCCAACCTTGGGAACATTTTTCCTGCATCTAGCTTGTCCAGTCCTATTATAATTTTATATGTTTCTATAAGATTCCCCCTCATCCTTCTAAACTCCAGTGAATACAAGCCTAAATTAATTTTGAGTCATCACTGTGTTTATGTCAATGAATCCAACCCCTTTCAATCTGCTACTGGAGAAAATAATTAATTTACTCTGAAGAATCCTGTTTTGATCACTATTAAATCCCTCCTTGGTGCCAGTAAAATTGAATCTTTCTGCAAAACAGAAGTCCTAATCAATCTGCAGGAGAGACTGCAGATTGTGGAATCATGAGCAAAAATGGTCTGTGGGAGTTTAGTGTGTAGGGCAGCAGTTATGAACAGAACTGGCCCAACAATTTTGGACAGGGGACTGAAGGGTCCTGACATAAAACTGGTTTCCTTTGGTTTATAATGTTTCACAAGCAATTAAAATACTGTATTAACTTTAAAATTATCTTGAATGATTTGCACAAAATATCTAGGTTTCTCCGCACTGCATTACCCCTTAACCCATTCCATCATTGCAATTAATTTGCTAATTATTCTTCCAAAAGGCCACTGTTTCACAATCACTGCTGAATTTTCTATGCTCCCTCAGTTTGCATTCTCATTTTCTATCCAGTCATTTGCAAACTAGAAATTCACATTTGTGCATCTGCACTCTAGTTTCTAGTAATGAGTCTTCCCCAGCCTAAATCAGAATCAAGGGAATGTCTACTGCACTCATTCCAGCAACTGTACTGTCCTAGACAGTTTATATCCATGTTACTGGGTAAATGGGCTTCCAGTCTTCATAACAATTCAATTGAGTGCTACTTCCCATCTGACTGCTTTCCAATAGATCAAGGCCATTTGCTTCCAAGGTAAAATATTGAATTAGTCACTGGAGGATGCTAAAGCCTGTAGTACTATTATAGTGTAGCATCCAACATAGTTTGGTAAATTTTGAGTATCTAAAACCTCTAGATTTAGAGTTGAACTGTACAAGTTGAATCTACCCAAGGTCAATGAAACATCAGTAATTATTATTACAACTTTATTCCTATTCCACACAATCCAACAGTTGTTTGCCATCTCAGGTTGGACAGTTGACCTGAAAAGTGATCTTGCAGATGGTATTTGAAATCAAACTTGACAATCCAGTTTTAAAAGCAGAGATGACAAGTGCAGCTATCTTTAATCGTTGCAAACACATAAAATAATCACCAATTGAGACATGCAAAGTTGTACAATTGATAAACATTAAAGCTAGTATGTTCAGTAGAGTGATAGGAAAAGAAGTGACAGGGTCTTGAAAAACTATATCAGGTGAAAGTGCCTTTCCAAAAGTTAAAACAGCATCAATGAATCAAACCAAATGCTCCAGTAGATTTGGGACAAAGATAATTGGCTTAAACAAGCATAGAGGTTGATACATTGAAATAAAGATTGCCTTGTCCAGAAAGTCAATGTATATGTGCAATAGTTTAAATACAGTGGCCAATGAAAATGCAGCAGATTTCACTTATAATCTTAAAAGACTGCTGGAGAAATCTAGCTGGTCAGGTACTATCTGTGGAGAGATACAAATAAAGACATTCTGGATTGGAAACCTTCATACCAAAAACTACTGCAAAGGGACTGTGATCAACTGTTGCTTAGAATGATTTTCAAGAGCCCGCCACTCTTTTCCTCAACCCACCCTATAATTATTGCCTATCCATTTCCCACAACAGATACTGCCTGATCTGCTGAGTTCTTCTTGCAGTTTGCTTTTGCTCAAGATTACAATAACTGCAGTGTTGTCTTCATTTAATTTTAGACAGTTTAACACATGAAATAGAATCTAGGAAAGGGACATTTAGGATATCTAAAATTAAGCATCTTTCTAGCATTCAGTCTAGAATTTAAAACACACGATAAGATCCACTTAATTTGGAAATGATTACATTATGGACACAATGGCAGCTAATCTTATGTTCACTAAAGTGTTCTAAACTACTGAAAAACATTTGATCATACCAAATTCTGCCTCAAAACATCTGCATATTATCAATATGAACAATGAGTAAAAATTAAAATATTCTTTGCTGATACTATCTGTGGAGCGATATAAATAAAGACATTCTGGATTGGAAACCTTCATACCAAAAACTACAGCAAAGGGACTGTGATCAACTGTTGCTTAGAATGATTTTCAAGATCTGTTTTTTGGGGGAGGAAACAAGAATAGCACACAATAGCATTTTATTTAGTATGTGTTTTATTGAAAATGTTCAGAAAACTTAAATGAGCATTACATGTAGTCTTCAAACTGTCCCAAAGAGAAGATTTTAAATATCTAATCACAATTCTGCATGTCACACTGACAATTATATAAACATTTGCAAGTAACAAGCTATTACATACAATACATTCAACATTTGTGAATAGCTCAAAATATTAAAGTCAAAGGGAATGTGCCTCCTAGTTTTGTTACCTCAATGTATAGATAATGAGGCAACACGTTGAAGCTGCTGCAAAATTGAGGACGTGGACTTAGGGGAAAAAAGCAGTATATTCTCAACATACAATGCAACATGAAGTATACAAATATTGTGTGTCATTTGTAGTTAGTTATAGATTAATTTAAGCTAATATCAGCGGATAAATTATGGTTGTCGATTCTAACAAGATACTATAACTTTAAATTATGAATTGGAAAACAAGGTTTCAAATAGGTTAATCGACTTAAGTGAATTAAGTACAATCAAATATATAATCTTTAATGAATTATAAAAAGGCACAAGAAAAGCAAGAGTTAATTTGAATGGTACAGTAGAACAGTTTTGCAGTCAGTGTAGTGTAGTGTAGAAATACATTTGGACCAAGAGGTCCATGGCACTCATTATGCTTCACACAAACCTCCCATAGCGCTTCATTTAATCCAATTCACTAGTTACTTTGATGCATGTTCTTGCCCCCTTCCTTAATCCCCAAATGATTTGGTGGCAAGACAGAGTAGTATTCCCGATTGAATTTAGTGAATATATCTTTGTTTTAATCTTCCAAAAAATAGAAACATCCCCCATAACCAAGTTATCAAAATACTTATGTTTCAAAAGACCTTCAAGTTTTGTCTTCCAGACAAATCACCAGTTTCGGCCCCATCTCCACCAACCACCTTCCCCCTCCAACCATGGTTCTAGGTTCATACCTCAACCCCCCCTTAAATTACAAATATTGCACTCTTCCCTATTGCTACAATAACTAGAAGGATAGAGATGAAAGGTTAGTGCAGTATTCCTAAATATGGAATAACCAAAAGTTCTAAAATTCAGCATTTCAGGTTAATTTCACCAAAGATAAACAATGTGCTAACAAATCTTTAGCTCATATTATTTTTACCAATTTGTTCCATACTTTCCTCCATTCCATTTAGCCACCAATTTTACATATTTTAAATGTCATCAGTTAGCCTTCAAATTTACTTTAAAGCAAATAATTTAATTAGAAAATGTTTAATCCCAATTATATATAAAAATTTTAAACAGCTCAAATAAAATTTCATTTGGTTCTTTAAAGAATGTTAGAATTTTACCATTGAATTGTCATTTAAACATTTGTTCAACAGACCTCAAAAAGCAAATTCTTAATTTTTCAATTTGTGTCTTTTATTTTTAGGTAATGTTAGAATAAGTGGATTTGTTAGTTAACCATCAATTATTAAGAATTAGTCAAATGGCTATTTTCTTGCTCCATTTTAAATAGATTGATTCCCTCAAAATATCAGATTTGCAACATTTTTTTCTGCAAATTTCAAAGTTGTGGTACAAAAGGTTTGTTATGATAAAACGTTGTACACTGTTGATATCAAATTTGATTAGCAGATGATCTGCAAAGATACTATCTGAGTTCTCGAAATAATTTAGGAATCCAATAATTAATTGGATAGTTGCTAATTACAATCCAGCTTGTTGGATTACAAGTACACTGCTATAGCAGAGAAGGCTATTCAAATCTTTCATTACCCACGTTAGTCATTTACATTTTTTGGGGATTTGAAATACATTAATAAACAAAACAAATTTAGCTTTGTACAAAAGCTTTTGTAGAGAAAAATTATAAATTGAAAATTATAAAGAAACATTACACTTCAGTACCAATGGATTTCACAGCAGAAGCATTTTATTCTTATGCATTATAGCTTTGTTCATTAGGATAGTGAATTTGCTACCAAATATTTTATTGATGAGGGTTGTTTTGAATTTCAATATTTAGTGTTTTTATTAGTTACATCTAGAAATTATACATCCTGATAAATTAATATTAAAATTCACCCTCATAGTGCTATGAAAAATGCTTCCCTGCTCTAAATTGGAGCAAATCATAACGTCAAATTATCATTTAAAACAAATGAAGTATTGCTGATAAGCTCCAAATAATCAAACCTAAAATACAACACAAACTATACATTTTAGAACATATTTTGTTTTGCAGATGTCCCCCAAAGATTTCTGAATGTTTGGGAATTTAAAATAAATGTACACTTCATTGCCAATTCAGAAAATTGAGCTGATATTTGTTATCAAGTTGGGCAAAATGAACTGCTCATTATTTGTGGTCAATTAAAAATTAACTTTAAAACAAAACTGCAGATTAATCTTTTGTAAAAAAAATGGAATTACTGTTAAAGTTAATCACATTGTGTTGTATTTTTAAAGAGTTGACAAACAAATATTACCTTGTCAACAAAATCACTATTCAAACCAATTTCAGAAAAAGCTTCAATAACATTCGCTGGAAGTATTCACAGAGTAATGAGTTCTGAAAATCAAACTAAAGGACTGATTCTTTAAATAGTGCTTTTTATGTATCAAATATTGGGTTGTATTCCTGCCACACCTCAGAACAAGAATATCCCATAACTGCTGGTAGATTTAAACTCCAAATTTGCATTAAAATTGATGAAGATTAGTTATATTATTCCCAAACATATGGAGAAAAGGGGACCTTCAGTACATTAGCATACAACATTTGGTGATAGATTTAAAACAAATAATTCAAACAAAATTATCCTCAGAATTGAAACCCAAAAGTGAGAATTTAAAGTTTCTCAAATTGATGGTCCTTTATACTTAACATCTTAATTACACCCGATATAATATTTAAAATATTAGTTTGTACACATTTAAACCAAAGTGGATAGGACAAATTAAACTGCAGCCCAAAACATTAAATATTGACTACAAGCATTACATTGGTTGAAGTTGTTCGAATCTCAATATTCAGATATTGCTTTACTTCAGTCCTTTTCCTAGTCAAATTTGTAACATTCATTCGTTATTTTTAGTTTTTTTAAAACAAAATCTTTGTGCCCAAATCTTATATGTTAATAGACATCAAAGTTTGAATTCTGTCAAGGATTTCAAGTATTTATTATGCCTAAAAGGAATAAATTCTAAAATGAAACAATTAAGACACTAAAAATGTATTTTTAATATTCTAACTTCTCAGTATAGAAGTTAACAATTAAGGTGTCAGAATATGGCAGCATATTTCCAGCATAGTCTGGAATGAAAATATGTTTTACAAATACATAGCATGATGGCAAAGAAACAGTATTTCAAAAATGCACTTTAACGTTTTTATTTTGAAAGAGACTAATCTTTTATCTGATTTTTATTTTAAAAAGTCTATAAATCTCAACCAAGAGATGCAAATCTGATAAGTGTTCCAAGTCATATGTGCATTAGCTGCAAATTTAAATGCAGAATATAAACTTACTTCTGTAAAAAAATTGTTTAAGTGCTATACATTGTAAATGCATTTCTAAAATCAAAGTATCCAAATAACACTGACATAAATGAAAATAAACAACTTTCTGCATTAAACATAATGCCACCAATTGAATTACAAAACATTTACTGACTTTTCTTGCCAAATTAATTGATCCAAAGTTACCACTAAAGTTGTAAGGTTACCCAATGAATGTAAACAAATACGAACTGTGAAAGTGCTAATATTTATGAACAATTTTCACATGGAAACCCTCAATCTGAAAATAGAAAAATGTATTCTATTGCAAGCTTGCCTTCATAGGCAAGGGTATGGAATACAAAAGTTGTGAAGTCGTGATGTAGCTTTACAAGTCGGCGAGATCACACTTTGAGTAGCGTGTGCAGTTCTGATCGCGCCGCAATTGGAAGGAGGTCATTAGTTGGAAAGGGTGCAAAAGAGATTCACCAGGATATTAACTGGCCTTACAGGTTTGAGTTATAGGGAGAAGTTGTATAGGCTGGGACTTTTCTTTAGAGCATAGGAGCCTTATTGAGGTGTACAAGATCCAAAGAGCACGAATAAAGTGAGCACTCAAACTTTTTCCCCTCAGTGTAAATATAAAGGATTAGAAAACTAAAGGGCATAGACTTAAGGCGAGGGGCGAGAGATTCAAGAGGGACCTCAGGGACAACCTTTTCCACTCAGAGCAGACCGTATCTGCAGTGAGCTACCATAGGAAGCTATAGAAATGGATGCGATTTCAACTTGCAAGACATTTTTACAAATATGGACAGGAAGGGTTTAGAGGATTATGAGCCAAATGAAACCAGTCCAATATGTCAACTTGGTCAATGTGGACAAGGCAAACTGAAGATCCTATCCCTATGCTGTAGAACACTGATGTGCAGCTACAATAATCAAACTTCTGAATAGGCATTATTTCTCAGGTTCCGTTAACTGTGCTAATTATTCTTCAACACTCAAACACCACAAATTATGGTGTGAAGCACGTAGCTGAAATTTAAAAATGAGTCAAGACTATTTTATTTCATGCAGTTTATAGAGGGCCTTCTCTGGCTTTCTTCATAACCCAATGAAAGCACATTTGTACAAATCTTTTATTTATACATCCAGGTCTAAATCAAAGATTTGATTCTCCTAATACACCCATTCTCTAGCAATACAGTAGACCCAAAGTGTGAAGCTAATAGAAAGCTGAAATCAATTGCTGAAATTAAAATGATTTTAAATATCGCTCCTAATAAATCAGTTTTCACTTAAATGCACATCAATGCAAAAACATTTGATAGCTATCTCATTCTTGGAGAGAGCAAGAGAAATTATAACTAAGATTTCAAACCAAAAATATTAAAATAAGCAACGTGCAAAAATTAACTGAACGGTATCTTGAGTTCTTGAACGATTTACAAAGTAAACACAAAACTAGGTTTTGTATATCAGAAGTGACATTCAACACCAAAAATCTGCTAATAGAAACCCTTTACAATAAAAAAATTCTCAATACATTAATTTAAACAACTCGGACTACAATGTGCTGCTTGATTCATGTTGATCAATTAAAATAACCGATAATATTCAACCAAATTTAAATTAAAATGTCACCACAAAAGTGAAAACACAATTATTCAGTTTCCAAAAGTTATGAATAGGACACTTACTAACACCTTCACCAGGAAGTGGGACTTTGCATTTAATTCCGTGAATAAGCCAAGAGCAATTCTGTCATATGGTCATTTTATGGTGTACTTTCATAAAAGTTTGTTTCAAATCGGAAAACCTACCAGATGATTGCAGCTTCCAAAAAGTGTTACTAATTTTTAATATTTTATTGCAAATATTAAGTGATAAAACCTAGTTTCCTAATGGCTTCAACAATTGTTTACAAACAAGCATATTCTTTCAATAATATAAATTTCCATTTTGATTTAAACCCAGAGAAATACAAAAGGCTTTTACTTAAGTTATAACGCACATTGTTACTTCACCCAAACATTCAAAGCATTAGTAGCGATCCATATCTCCAAGATATTTCTTCAACCCCCTCATACCCCAATCATGTAGTTTTGAGCTACATTTGGATTAACCATTTTATGGCAGCACATTCCAGATTTTTATGAATTCTTCATCTGCAATCTCTAGTTTTGGATTTCTCTACAATCTGTTCTATAGTTAATTTATCAAGTCCCTTTAGAATTTTGAACACCTCTATCACCATCATATCTCAGTAGATTTTATTTTTAAAAACTTCAGAGATGCTTGATCTTTCTTGATACCTGTTCATTCACAGTTTGGGATTAGCCTAATGTAACCTCTTTCACACCCTCCTGTGTCTTCAAAAGCACAGACAAACATGAACTATGTATAGTACTTCAATCTGGACTTAATCTGATGTTACACACTTTGGCGTTCAATTATTCTAGAAAGAAAATCCCAGGCTTTATGACAACTTGAACTTTCTAACCTAGATTAATACATTTGTAAATGCATACTCTTTCAAACTTAAAATCAGGTTCTTAATTTCCCATTCTTACGTCAAGAAAACAATAGTTTCAGAGTTAAATTGAAACAAATGTGTAAGTTCCATGCAATCTACAATGATTCGATCAAACTTAATAAAACTAGATTGTATAAATTGCTGTCATGAATCACTTCATCACCCTGTTATACATCGGTGAACAACCGAATAACACGTCGAACTAAAGAGAGACAACTATATATGCAATTAATATTTATTTTTGAAATTGTCAACGTATTAGTCCATCCTTTTGGTCATGATACCAATGGCTGCAGAAGCAGCAAGAACAGCGGCTTTTCAATGGCGCTGACGTGCTTTACGTTCACAAAATTTGAATAATAATCACAATACAACAAGACAACAAAAATAAAGAGCGCTATAGGTTTCTCACAGATTTACAGTAATTGAATGAAACGGGTCTACCGTCTTTTCGAGTTCAAAGTAGTTTTCATTGACACATGTTGTCTTCTTGAAACAGCACACACACCCTGCTCCCCCCGGCCTGAAACATGTTAGAAATGCAGCAACTGCTTCTCATGTGCAGAAAAATGCACAATTTGCGTCAGCGAATTCAAACCAAACAAGTAGCAAAAGCTATAATTTAACAGAAACAAACACCAGTCTCTCTTTCTGGGCAGAGGAACCAATCAATCAGACCGACTTGCAAATGTTTACCAGCATGTTGACGTAAAGATGTTAATTTATGCATTTCGCTTCGTTTTCTCCTCTCATTCTCCATCATATTAATACCTCCTCTCATTCAGTGTCGAATTATTTTGTGTACTGCGCAATTAAATGGCAGAGAATAAATTGAAATTATTATTTTCCAAATAAAAATGCACAAAATCGAAATTGCACATTGTCAGTTTAATCGAAACTCGCATTTGTGAAACTTCTGGTTTATTCTGAAGTAGATTTATGACTTTTGAGGAAAACAGCCCATTACTTAATTGTTTTAAATACACACCACAAAGTTGAGAAATCGAGTTTCCATTATTCCCCGAGCTCGCTGTGCCCTCGAAACGTCATCCAAAATAATGTTTCGTTTTAAGAGCCGTTTTCTAAGAGATTATTTAAACTAATATTGTAAAAGCTCATAAGTAATAACAAACAACTACAAACGCTTTCCTACCCTCCCCCTCAACACCTTGGTTGCATGTTTGTGCAAATCTGCTTACTTCACCTCCATAGTGTAGATCGAAAATGCGCAGAAACTTGAAAGGGACCTCGCGAACGTAATAAAGTTTGCAGTTCAACATTTAGTTAACATCTTAATTATAACTCAAATTAACATTTCCTTTCGTTTATTCCAAAAGTCATCAGAAACTTGAAGGGGAGGAGGCGGGTAAGAGGAGAAAGAGAAATAGTTGGAAAAGTGCATTTTTTTTTCTCAGGAGAGAGAAAATTATTATTATTTTTTTAAATGAAGAATTCATTAGGAAGTTAATTCTTTCAAGTCGTGTTGCAGCTTTTGACAGAAGAGATGGCTCCAAGTTTTTTCTCTCCCTGCTCAGCGTTGTCGTTGAACGCACAACAACAACACAAAAATAAGACACATTCAGCTCCACTTCCAGCCGGAGCCGGGCTGAGGACGAATAAAGTGCTAGAGGCAGCGAGGTTATCTCCCGGCAGCGGCGATGAGCTGGGATCAGTCGCACAAGTTGTTTCTTCTGACTCTGCAGCCGTTGCTTTGCTTCGCTCCCTCTCCCTCTCCCTCTCCCTCCCTCTCTCTGAGGTACAAACGGGGGCACAAACTTTCTCCCCTCACAACATGATTTAAATAACCCAGATAAACTATTTCAAAACGGGGACAGCACCTGGCAAAATTCAACTGAAACTTACCGCGGAACACTCAACATCACTTTCCCGTTATTTTTTCCGGCTTTAGACAATGTTTCGAATTTTTTTTAATTTTTTTCTCATATTTTTGTTTCACCGCGGGCCTAAAAATTGTTTGCTTTAGCCTCCTTCCAGCGGCCATTGTATACGCGCTGCGCCTCAGCCTAACTTGATGGCGGACATCCCGCCCCCTCATCCCTTTTTTATTGGGTTAACCGGTATGGGGGCGGGGCTTATAGTGACGTACTCCCACGGCCCCCGCGGTTCATTGGTCCGCCCGCCCGTCCATCAACGTCAATCCCAAGGATTCTGCCAGCAGGTTAGGTTCTGCTTGTATTTGAGCGCGCGCGGCTGCCCGTGACGTCGCCGGTTGATGTGTCCTGGTGTTGGAGGTGATTGAGGGTAAGTGTGAGCTATGAGGACAAAAGGAGGGGTACATGGAGAGAGGGGGGGAGGCGTAGAGTGGAGATGAAAAGCTGTAACGGGGGGGCAATATGCAGGCGTGCAGCAATGACAGAAGGATAGGAAGTAGGAATAAATTGGGAGGTGAAGGTCATCAGCAATGGAGAGTGAGTAGGCAATAGCGTAGACCGAGTGGGAACACTGATGGGGAGAGGACTTGGGAAGAACAGTAGGAGTGGGAAATTATTATGGGGAAAACAAGGGTAATAAAATTAAGGGAAAAGTAGTATAGAGAATTGGGGAAGGAAACAGAAAGAACAGAGCAAGCAGTTGTAGAAGAACAAGAGGGAGGATAGGCAAAGGACTGGTGGTGAAGCAATAGAGGAAAAGCATAGGGACATAAATGCATGGAGAAGATGGTATGCAATAACAAGCAAATGTGTGGGAGGGAGAAGTTAAGGTTGAAGAGGGAAAAGGCTGTGGAAACAAAATAAATTAAAGTAGAGTCAAGGGGAAGGATGTTTAGGATAATGGGATGGGAAAGATAAGGGGACAATAAAATTTGTGATGAAGATAGTAGAGGTTGATATATTTTGGAGGTAAGTGAGAGAAAAGATTGTAGCGGCAGATATTTATGTCGTTCAAGAGGTTACTCCCTCTAGCCACTAAAGTAGACTACATGATTAAGCAGAATGTCGTAATACGCATGTGTGCTCTCCATGAGCCCTTCAGAGTTTCTTCACAGATAAATCTTCATAACACAGTCTTTTGATTAATAGATTCTTTATTGTTGAAGAAAAACAATAAGGTATACATCCAACCTTCTTCCGACTCATACACTATAATCTTCGTCAAACTCCAGCATATCGCTTTAAAGGTTAGAAAACTCCTCGTGTCTCCGTTACACTTCGCATAGTCAAAGGGTATGCCTTCCTCATGCAAGTCCCAAACTATAAAAACTAAGCTTCTGCGCAAGAAACTTAGTTCCAAACACGCCCTAGAATATGTCAGAAATCCCACCCACATGTTAACGGGCAGTCTAAAATTTAAAGACACAAGCCATAATTAATGACACACAAAACATGCCAAATGGCCACTACAAAGATTAGTAAAGGGTAAAAAGAGTAAGAATGAATATGTAAAGGAAAGATGAAAGAAATGGAATCCCTATTTATTGACTATAGCTCCACCTTCAATGCCTTAATCCCAACCAAACTCATCTCCAAACTTATGGACATAGGAGTTAGCGTCCACCTCTGCAACTGATGCTGGACTTCCTGACCCATTGATGAAAGTCAGTGAGGATGGATGACAGAACATCCATGATAATTCTCTAACATTGGTGCCTCACAAGGATGCATTCTCAGTTCCTTACCCTACACACATGACTGTGCAACCAAATTCTACTCAAACTTAGTTTACAAGTTCACAGATTACATCACCATAGTAGACCAGATGTCAAATATTGACGAGACAGAATACAGGAAGAATATAGAGAGCTTAGTAAAACTTGGTGTTCTGGCGAAACCTTCACTGTTAGCAAGATGAGGAAGCTAGTTATCGTCTTCAGGAAATGAGGTGGTGTACATGCTCCAGTCAGCATCAATGATGCCGTACTAGAAATGGTAGAGAGCTTCAAGTTCAAAGGCATAAACATCAACAACGCTTTCTTCTGAACCATCTATAGTGGAATTATGGCCAAGAGAGCACAGCAACGCCTCTACCTTCCCAGGAGACTAAAGAAGTTTGTGATGACTCTTACCAACTGCTGCAGATGCATCATAAAAAGCATCCTATGAGATGAATTACATCTTGGTTTGGCAACAGTTCAGCACAAGATCACAATACATTACAGAGATGAGACACAAAAGATTATAGATGCTAGAAACTTGAGCTAAGTGCTGGAGGAATTCAGTAGACTCTATGGAGGAAAATAGGCAGATGATTTGGGTCAGGACCTTTCAGACTGATGGAGGAAGGTGAAGAAAGAGGTGCAGATGGGGAAAAGCATGGCAAATGAAAGGTAGATATAGATGAGCGGATGTAATTGGTAGTTGGGTAAAGCAACTGACAAAGGGAGAAAAGGGGTTTGGGGGGTGGGGGGTTTATAACTCAAAATTGGAGAGTTCAGTATTCATCCCATTATGCTGTAGATTATCCAAGTGGAATATGAGATGCTTCTTCAGTTTGGTGTGGTATCACTCTGGCAATGGAGAAGGCCAAGGACAGAAAGGTTGAAATGGGAAGGTTAGCAACTTGAGCTCCAATGGGCCTTGGTGGATGGTTACCTGGTCTATGCTGAGTCTCGCCAATGTAGTGGAGATCACGTTGGGGCCTCTGAATGCAGTAGATGAGGTTTGAAGAGATGCAAGTGAACATCTGTCTTACCCAGAAGGACTGTTTATGTCCCTAGATGAAAGTGTGAGAGGAGATGTAGGAATAGGTGTTACTTCTCCTGTAGTTGCAAGGAAAAGTGCCTGGTGAGTGGGCGGATTGACTGGGGAGGGATGAGTGAACCAAGAAGTTGTAGAGCGAGTGATCTTTATGGAAAGGGTTGGGGATGGGAAGATTTGACTGATTGTAGGAGCCTGTCGAAGGTGGTGTGAGGTGTAGTGACAGATTATTATATTGTTCAAGGAATCTTTTATCTAGCCACCATGATTGAAGATTCGGAGATTATCGAAACGCATTCACGAGCTCTCCACGAGACATTCAATGCTGTCGAAAGATAAATCTTCAAAACAGTCTCTTAATTAATAGTTTATTGATACAATGATACAATTTATTTGTTGTCATTTGAACCTAAGTTCAAACAAAATCTTACTCGTAGTCAAACTCGTGCATGGTGGAAAGCTGTGACCTCTTCCCCATGCTTCTTCAAACTAAACTAAACTACGAGGGCGTCTGCGCGAGAACCCCAGCCGCAAACATGCCTCCAACTTCGAAATAAATCCCACCCACATAATTACAGGCAGATCAAATTTAAATGTAACTGGTTATAGTTATAACATACTCAGTTAAGCTAAATTTGCTACTACAGGAGGGTTGCAGAAAGTTGTGGATGTAACCCAGTCCATCACACAAACCAGCCTTCCACCACCACCCCCCCACCCCTAATCAGCTCCATCTAAACCACACTGCCTCGGGAAAGCAGCCAACATAATCAAGGATTGTTTTCATCCCGGTCATTCCGTCCTCTCCCCTTTCCCATTGGGCAGAAGATACAAAGGCTTATAGCACGTTTCACCTGTTTCAGAAACTACTTCTTTCCTGCTATTATCAGCCAACTGAATAATCTCAGCATAGGATGTAATCCCAATATCTCAATCTACTTCATTGCAGCCCTTCCACATTTTTAATCTGGACTTTTTCTGTAACTGCTGAAACAATATATTATGCACTCTGATATTTTTTGTCTTTGCACCACCTGTTGTATTTGTGTAATGACTTGATTGTATTCATGTATGTTATGATTTGACTGATTGCATGACATGAATAAAGCAATATGAATACTTTCTTCTGTTTACTTGTCCCCCTGACAGATCAACTAAGATCAGTTCACATTCACTATTCTCTCATCAGGTACCATCCCCTTTTGTGTGTTTTTGTCTATTGATTTCCATTCTTTACAGACATGCTCTATATTCTCTCCATTCTGTATTCTCTGCGGTTTATAACACAGCTGATCTACAACCTCTCCCTCTCTCAAGGATTATCTGTTTCTTTCTCCACAGATGCTGCTTGACCAACAGAATATTTTGTGCTTTTCATGAAATTTACAAAATGTTTCCTGACCCAATTTTCCTCTAATGAGGAATCCTAAAAATAAACCACTCAATGCTGGAAGATTGGTCAATTGCATTGCAACCTTTATCGATCAAAATATAATTCAGAATGCCTGGAAATGTGCGAAAGTTAAGAGATGAAGATATTAACCCATGTATTGCGGTAGGAGAATTGTTAAATGCTAACAGTCATTTTATTTTACCAGGTTTGTTAACAGATGTCACAGATATTAACTTTTTATTTAAAGGAAACCGATGCCTCCAGGAAGTGCCTAGAAGCAAATAACTACAACAAAGATATGTGCAGCTATTACTTTCTGAGATATAAAATGTGTAGGAAATTTTGGGTAAGTTGAACTGAAGATCTAACTCCAATCAAAAGACTGAACTAAATGAACATCAGCTACAAATTTGGCTGGTTTCAGTATGGTATTGCAACAGCCTGGATTTCTAATGAAGTTAGCTATCTTGGAAATTCTTACCTGTAACATATCCATTTTATTAGGATCTTTTGCTGGAGTTGATTCAGGACTTACAAAATATTGCCACATGATCTCAATCCATTACTTTATGAATGAATTATGAATCCATAAATTATAACTTGCAACTTTTCCTTCTAAATATTGTCCGAGGAATACATCTGTTACTTCAGTTTGTGGTGTCTTTAATAAAGGGTGTGGAAATTATTATTTACTTGGAATTTTTTTGTCTCCCTTTTTGAAGAATAATATCATGGTGCAAAGAAGAAGTAATGGTGTTAGACCTGAAATGCCAACTGTCAATGAAAGAAGAAAGATTTTAGAAGAATACCAGGAGAAGCCCTACTGATTAAACTCCTTCTTAAAAAAATGATAATGTGAATTGAATGTTAACTGAAATAATATTGAAAATGTAATTTTATATCTGAATAAAGTTTTTACCAAAGGATTGCAGATAGATCATTAAAAATAACACAATAAAGGAGCACAAAATAGTTGATCAAATATATGCAGTTCTCAGAAAATAGAATCCTAAATCCTGTACTGTCAAGCATGAGTTGTAGGAGCAAAAGGATTGTTGAAGTGTATTACTTTAAAAATACAATGCCATAAATTTAATGGAATTACATTTAAGCATAGCAGGAAGATGCTGCAGGCTACCATTTTTATTTTATCTAAGGTCTGTCTTTATTTTGCCAACATAGATCACGTCACTATTGATATACAAATGCCAGATCTTGCTGCCAGTGGCACACTGCTGTACTGTCAGCTGACTTGCGTAGTAAGTGCAAATTTACCTGTTGTGGATAGGCAGTTGTCTGCTTGAGCCAATCTTCCATGACGAAGCTCTTTACGTAATACATTGTGTCATTTATTGGGCTTGCTGGGCATAATGTCGGTGTTCTTGGTAAAACTGGCTAAGCTGGTTGTCAAATCTCAGCAAAGTTAAAGTCGCTGAAATTCAAAAACATTGAATAAATAAAATTTTATTTTTATTTACTTAGTTTAAATCTGAAATAAAGTTTACAACCCATTAGCTGAAAACAAAATTCAACTCAAAAGTTAAAATTAACTAAATGCATCCTTTGAGCTTGTCTTAATTCAAATGGAGTCATTGTGACCAGGTTCAGCTGGCAGCCTCCATAGCCGAAATCCTGGGGAATTACTAAACGTGTGCAATCCAAGATGGAAAATTGCTGGTGAAAAGCTGCCTGCTAGTTTGGGAGTTTTGCATGTGCTTGGGAATGTTAAACTTGGGAGTACATGGAAATTTGATATACTTGTTCGTGGGGTCTAGACATTGCTGACATTCATTGATCATCCCTAATTATCACTGAACTAAGTAGGTAGTTGTGAATGACCCACTGTTTTGAGTCCAGAGGTTGTGAATGACCCACTACTTTGCATCCATATATGCTGAACCAGATGGTAGATTTGCTTTCCTAATGGACATTAGTCCACCAGGTAAGTTTTAATGCCAAATCAGTAGCTTTATGATTACCATTAATGAGGCACTTAAAAATTAAATTGTTTTTAAATTTCAGATTTAATCTGTTGGAACAGTCTTAAAAAAACTCCCTGCTCTTGTGTGTTCACCATTACACAATTCCAGGTATTGGTATTACTTGACAAGATTCAAGCCATTATTTTTTTTTCATTTTAAGGTTGAATATTTAATATTTTGTGATGACAGAGAATTTTCAATGTACAATATTTAAGTTCCCAATATGTTATTGACATTTAATGGGTGAAAGCAAAGGTTTTTATCTGGACAGTTTACGGTGATCTGCGACATTCTTTGCTCTTTCATGAGATATGGATTTATTTTTAAGGTCAGTACTTATTGCCCTTCTCTAACTCCTCTAGAGAAAGTGGTGGTGAAGCTGTTCTTCAATAAAACAGAAAATGCTGGAAACATCCAGCTGGTCAGGGAGCAATGATGGAAGGAGAAACAAATAACATTTTACATAGGGGGAGGGGGGGTAAAAAGACCCTTTATCAGAATTGAACTTGACCTGATAGATTTGCTGTTTCTTTTTCCACAATTTCCGCCCTAACCCGCTGAGTCTTACATTTCTTGTTTGCAGATTCCTAGCTTCTGCAGTTCTTTACTAAAGGAAGTATTTGGAAATGAAACAATCATGCTCCATTGATCTGGTTGTTATAAAGCTACACACCTGTTGGCGCAACTAGTATCCTGACTTGGCCTTTTGGGATCAGGGAGTCACATAGCACAAGTAACAGGCCCTCTCCTAACTCGTACATACCGACCCACATGCCCATCTACACTAATCGCATTTGCCTGCTTTTCACCCATATCCCTCTGAACCTCTTCAATCAATGCATACAATAGGCCTTACGGAGAAAGAAATAAACCAAAGGTGCACAAAAATGCTGGAGAAACTCAGCGGGTGCAGCAGCATCTATGGAGCGAAGGAAATAGGCAATGTTTCGGGCCGAAGCCCTTCTTCAGACTGATAGGGGGTGGGGAGAAGAAAGGAAAAAAGGCGGAGGAGGAGCCCGAGGGCTGGGGGAGGGGAGGAGACAACCAGAGGGCTGATGAAGGGGAGGGGACAGCAAGGGCTAGCAGAATTGGGAGAATTCAATGTTCAAGCCCCCAGGATGTAGACTGCCCAAGGTGCATTTGAGGTGCATTTCCTCCAATTTCCGGTGTTGCTCGCTGTGGCCATGGAGGAGACCCAGGACAGAGAGGTCAGATACGGAATGGGAGGGGGAGTTGAAGTGCTGAGCCACCGGGAGGTCAGGTTGGTTATTGCGGACAGACCGGAGGTGTTCGGCGAAACGATCGCCAAGCCTCCGCTTGGTCTCACCGATGTAGATCAGCTGACATCTAGAGCAGCGGATGCAATAGATGAGGTTGGAGGAGATGCAGGTGAACCTCTGTCGCACCTGGAATGACTGCTTAGGTCCTTGAATGGAGTCGAGGGGGGAGGTGAAGGGACAAGTGTTGCATCTCTTGCGGTTGCAAGGGAAAGTACCCGGGGAGGGGGTGGTACGGGAGGGAAGGGAAGAATTGACAAGGGAGTTACGGAGGGAGCGGTCTTTGCGGAAGGCAGACATGGGGGGAGATGGGAAGATGTGGCGAGTGGTGGGGTCACGTTGGAGGTGGCGAAACTGACGGAGGATCACTTGTATGTGACGGCTGGTGGGGTGAAAGGTGAGGACTAGGGGACTCTGCCCTTGTGAGTGGGGGGATGGGGAGAGAGAGCAGTGTTGCGGGGTATGGCAGAGACCCTGGTGCGAGCCTCATCTATGGTGGAGGAGGGGAACCCCCGTTCCCTGAAGAATGAGGACATTTCGGATGCCCTGGTGTGGAACGCCTCATCCTGGGAGCAGATGCGGCGTAGATGGAGGAATTGGGAGTGGGGGATGGAGTCCTTACAGGAAGCAGGGTGGGAAGAAGTGTAGTCCAGATAGCCATGGGAGTCGGTAGGTTTGTAGTGGATGTCGGTAAGAAGTCTATCACCTGCGATGGAGATAGTGAGGTCAAGGAATGGTAGGGAAGTGTCGGAAATGGTCCAGGTGTATTTGAGTGCCGGATGGAAGTTGGTGGTGAAGCGGATGAAGTCAGTCAGTTGTGTGTGGGTGCAGGATGTGGCACCAAAACAGTCATCGATGTAGCGGAGGTAGAGGTCGGGGATGGGGCCCTGGTACACATTGAACAAGGATTGTTCTACGTACCCGACAAAGAGGCAGGCGTAGCTGGGGCCCATGCGTGTGCCCATAGCTACGCCTTGTATTTGGAGGAAATGGGAGAAGTCAAATGAGAAGTTATTGAGGGTAAGGACCAGCTCCGCTAGGTGGAGGAGGGTGTCAGTGGCCGGGTATAGGTTGCTTCTTTGGTCGAAGAAAAAATGGAGGGCTTCGAGACCATCCTGGTGGGGGATGGAGGTGTACAATGACTGGACGTCCATGGTGAAGATGAGGGGGTGAGGGCCTAGAGAGTGGAATGCGCGGAGACGACGGAAAGTGTCTGAGGTGTCTTGAACATAGGTAGGGAGGGATTTAACCAAGGGGGATAGGATGGAGTCGAGGTAGGTGGAGATGAGTTCGGTGGGGCACGAACAGGCAGAGACAATGGGTCTACCGGGACAGTCAGGTTTGTGGATTAACCAGAAATAAACCAACTCTGCATATATGAGATGATTTTGACATAGTTCAGGGTGATATATCTACGGAATTTTATTTATTTTCAGTGAGTTTTGGTCACATTGGGGTGAAGAATTCGAAAGTATTTGGGAATTTAAAGAAAAAGTCCTAAAATATATGGAAAGATTTTGATTGCAAAAATGCATTTTCAGGCATTCTGGGATTTATTTATCATTTACATTTTATAGAAAAATTCTAATAATCTGGCATCAGTATTAGAAAATCCTGATGGTCTAGTATCTAGCCACTCAAACATCCATAGTTTGAGCCAGAGATCCAGAACGAAAGTGGCCCAAGCTGGGGTTATGGGATAGAGCCACAACTAGGGTGCAGACTGTGGACTGGTCATGTAGCTGGTGTCTTAGTCAGGATCCAGAACACCTAGGATCAGGGACATGGCTCGGTTTGTGGTTGGAACCATGGTACTGAGGCTTTGTATATTTATGTTTAAGAAAGAACTGCAGATGCTGGAAAATCGAGAACGTCAACTATTCCTTCGCTCCATAGATGCTGCCTCACCCGCAGAGTTCCTCCAGTATTTTTGTTTACCTTTGTATATTTATCATCTCTTTAATCTCACAGGAAAATTTATTATATGCTGTGCAACATGTAAAAAAAATAAAAAGTTGCAATATTAACAGGATTGATATCCAAAAGTCTAGAAGCTACTCCAACTGCACTGAAGTTTTGAGTATACAAGCAGGGAGGTTCTACTGCAGTTGTACAGGGTCTTGGTGAGACCACACCTGGAGTATTGCGTACAGTTTTGGTCTCCAAATCTGAGGAAAGACATTTTTGCCATAGAGGGAGTACAGAGAAGGTTCATCAGACTGATTCCTGGGATGTCAGGACTTTCATATGAAGAAAGGCTAGATAGACTCGGCTTGTACTCGCTAGAATTTAGAAGATTGAGGGGGGATGTTATAGAAACTCACAAAATTCTTAAGGGGTTGGACAGGTTAGATGCAGGAAGATTGTTCCCGATGTTGGGGAAGTCCAGGACAAGGGGTCACAGTTTGAGGATAAAGCGGAAATCTTTTAGGACCAAGATGAGAAAAACATTTTTCACACAGATAGTGGTGAATCTCTGGAATTCTCTGCCACAAAAGGTAGTTGAGGCGAATACCAGTCATTGGCTATATTTAAGAGGGAGTTAGATGTGGCCCTTGTGGCTAAAGGGATCAGGGGGTATGGAGAGAAGGCAGGTACAGGATATTGAGTTGGATGATCAGCCATGATCATATTGAATGCAGTGCAGGCTTGAAGGGCCGAATGGCCTACTCCTGCACCTATTTTCTATGTTTCTATGAAGTTGCAATAGTTGACTGTTGAGTTTGACTGTCGTAGTCTGGAAAGACGGAGTTGGGTTTGGAGAACAGAGAACTACAGATTATGGCTTTGAACCTAATGTACTATTGCATATGGTTGATATTGTTTTAGATCTATGATAAAGATAACATATCCATAGAAATCTTCCAACTAACTGGTATTCGCCAATTTTATGGCTTGTGAAAGTGTTATGCTCTTTATTTTTGAACCTGTATTCACTCCAAAGTTAAGATAATTTCAACATTGTTTCTTTGTAGCAAATCTAGAAGTTATTTTAAAGAACCCTTGACCCATCCGATGTCTACATTTTCAAATTTCTAGTTTGATACTTTGAACAAATGTTTTGCAAAGTATTGACTGAAATCGTCACAAACGCCTTACCTTAACAGTTGACACTATCCTCCTTCTTTGATCTGTCTAAACTGAGCCAGACTGTTTGCAATCTATATGTTTTGGCGCTTATATTTTAAGAGAGATTGCCTATTTTTACCATTGTTATATAACCTTCTGCTACTGAAGCCACCATTAATGTTTTCTTGCCTCCAGATTGCTTATTCAAACACATTTCATCTTATGAAGATGAATTGAGAAAGATAAATGCACAGAATCCTTTTCCCAAGGTAGAGGCATCAGAGGGCATAGGTTTAAAGTGTGAGGCAAAATATTTAATGAATTAGAGGGTATAGGTTTAAGGTGGAATGGGAAATATAGTATGGAGAAGTAGTTGAGGCAGGTTAAAAAACAGCATTTAAAGACATTTGGACATGTACATGGATAGGAAGGGATGAGGGATCAGGACCAAGCATGGGAAACCCATCTGAAGAAGGGTTTTGGCCCGAAACGTTACCTATTTCCTTCGCTCCATAGATGCTGCTGCACCCGCTGAGTTTCTCCAGCATTTTTGTGTACCTATGGGCAAATGGAATTAGTTTAGATGGGACATATTGCTCAAAATGGACGTTGAGCCAAAGTGCCTGTTTCAGTGCTGTATGACTATGACATTCCATGCTGGCCTCCCACCTCAAGACTCAACGAATGCAAGTTCATCCAGAACTCTATCATGCATGATAGACTGTGTTAAAGCATGTTCACCTATCATCCATGTCCTTGCTGATCTTCTGCAATTATCCAGTTTTTGCTTTTTGATTGTTGCAGAATTTAAATGTTCCGTTGTGCCTTCAAATGATCTAGCATTGTATCTTCTGTCTCTTTACCTCTCAATCTATTATTGAGCTGCCAGATAAAATACAGCTCTGATTTTTTTTGTTATCTATCATCTCCTCTTGTTGCATGATAAGTTTTTTTACTTCATGTTCCTGGGAAATTCCTTTGAATGTTTTTAATGTGTTAAAGGTCTGGATTCTTGTTTGCTTGTGAAATCTACCTTTTTTGCCCGTGATTTTGATAAACTGTCTTCTGCTTGGATGTTTCCTTTCCTGTATCTTAATACATAAGTTTTTACTTTAAATGTTCTATTGTAAATAAGATATAAACACTAATTCCGTGCAATTTATGGATTTGGCATTCATAAGATATGGTGGATCAAAAATACATGTCACTTTTTGATGTGCATTCTTCAGTGCTGTAAATGATGCAACGAATATGGTTTATATAATGATGCTGGAACGTTGAAGTAAAAACTGAAAATCCTGGAAGCACTCAGCAGGTTAGGCAGAAGTTGTGTAAAGAGAAACAGTGTTAATGCTTCTGATTGAAGAAACTTCGTGAAAAATGAGAAAACAAGTTGCAGAGGTGGTGGGGTAATAGAGAGAGATCAGAGTAGTTATGTTGTTAACCTGCACATGAGATCACCTGGTTGATAGGAGAGAGGGAAGTTGGAGAGAGGGAACATGAAAAAAAGGAAGAAAAAGGTACAAAATTACGCTAATGAGGGAGAACACAAATAAACAAATGTTAAAACTTAAAAACTGAAAACTAAAGAAAATGCCCAGCAGATCAGACCATGCTAATGGAGAGAGAATTATAGATGGATCAACTGCTGCAGAAAGGCTCCTTCCTATCTGGTGCAAATAAGAGTTACCTGAAACTAGAATTCAATATTGTGTCCTGAAGATTGCATGTTCTGGCAGATAATGAGATGTTGTTCCTCCATCTTATAACAGCCCAGAAAGCCACAGATGGATAGGTTAATGTGGGAGTGGAATAGAGAAATAAAATGACGGGCAACAGGAAGCTCTGGGTAATTCCTGCAGTCTGAATACTCAACACTATATTTGGTTTCAAATCATATATATCAGAAGAAGTGTCAGTAAATCACTGATTTATCTGTGAGGATTATTCAGTCCTCTGGATGCTGGGAGGGGAATAGGTGAAAGGACTGGTGTTGCATTTCCATGCGTGGAGAGGTACCATAAGAAGAAAAGTAGTTAATGTAGATGGAAAAGTAGACCAGGTAATTACAAGGAAATGGCCCTTCCTGAATGCTGAATGACAAGGAGAGGAAATGGTGTGTTCTCAAAGTGGAATCTTACTGTTTGTGTTCTCCCTCATTAAATCCATTCAGAAAAGCAGAAATTGCCAACCATGAATGCATAAAGCTGGTGGGATGGAAAACTGTCCAGTACGAGAAGGTGAGAGCAGAGATGAGGAGAATAGATGAAAATGTTCTGAAGATGTGTTCTCGAGGTGGTTTCTCATTAAAAATGGCTGAAATTACCAACTTTGAATGCAAAATGCTGGTGGGGGTGGAAGATGAGGAAATGGGAAACTGCCCAGAAGGAGAAGGCGAGAGCAGAGATGAGAATAGATGAAAATGCTCAGAATCCCAATGCCAAATATCAAGCTTAATCCCTCCCAGCCAAGAGATAATGAGCTATGAGATTCTATTGAAATGGTGAATGATTGTGCAGATAATGGCACCCAAGACTAGATTTCCAGGAAAATATTTGTCTGAAGAATGGGTATGGTCAAGGCAAAAACTTTCCATACATGTTGAAATAAAAACAAACAAGAAGAAATACTATACCAGTCAGGCAGCATCTGTAGAGAAAAACACAGTTAATATGTCAGGTAAATGTCCCTTCATCAGAACTAGAAAAATGAGAAAACAAGTGTGCATTAAGTTCAGAGAGAGATCGGGAGGAGAGAAGAAAGGGAATGCTTCTGAAGGGGTTGAGACCAAGATTGTCCAGCGGAAAGAATACTTTCAAAACTGCCTGGATTTTAGATTCATTATTAAGTCAGTTAGAGGGGGAAAAAACAGAAGTACGCGCTGTAACGGTGAAATGCAGAATAGAGATACTGGAAGAACTCAGCAGGTCAACCGTGATCTGTGGAGGGAAATGGACAGACCGTCTTTTGAATTGGGACCCTCTTCAGTCCGATTGTGATGAACATCAAGCTGTGAATAATACTATTGAACTTGAACTAGCCCAACTCAAAAGATCAATAAAATTAAAAATGAATTTGATTCAGATGAAACAGATAAATGGTCATACTAAAATGAATTGTATTGCGTTAATTGAAAGCACCGTTCAACAAGACTTTTGCTATTATGCAAGATAGATGCTCTTGGAAGTCATGGTTCTCAGACTCCTGCACCTTTTTCCCCAATGGTAACAGCGAGATGAGAGCACGGCCAGGATGATGTGGGTCTGTGATAATATTGCCTGCCTTCTTGTGGCAGCACTTCCAGTAGATCTTTTATTTTTATTTTTTTATAAAGATATTTTTTATTGGAGGTAGATACATATCATATTAAAATCGATACCAGTCTTACATTTTTAAATTACAAATATTGTCCATTATTATTACAATGTCTCCAATACTTTTTTTCTTTTTTTTTTAAACTAAATAGAACTAAAAAGATATAGATGAAATAAAGAAAGAAAGAGAAAAAAGAGAAGAAACAAGAAAAAAAACCCACAAAAAAACCAACCAAAAACAAAACAAAACAACAAAAAAAAAGATAATAAAGAAGAATGGAATAATTTACTACGATAAAAAACTTCATTCGAGATATATTCGTACATTTCAGAGTATAACCTTTCATCTATTCCTTGGCACGGGTGTTAGTCAGGTTCCTGTGCTGAACCATTCTGACCCTTTAAATAGTCAATAAAGGGAGACCATGTTCCGACGAATAGTTCCTGTTTGTGCAACAGGACAAGTCTAATTCTTTCCAAGTGTAAGGTCTCCGTCATTTCTATAATCCACATTTTAATTGTGGGGGTTATAGGGCCTTTCCAAAATTTTAGAATTAATTTTTTCCCAGTTATTATGCTATAATCAATAAAGTTTCTTTGAGTTGTTGTAAATGTTTGATTTAGTTCTAATGTTCCAAGTATTATCAATTTTGGATCCGGGTCCAATTGAATGCTAGTCACTTTAGATATTATTGTGAAAATATTTACCCAGAAATTTTTAATTTTTATGCAATTTGCAAACATGAGATAAGTTAGCTTCTAAATGTTGACATTTATCACATATTGGTGAGATATGTGGGAAGATTTTATTTAATTTTGTTTTAGAATAATGTAACCTATGTATTACTTTGAATTGTATTAGAGAATGTCTGGCATTTAATGAACATTGATGTATGTGTTGTAAACTTTCTTCCCAAGTATCTTTCGTTATTATTTGATTTAGTTCTTTTTCCCAAGTTTGTCTGTGTAAGTCCGTCAATGGGATATCGCTGTCTAATAAAATATTATATATATAAGATATTAGTTTTTCTGTATTAGGATGTTTATTCCAACAGTCGTCAAAAATTTCTGAATTTCTAATTCTAAAATTTAGAGTATTTGCTTTTACGTAATCTCTAAGTTGGAGATATCTGAAAAAATCATTTACTTGAAGTCCATAAATCTGTTGCAACTCCTGAAATGAAAGAAAAGTGCCTTCCTTATAAAGGTGTCCCATCTTTTTAATTCCATAGTTTTTCCATTGTGTGAAACCTTTGTCCAACCATGAGGGCTTAAACAAAGGGTTATTCGCAATTGGAAGAAAAAGTGATAAATTATCTAGTTTTAATGTCTTTTTTAATTGTTTCCAAATTCGCATAGTACTATATATTATCGGATTTTCCCTATAAATTTTTTTATTTAATTTAGAAGTAGCAAATAGTATCGAGCCGATTTCAAAAGGTGAGCAATCTTCCTTTTCCATTTTTAACCAATCTGGTTGTTGATCTATTTCTTCCAACCAAAAATTCATATTTTTAATGTTAACTGCCCAAAAATAAAACAAAAAGTTTGGTAAAACCAAACCTCCATTTATTTTTGATTTGCACAGATGTTTTTTGCTTATCCTATGATTCTTATAATCCCAGATAAAGTCACTGACAATGGAATCTAACTTTTTAAAAAAGTTTTTTGACAAATATATCGGAATTGTTTGAAAAAGGTATATTTGCGGTAAGAAAATCATTTTTATGGGATTAATTTTGCCAACCATTGAAATAGGAAGTGTTTTCCAATACTGAATATTCTTATGTAGTTTATTCAGTAATGGGGGAAAGTTTGCTTTAAATAATGATGTATATATCTTAGTAACATAAATGCCTAGGTATTTAAATTTGTCATTTACTATTTTAAATGGAAATTGTTGTATTATATGTTTATTATGTTCCCTTATTGGCATAATTTCACTTTTATTCCAATTTATTCTGTATCCTGAGAGTGAACCAAATTGGGTTATTAGCTTTAATAAATTTGGAATACTAATTTCTGGTTTTGTAATGTAAATTAATACATCATCTGCGTATAAAGAAATTTTATTCACTGTATCCTTTGTGTTATACCCATATATTTCCGGATGGGTCCTGACTCTTTCTGCGAGTGGCTCTATAACAAGCGCAAATAATAATGGAGACAACGGGCATCCTTGTCTACACCCTCTAGATAGGTTAAATTTAGATGATAACCTTTGGTTTGTTAATATTCTAGCCGTAGGGTTTGTATATAACAGTTTTATCCATGCACAAAATTTCTCGCCCAGCTGCAATTTTTCCATCACCGAAAATAAATAGGGCCATTCCACCTGATCAAAAGCTTTTTCAGCGTCAAGTGAGATTATTGCTAAATCTTCATTAATATTTCTCTTAGAATGGTGAGGAGGTCAATACCCATGATGGACCCAGCAATGCCCACCATTTTCTGCAGCCTTCCTCATTCTAGGGCATTCGAGTTATCAAACCAGGCCATCATGCAACCAGTCAATATGCTCTCTACCTTATACCTTTAGAAGTTTGATAGATTATTCGGTGACATACTGTATCGCCGGATCGATTTATAATCATGTATTGTCTTTCTGCTGACTGGTTAGCACACAACAAAAAGCTTTTCACTGTACGTCGGTACACATGACAATAAACTAAACTGAACTGAGCTGATCTCCTCAAACTTCTGATGAAGTACACGTGTCGATTAGATCTTTGTGTGATTGTATCAATGTGCTGGGCCCACATTAATAAGCATGCCTATGAACTGAAAGCTGTTGGCTCACTCCACCAGCAGCCCATTGAAGAAGACAACTTCATAGATCATCGGCTTTTCCTTCTTGAAGTCAACAATCATCTTCTTGATCTTGCCACTGTTAAGACCAATATTGTTGCTCTGGCATTATTCAATCAATTTCCCTTCTGTACTCTGACTCATTGTTATCAGTTATTCATCCAACAATGGTGGTTTTGCCAATTAATTTAAGTGATGTTTGAGTTGTGCCTGGCAACACAGTCATTGGTATAGACAGTGTGGAGCAGGGGACAGCACACTGCTTTGAGGTTCTCCTCTATTGATGGTCAGTGAGGAGGAAGTGTTGTTGCCAATTTGTGTTAATTGTAATCTGCGGATGAAAAGGTTGAGGATCTAATTGCATTAGGGACGAGAAGAGACCCAGTTTTGTGAGTGACGATAAGTTTAGAAATGAGGTGTAGCTTTTTTTATCATTAAAAAAAACCTTATTCAGAATAAAAAAATATACAAAACAAAACCTGTGCAAAAACACTCTTCATTTTCCATACATTCAGTGGTTTCATACTCAGTATACAAAATTGGAGCTAACCTGCTCCATTACCAACTGCATCAACTTCTCATCAAGATCTGGATAAATGAAGACGTACCAGGAGACTTTAGAGACTCAGCAATCATCACCATCCACAAAAGGAAAGGCGATCGATCTGAGTGCGGAAACTTTCGTGGAATTTTCCTGTTAGCAACAGCAGGCAAGGTCCTCGCCCGCATCATGAACAACTGACTCAAGCCTTTAGCCAAGAAGATCCTTTTGGAGACACAAGCCGGTTTTAGACCATCACGTGGAACAGCCAACATGATCTTCACAATGCATCAACTACAAGAAAAATGTTGTGAACAACTTCAACCTTTGTACATGGCATTCATCGACCTCACTAAGGCCTTCGACTCAGTATCAAAGGAACTCTTATGGGACGTCCTATCCACCTATGGATGTCCTGTAAGGTACATTTGAATCCTGAGACTCCTCCACGATGACATGCTTGCCACAGTCATGGCCAGCAACAGCAACTGTGAGCCGTTTCTAGTCAGATCAGGAGTGAAACAGGGATGCATGATTGCTCCAACACTGTTCACCATCTTCATTGCGACAACCATCCACATCATCCAGGATGACCTACCCCCAGGAATCGAAATCTTCTACAGAAAAGATGGCAGACTTTTCAATCTTGCCCGTCTCAAGTCCAAAACTAAGGCATCTATGAGCTCCCTCATCGAGTTCCAATACGCAGATGACAACTGTGTTGCAGCTCTCTCAGAATATCATCTGCAACAGATCCTGACTGCCTTCAACAGTGCATACACAAAACTTGGACTGACCATCAACTCCAACAAGACTCAGGTTATCTACCAATCGTCACCAACGGAGACAAATCGGAAAGAACCATTAATTCAACTTGGTGAAACAACCCTGGAAAATGTGGATCATGTCCGTACCTTGGAAGTCACCTCTCCTCCAATGTTGACCTCGATGAAGAGATCCAACATCGTCTTAAATGTGCTGGAACAGCTTTTGGACGTCATCGAACGAGAATCTTTCAAAATCGTGACAGACACCAAAATGTTAGTGCACAAGGCAGTGGTGATTCCAACGCTCCTGTATGCATCAGGAACCTGGACAACATACTGACGCCATCTGAAAACACTTGAAAAGCTCCATCACGATGTCTTCGAAGCAGCTTAAATATTAGCTGGGAAGACAGAAGAACCAACGTCAGCGTGCTGAATGAAGCAAAAACATCTAGTATCCAAGCCTTTGTCATCAAGAACCAACTAAGATGGGTCGGTCATGTTGTTCGGATGGAAGACGAGCGTCTACCAAAGCAAACCTTCTACTCCCAGCTTAAAGAAGGCAAATGTAAAAGAGGCGGACAAAAGAAGAGATTCAAAGATGCCTTAAAAGCCAGCATGAAGAAATGTGAAATTGATATAGATAATTGGGAAACCAATGCCATGGACAAGAAACTCTGGTGAACCATCATCCAAGAAGGAACAGCGACCTTCGAAGCCAAGAGATGCGCAGAATTAGAAGAAAAGAGAAGAAAACGGAAAGAGAGGCAGCAACAACCAAAGCCCGATCTGCCATCTGGAATTACCTGTCCTGAATGCCGAAGAACTTTCAAAGCCAGAATTGGACTCATAAGCCACCTGAGAGTCCATAAAAACAACAGAACGTAGACCATCATCCTCGACCTCGAGGGATAGCCACAACCGACTCAGTAGTGTTCACACCTATCTTTAAACAAAGGACCTTTGTCATACATGTGGCCTCATGGAGTGATATCCATTCCCTTGTTTGAGGGGTACATTAACCTGTCATCAGGAACAACTGCTTGATGTATGTGTTTTTGTTGTCCAAGTGGCCCAGTGCAAAGTGGAACGCTAGCAATGTCACTTCCGCCATTAATCTGCTGTGGTGGCGGGTGCATTGCAATGGGTCCAGGTTGTTACAGGGACAGAATATGAAACATAGTACACTGTAAACAATATAATAAACAAATAAAAATAAAGTTCAGTGTGTGTATATATACACACGTACTCACATATATACAGATCATATACTGTATGTATATACGTGCACACACATACGTATGCATAAAAAACAATAATAGTGCAACAATAGTCTAGTTCAGAGCTTATTTGAGGTTGTCGTGTTTAGTAGCCTAATGGCTGCAGGGAAGAAGCTGTTCCTGAACCTGGACATTACAGTTTCCAGGTTCCTGTACCTACTTCCCAATGGCAGGGGTGAAATGATTGTGTGACCATGGTGGTGTTGGTCTCCGATGATGCTGGCTGCCTTTTTGAGGCAGCGACTTTGGTAAATCCCTTCAATGGTGGGGAGGTCAGAACCCATGATGGACTGGGCAGTGTTCACAACCTTTTGCAGTCTTCTTCACTCCTGGGCATTCAAGTTGCCGAACCAGGCCATGATGCAACCGGTCAATATGCTCTCTACTGTACACCTGTAGAAGTTCAAGACAATCCTCTCTGACATACCGAATCTCTGCAATATTCTCAGGAAGTAGAGGCATTGATGTGCCTTCTTTATAATTGCACCAGTGTGCTGGGTCCAGGAAAGATCTTCAGAAATATGCACACCTAGGAATTTGAAGCTTTTGACTCTCTCCACCATCGTCCTGTCGGTATAGACAGGTTTGAAAGTCCACAATCAGTTCCTTGGTCTTACTGATATTGAGAGCCAGATTGTGTGCTGGCACCATTTGGTCAATCGGTCAATATCACTTCTATACTCTGACTCATCATCTGTAATTCATCCAACAACGGTGGTGTCATCGGCGAACTTGAGGATGGAATTCGCATTGTGTCCAGTTACACAGTCATGAGTATAAAGTGAGTAAAGCAGGGGGCTGAGCACACAGCCTTGAGGTGTTCATGGACTGATTGTTATTGAGGAAGAAGTGTTTTTGCCAATTTGAACTGTGGTCTGTTGATGAGGAAGTCGAGGATCCAGTTGCAGAGGGATGCACAGAGACCCAGTTCTGTGAGCTTGGTAACCAGCTTGGAGGGGATGATTGTGTTGAACGCTGAGCTGTAATCTATAAATAACAGCTGGACATTTGTGTTTGTCTGCATGTATATGTCCTTTTGAAGTGGATGGGTCCATGGACCGTAGCAGTGAGTGGTCGGAGATGTCCTGAACATTGCAGGCAGTTGGTCCTCACAGATTTCAAGAAATGAATGAATGAATGAATAAGATTATTGGCCAAGTATTCACATACAAGGAATTTGCATTGATGCTCCACCCGCAAGTGACAACATGACATACAGTGACAGTTAGGAATTATATAAAACATTAATAATAAAACATTATCGATTAAACATGTGAATTAAATAAAATACCAGAGCAAAAGGAGGCTACAGATTTTTGGTTATTGAGTAGAGCTACTACTCAAGGAAAAAAAGCTGTTTTTATGTCTGGCTGTGGCAGCTTTGACAGTCCGGAGTCACCTTCCAGAGGGAAGTGATTCAAAGAGTTTGTGGCCTATGTGAGAGGGGTCAGTGATGATCTTACCCGCTCGCTTCCTGGCCCTTGCAGTGTAGTTCGTCAATGGAGGGAAGGTTGCAGCCAATAATCTTCTCAGCTGATCAGACGATTCGCTGCAGCCTCCAGATGTCATACTTGGTGGCTGAGCCAAACCAGACCATGATGGAGAAGGTGAGGACAGACTCTATGAAGGCCGTATAGAATTGGACCATCATTGCCTGTGGCAGATTGTGTTTCCTCAGCTGCCGCAGGAAGTACATCCTCTGTTGTGCCTTTTTGACTGTGGAGTCGATGGTGGCCCCCCATTTAAGGTCCTTGGAGATGATGGTTCCCAGGAACTTAAAAGACTTAACAGATGCGACTGTGGCGTTGTGATGGTGAGTGGGTGAAGCTCTCCTAAAGTCTACAATCAATTCCACTATCTTAAGGGCATTGAGCTCCAGGTTGTTACGATGGCACCAGATCGCCAGCTGTGTCACTTCCTGTCTGTAGGCAGATTCCTCCCCATCCTGGATCAGTCCAATCAGGGTTGTGTCATCCGCAAACTTGAGAAGCTTGACAGAGGAGACAGTGGAGGTGCAGTCATTGGTGTAGAGAGAGCGGAGGAGAGGGGAGTACGCAGCCTTGCCGTGCTCCTATGCTGAGAGTCTGCGGGTCCGAGATGTAGGTAGAGATGTAACCAGCCAGGTACACCATCAAGGACAGATGCTTTCCAAGGATTTGGCTCGAGAGTCTTCGGCGAGGAGGCTGAGGGAGGAGACTATGACAAAAGTTGGAGAGGGTGAGACGCAATGATGAAATGGCAGGCAAGCTGATTCAGTGTGATGCTTGCAAGATGTGGGAGTTCAGGGACACTGCTGGTGCCTCTGGCTGCTACAACTGGTGAAATTGTGTCCAGGTTCAGCTCCTGAATGAGGCCCCGTGTTGTGGCACTGGAGAGGCAACTGGATGACCTCAGGATCATCTGGGAAAAAGAGAGTTTCCTGGACAGGACCTACAGCGAGATCGTTGCACTGAAGATACTGGAAGAGAGAAGGTGGGTGATGATGAGGAAGGGAAGGAAGCTTGGAGTATATGAGACCCCAGGAATGTTCCTCTTGAAAACAGGTTCACCTTCTTGGAAGCTGTCGGGACAGAAGACAGTGACATTCCGAGCGGTGGACAGGTCTGCGAGTCAAGACGGGGCGCTGAAGCAAAGCAGAAGAGACAGACGTCAGGCAGAGCCGTAGTAGGAAATAACTCCATGGTGCGAGATACAGACAGGGGTTTCTGCCGCAACAGGCGGGATTCAAGGATGGTGTGTTGCCTCCCTGGTGCCAGGATCCAGGACGTCACGAACCGATTGCTAGACATCCTCAAGGGTGAAGGTGAGCAGCCGAAAGTGGTAGTACATGTCGGCACACATGATGTCGGGAAGAAGAGAAAAGAGATTTTGAAGCATGACTTAGAGAGCTCGGAAGATGGCTGAAAAGCAGGACCTCCAGGGTGGTTATCTCCGGTTTGCTTCCAGTTCCTCGTGCTGGTGAGGGCAGGAACAGGGAGATAGGGGATCTGAATATGTGGCTGAGGAGCTGGTGCAGGGGGCAGGGATTTAGATTCTTAGACCATTGGGATCTGTTTTGGGGTAAGGGTAAATTGTACAAAAGGGACGGGTTGCACCTTAACAGGCGAGGGGGGGGGGCAGCATTCTGGCAGGCAGGTTTGCCACTGCAACACAGGTGGGTTTAAACTATATAGTGGGGTTGGGGGAGACAAATTGCAATTACAAGGATGGAGTTAAAGGGAAAGAGTATAGGAAAAGTTAAGAAAGACACCAGAATTAATGGGACAGTAAGCTCACGAAAGGATAGTATAGCCAAGTTAAATAAGAATTAAATAGGATAGTGTGGCCAAGCTAAATAAGGAATCGATGTGAAAGGTGAGGTGAGTAATGGATTAAAAGTATTATATATGAATGCGCGAAGTATAAGAAGTAAAGTGGATGAGCTTGAGGCTCAGTTAGAGATTGGTCGATATGACATGGGGGGGGGGGGGGGGGGATTACAGAAACATGGTTGCAGGAGGATCGGGGCTGGGAACTAAATATTCAGGGTTACACGTCCTATAGAAAGGACTGAGTCTGAAGCAGTCTGAAGAAGGGTTTCGGCCCTAAACGTTGCCCATTTCCTTCGCTCCATAGATGCTGCTGCACCCACTGAGTTTCTTCAGCACTTTTGTCTACTATAGAAAGGACAGGCAGGTGGGCAGAGGTGGGGTAGCTCTGTTGGTGAGGGATGAAATTCAGTCCCTTGTGAGGGGTGACATAGGGACTGATGATGTGGAGTCGCTGTGGATAGAATTCCTTTAAATTCTTCTTACCTTTACAATTCCTCAGAATTGTAAAGGTAAGAAGACACTAATAGGAGTTATCTACATGCCCCAAAACAGTAGCCTAGATATAGGGTGCAAGTTGCAGCAGGAGTTAAAATTGGCATGTAACAAAGGTGCATGCCACTGTGGTTATGGATAATTTCAATATGCAGGTAGACTGGGAAAATCAGATTGGTTCTGGACCCGAAGAAAGGGTTGTTTGCAGAGTGCCTCTGAGATGGATTCTTAAAGCAGCTTGTACTGTAGCCTGCCAGAGTGAAGGCAATTCTGAATTTAGTGTTGTCTAATAAAGGAATTTAGTGTTCCTTTAATAAGGGAACTCAAGGTAAAGGGACTGCTAGGCGGTAGCGACCATAATATGATAAGTTTTAATCTGCAATTTGAGAGGAAGGTTAAATCAGAAATGTCAGTGTTGCAGTTGAACATATGGGAATATGAAGGCATGAGAAAGGAGCTGGCCAAGGTCGACTGGAAAAGGATCCTATCAGGAAAGACGGTGGAACAGCAATGGCTGGAATTTCTGGGCATAATCCAGAAGATACAGGATCATTTCATTCCAAAGAGAAAGAAATATTCTAAGGGATGTAAGTGGCAATCGTAGCTGACAAGGGAAGTTAGGGACGGTATAAAACTAAAAGGAAAGATATATAACAAAGCAAAGAGTAGCGGGAAGCTAGAGAATTGGGAAACTTTCAAATGACAACAGAAGGTAACAAAAAGGGCAATACGGGGTGAAAAGATGAAGTACGAGGGTAAACTGGCCAAGAATATAAAGAAGGATAGTATATGCTTCTTTAGGTATGTTAACAGAAAAAGATTAGTAATGACAAATGTGAGTCCCTTGAAGGCAGAAACAGGTGAAATTATTATGGGAAACAAGGAAATGGTAGAAGAGTTGAAACATAGAAACATAGAAAATAGGTGCAGGAGTAGGCCATTCGGCCCTTCGAGCCTGCACCGCCATTCAATATGATCATGGCTGATCATCCAACTCAGTATCCTGTACCTGCCTTCTCTCCATACCCCCTGACCCCTTTAGCCACAAGGGCCACATCTAACGCCCTCTTAAATATAGCCAATGAACTGGCCTCAACTACCTTCTGTGGCAGAGAGTTCCAGAGATTCACCACTCTCGGTGTGAAAAATGTTTTTCTCATCTCGGTCCTAAAGGATTTCCCCTTAATCCTTAAACTGTGACCCCTTGTCCTGGACTTTCCCAACATCGGGAACAATCTTCCTGCATCTAGCCTGTCCAACCCCTTAAGAATTTTGTACGTTTCTATAAGATCCCCCCTCAATCTTCTAAATTCTAGCGAGTACAAGCCGAGTCTATCCAGTCTTTCTTCATATCAAAGTCCTGACATCCCAGGAATCAATCTGGTGAACCTTCTCTGTACTCCCTCTATGGCAAGAATGTCTTTCCTCAGATTTGGAGACCAAAACTGTACGCAATACTCCAGGTGTTGTCTCACCAAGACCCTGTACAACTGCAGTAGAACCTCCCTGCTCCTATACTCAAATTATTTTGCTATGAATGCTAACATACCATTCGCTTTCTTCACTGCCTGCTGCACCTGCATGCCTACTTTCAATGACTGGTGTACCATGACACCCAGGTCTCGTTGCATCTCCCCTTTTCCTAATCGGCCACCATTTAGATAATAGTCTAATTTCCTGTTTTTGCCACCAAAGTGGATAACCTCACATTTATCCACATTATACTGCATCTGCCATGCATTTGCCCACTCACCCAGCCTATCCAAGTCACCTTGCAGCCTCCTAGCATCCTCCTCACAGCTAACACTGCCCCCCAGCTTCGTGTCATCCGCAAACTTGGAGATGTTGCATTCAATTCCCTCGTCCAAATCATTAATATATATTGTAAATAGCTGGGGTCCCAGCACTGAGCCTTGCGGTACCCCACTAGTCACTGCCTGCCATTCTGAAAAGGACCCGTTTACTCCTACTCTTTGCTTCCTGTTTGCCAGTCAGTTCTCTATCCACATCAATACTGAACCCCCAATACCGTGTGCTTTAAGTTTGTATACTAATCTCTTATGTGGGACCTTGTCAAAAGCCTTCTGAAAGTCCAGATATAACACATCCACTGGTTCTCCCTTATCCACTCTACTCGTTACATCCTCAAAAAATTCTATAAGATTCGTCAGACATGATTTACCTTTCATAAATCCATGCTGACTTTGTACAATGATTTCACCACTTTCCAAATGTGCTGCTATCTCATCTTTAATAACTGACTCTAGCAGTTATTTTGGTTCTGTCTTCACTAAGGCACAAACAATCTCCCAGATGTACTAGAGTACAGAGGATCTAGGGAGACAGTGGAACTGAAAGAAATTTGCATTAGGCGAGTAATAGTTTTGGGTAGACTGTTGGGACTGAATCCAATCCAATCCAACTTTATTTGTTAAGCACTTTAAAATAACCAATGTTGGCCAAAGTGGTGTACAGAAGAATAAACAAGACATCATAAACAGACAACATAACACAACATAACGGTGCCGACGCAGCAAAGGCACGGTCCCCTCCGAGCTTCAAACAAAAAAGCAAAAAAGGCAGAACAAAAAAGACACGACACACTATCAGAGACTCAACATGAACATCCCCTCACAGCAGAGTCGACACTCTCCTCTGTGAGGGAAAGGCACCAAAATGTCCAGTCCTCCTCCTAGTCCATCCGAGGTCGGGGCCAGCCTGAGGGCTCCGCAGCCAGTCGCCGCAACGGCAGCCCGATGACCATAGGCCCACCCGCCGGGAAGCTGGAACACCGGCATCGGGCGGAAAGTCCTCAGCGGCCTTGGGAGTGTCTGGAGCGGCCACTCCCTCCCCGGAGACTGCGACGCCCGTAGTCTTCAGGCCGTGCCGGACGGAGCCTCGACCGACTCCACGGTGTTTTCGATCCAGTGCTGCCCGCCCGCGGCGGGACGCCCTCAGACCGCAGACCACAAACCGCAGACCGCGGCTGCTCGATGTCGGTGGTCGCCGGTCACAACACTCCGGAGCGGCGACCCGGCAAGGCATCGCCTGCTCCGTGTTGGTGTCCCAGCGCTGTGCCGCCGAAGCTGTGGTCCCAGCAGGAACGCCGCTCCAGCCCGATGGAAGGCCGCATGGGGAGAGCGAAGAGTAAAGATGCGATTTGGAGGAAAACCGCATCTCCGACCAGGTAGAACTGGGGTTGGAACAATTTCCCCACCCCCCCCCCCACCCCCCACAGAGAAAGAATAGACCTCCAAATAAAAAATGATAGACAAAAAAAGGGTTAGAGGACGGACTGCAGGCAGGCAGCCCGCACAACCGGCGCCAACTCCGGTTGTGCGGCTGATAAATCCCCAGGGCCTGATGGTCTGCATCCCAGGGTACTCAAGGAAGTGGCTCTAGAAATCGTGAATGCATTGGTGATAATTTCCCAATGTTCTATAGATTCAGGATCAGTTCCTGTGGATTGGAGGGTAGCTAATGTTATCCCACTTTTCAAGAAAGGAGCGAGAAACAGAGAATTATAGACCAGTTAGCCTGACATCGGTGGTGGGGAAGATGCTGGAGTCAATTATTAACTAAGTAATAATGGCACAAAAAGATTGGTCCAAGTCAGCATGGCAGACAGGAAACAAAGAGCAGGAAAAAAAGAGTCCCTGTCAGAATGGTAGGCAGTGGCGAGTGGAGTGCGGCAAGGCTCGGTGCTGGGACTGCAACTATTTACAATATATATTAATGATTTAGATGATGGAATTAAAAGTTACACCAGCAAACTGCAGATGACGCAAAGCTGGATGGCAGTGTGAGCTGCAAAGAAGATGCTAGGAAGTTGCAGGGTGACTTGGACAGGTTGAGTGAGTGGGGAGATGCATGGCATATACAGTATAATGTAGATAAATGTGAGGTTATCCACATTGGTGGCAAGAACAAGGAGGCAGATTATTATCTCAATGGTGTTAGATTAGGAAAAAGAGAAGTGCAACAAGATCTGGGTGTCCTTGTACACCAGTCACTGAAAGTAGACATGCAGGTACAGCAGGCAGTGAAGAAAGCTAATGCATCTTGGCCTTCATAACGAGAGGATTTGAGTATAGTACAGAGGTCCTTCTGCAGTTGTACAGGGCCCTGGTGAGACCATATCTGGACTATTGTGTGCAGTTTTGGTCTCCTAATTTGAGGAAGGACATCCTTGCTATTGAGGCAGTACAGCGTAGGTTCACAAGGTTAATACCCGGGATGGCAGGACTGTCATATGAGGAAAGATTGGAAAGACTGGGCTTGTATTCACTGGAATTTAAAAGGATGAGAGCGGATTTTATAGAAACATGTTAAATTATAAAACGACTGGACAAGCTAGATGCAGGAAAGATTGTCCTAATGTTGGGGGAGTCCAGAACCAGGGGCCACTGGTTCTGGAAGAATAAAGGGGAGGCCATTTAAAATTGAGATGAGAAAACTAAAATTTCACCCAGAGATGTGAATTTGTGTAATTCTCTGCCACAGAAGGCAGTGGAGGCCAATTCACTGGCTGAAGTTAAAAGTTAGTTCGAGCTCTAGGGGCTAGCGGAATCAAGGGATATGGGGAGAAGGCAGACACGGGCTACTGATTGTGGATGATCAGCCATGATCACAATGAATGGCGGTGCTGGCTCGACGGGCCAAATGGCCTCCTTCTGCACCTATTTTCTAAGTTCTATCTATGATTCATGCTTGTGAAGGATCTCCTGACATCATCATTCTGAGAAAGTGAAATTACTGCTTGTAATTAGTAAATGAAACCCAACAAGCTGCAATGAGATGTTCATGCCACAATTTGAAACTTTAGTGAAAGACAAAAAATGTAAATTTTCTACTGAATAGTTCAACATGTTGATGTAACATGTGGTGTATTTAGGTGCAAGCTGGAGCTCAAAACTGTACGCAATACTCCAGGTGTGGTCTTACCAAGACCCTGTACAACTGCAGTAGAACCTCCCTGCTCCTATACTCAAATCCTTTTGCTATGAATGCTAACATACCATTCGCTTTCTTCACTGCCTGCTGCACCTGCACGCCTGCTTTCAAGGTCTTGTTGCATCTCCCCTTTTCCTAATCGGTCACCATTCTACTTTCCTGTTTTTGCCACCAAAGTGGATAACCTCACATTTATCCACATTATACTGCATCTGCCATGAATTTGCCCACTCACCCAGCCTATCCATCTTGCAGCCTCCTAGCATCCTCCTCACAGCTAATACTGCCCCCCAGCTTCGTGTCATCCGCAAACTTGGAGATGTTGCATTCAATTCCCTCGTCCAAATCATTAATATATATTGTAAATAGCTGGGGTCCCAGCACTGAGCCTTGCGGTACCCCACTAGTCACTGCCTGCCATTCTGAAAAGGACCCGTTAACTCCTACTCTTTGCTTCCTGTCTGCCAGCCAGTTCTCTATCCACATCAATAATGAACCCCCAATACCGTGTGCTTTAAGTTTGTATACTAATCTCTTATGTGGGACCTTGTCAAAAGCCTTCTGAAAGTCCAGATATAGCACATCCACTGGTTCTCCCTTATCCACTCTACTAGTTACATCCTCGAAAAATTCTATAAGATTCGTCAGACATGATTTACACTTCATAAATCCATGCTGACTTTGACCAATGATTTCACCACTTTCCAAATGTGCTGCTATCCCATCTTTAATAACTGACTCTAGCAGTTTCCCTGGTCTGTAATTCCCCGTTTTCTCTCTCCCTTTTTAAAAAGTGGGGTTACATTAGCTACCCTCAGGAACTACTCCAGAATCTAAGGAGTTTTGAAAAATTATCACTAATGCATCCACTATTTCTGGGGCTACTTCCTTAAGTACTCTGGGTTGCAGCCTATCTGGCCCTGGGGAGTTATCGGCCTTTAATCCATTCAATTTACCTAACACCACTTCCCGGCAAACCTGGATTTCAATCAGTTCCTCCCTCATTTGACCCCCGGTCCCCTGCTATTTCCGGCAGATTAATTAAGTCTTCCTTAGTGAAGACAGAACCAAAGTAGTTATTCAATTGGTCTGCCATGTCCTTGTTCCCCATGATCAATTCACCTGTTTCTGACTGCAAGGGACCTACATTTGTTTAACTAATCTTTTTCTCTTCACATATCTATAAAAACATTTGCAGTCAATTTTTATGTTCCCTGCCAGTTTTCTTTCATAATCTATTTTCCCATTCCTAATTAAGCCCTTTGTCCTCCTCTGCTGGACTCTGAATTTCTCCCAGTCCTCTGGTAGGCTGCTTTTTCTGGCTAATTTGTATGCTTCATCTTTTGTTTTGATACTATCCCTGATTTCCCTTGTTACCTTCCCTGATTTATTCTTTTGCCAAACTGGGATGAACAATTGTTGTAGTTCATCCATGCAGCCTTTAAATGCCTTCCATTGCATATCCACCGTCAACCCTTTAAGAATCAATTGCCAGTCTATCTTGGCCAATTCACGTCTCATACCCTCAAAGTTACGTTTCTTTAAGTTCAGAACCCTGGTTTCTGAATTAATTATGTCACTCTCCATCCTAATGAAGAACTCAACCATATTATGGTCACTCTTGCCCAAGGGGCCACGCACAACAAGACTGCTAACTAACCCTTCCTGATTACTCAATACCCAGTCTAGAATAGCCTGCTCTCTCGTTGGTTCCTCTACATGTTGGTTTAGAAAACTATCCCGCATACATTCCAAGAAATCCTCTTCCTCAGCACCCCTGCCAATTTGAATCACCCAATCTATATGTAGATTGAAGTCACCCATTATAACTGTTTTACCTTGGTTGCACGCATTTCTAATTTCCTGTTTGATGCCATCCCCAACTCCACTACTACTGTTAGGTGACTTGTACACAACTCCCACTAGCGTTTTCTGCCCTTTAGTGTTTCGCAGCTCTACCCATATTGATTCCACATCCTCCACGCTAATGTCCTTCCTTTGTATTGCGTTAATCTTCTCTCTAACCAGCAACGCTACCCCACCTCCTTTTCCTTTCTGTGTATCCCTCCTGAATATCCCTGGATGTTCAGCTTCCAGCCTTGGTCACCCTGGAGCCATGTCTCCGTGATCCCAACTATATCATAGTCATTAATAGCTATCTGCACATTCAACTCATCCACCTTATTACGAATGCTCCTTGCATTGAGACAAAGTCCATCCACTTTTTTTCAGGTAAAACCTCCTGTGACACTAATTCGAAAAATTGCAGGAGTAGCTATTCTATAAGCAACATGGCTTAAAATAAATAATATACTTTATGAATGTGCTTTATGGGATGTTACTTTGCATACATTTGCAGCTACATATTTTGAAGGATCATAGAATCGTACAGCATAGAAACAGGTCCTTTTGGCTGACCTTATCCATGCTGAACATAATGCATTTTTGCACCAATCCTATTTGCCTACATTAGGCTTTTGTGCCTCTATGCCATTCCTATCCAGGTTCCTGTTCAACTGCCTTTCAAATGTTGGAATTGTGTCTGCTCCTTCTCGCAGCTTGGACACATGACTACCAACAAGTTCGCTGATGACACAACAGTGGTGGGTCTCATCAGTGACAATGATGAGTCGGCGTATAGGATGGAGGTGGAGCTGCTCACAGGATGGTGCAAATCCCACAACCTCATTCTCAACGTGGGAAAAACTAAGGAGATGGTGGTTGACTTCAGGAGGGCGGGAAAACAACACCATACACCTCTGCACATCGATGGAGCTGATGTGGAAAGGGTCAACAGCGTGAACTTCCTAGGACTCCACCTGTCAGATGACCTGACGTCCACGACCAACACCACAGCACTGGTCAAGAGAGCCCAGCAGCGACTACACCCTCTCCGAAGACTACGTAAAGCAGGTCTCCCCACTGCACACCTTCGAACTTTTTATAGGGGGACAATCGAGAGCACATTAACCTACGGTATCACTTCCTGGTTCGGGAGCTGCAAGGCGTACGAACGGCACCAACTAGACAGGATTGTGAAGACCGCCAGCAGGATTATTGGTGCTCCACTCCCTTTCCTGCTGGACATATACAGGAAGAGATGTATCAGCAGAGCCATCTCCATCATCAAAGACCCCTACCACCCATCGCATCACATATTCTCCATCCTGCCATCTGGGAAGAGGTACCGGAGCATTAGGTGCAAAACCAGCAGGATGCTCCTCAGATTCTTCCCGCAGGTTATAAGACTGATAAACGGACTTTGTCCCCTGCCAAAGTATAGTGCACCAACCACCAACCTGGACACACTGCAGTAGAGCCACTGTCGTGTCGCTGCCGATCAGAACGCCTGTTGATGTTTAGTAGAGTAGAGTGTTAATTGGTTCATGATATATGTATTTTTACTTCTATTTATTTTTACTGCACACTGAAATGGACACTGGTTGAGGAACGTTTTTTTGTTTCCTCTGGGTATGTGAATACTCAGGAAATGACAATAAAGATATACAATACAATACCACCCTGTGTGCCTTAGCCTTCCCCACAAATCTTCTTTAAATTTCTCACTTCTTACCTTAAATGTGTAGTCTCAAGTTCCAGACTCCTATGCCCAGGGAAAAAGACTGACTATATTTTGATGCTGTATCCAGGCTTAAAAAATATAACTGGTTATAAAGTAGCACGGAGTGTATAATTAAGCTGGAGAATTTTATGCTCGGGACGTATGCCACTGTAAAAAGTAAACAAGGCATTTACGCTATAACTTTAATTTTTCTCAGTATGTTCTTATTGAATTACTTTGTAATTTTTTGTTTTCCAGTTGCTCCTGGTGTAGATGGGGTAATTGAGCTGCAATGTCAAAGCATTACTTTCATTTCTAATATTTTTTGATGAAAATCAGAATACAATAACCCTCATTTTAGCAGACCTCTTTATAATGGATTTCAGTTATAGCAGACCGACTTACAGAAGGCTGTCCCACGCCATCCCCGGCTCTCGCCACTTCCAGGCCAGACCGACTACTGCCATTGCCAGGCCACACAGCTTCCTCGGCCTCATCCAAGCCGTGTCTTCTGCTGCCACTGCTACCGCTGACCATTACCTGCACTCCGGCCCCTGACCATGACTCTGCCGATTCTCGGTTCCCTCCCGGCAGCCGCCAGGCCGAGTCTGAATTCCAAGCCCAGTTCTGTGCTGAGAGTTTTGAAGAAGTTTCCCTGGTCATCACCTTTCACTCCACTAGCCTCCACATCATTCTCCGACATTTACTATAGCTTCAATGTAATTCCAGCACCAGTTGCAACTTCCCATCCCACCTCTTTCTGCTTTTTGCCAAAATCACTTGCTTGTGACTCCTTGGTTTCAATTATTTATTACATTTCAGGTCGTATTGAAGTCATGACAAGTGAAATATTAGCCTGTGTTAATTCAGCTCAGCAACTGAAAAATGAACAGTGTGCACCCTGATGCATTTAAATGGTAGTTTAGTTCAGTTTTACAGCGTGGAAACAGGCCCATCGGGCCACCGAATCCATGCCGACCATAATCATTGGTACACTACCGGCACCGCTGTGCATTCTGTTAGTTTCTGGATTTGAAAGGCAGATTTAGAGGTTAATGGCATTAAGACATGAAATCAAATACATCTTTTGGGGAAAAAATAATTTTGTAAAAACATATTTGTGCTAACGTTTATAGGTTCTTTGGCAATTGCAAGAGGCGGCAATGAAATGCGATGCATATGCATTAAGATGGAATGATCACAGTTGTGATTGATGAAATAAAATCCCTTTATGGTCGTGTACAAGGTCTTATTGAAAAAGAAAGGATATATGACATTAATTCAATGATGTTTTAGACTGCAAAATTCAGCATGGCCGTGAAAGTGCAATCTTGTGCATTTATGCTTGACTACTGCAACAAAGTTAATGAATTAATAGGTCTGGTCAAACAAAGCATTGTTATAGGGCTAAGGCAGCTGTGCAGATTAATGATTTTGGAGAAATCAGTTGATATCTCAGCACTGTCTGTCTATCTATCTATATAACTGAAAGTCTCATCTTGACCACTTCCTGTCTGCATTGTATATTGATTTTAGAAAAAACGCTACCATATATCGCTATGATTTTTGGCCATCTTACTCACAATCCTCCTACGCTGAGTTAGCCCCAAGGATTTTTCCGATCGATGAAAAATAAAAGTTATGAGTGTTTAAAAAATCTTGAGATCAGCTGATTGGTCCTCTCGCCTGTCAATCACCACGATGAAGGTAACGCCATTCCGGGCGGGGGGGGGGGGGGCAGGACTATAAAACCCCAGATGCCTGGACGTGAGTCAGTCACTCTGCAACATCGCGAGGGAGAGTCCACAACTGTGATTCTAAGTTGTGAATCAACTGAACTGTGAGTCTGCAATGTACTTGCAATAAATGATTTGTTAGCCCTTAATGACAATGCAATGAGTTGTTTGGTAATTTGGTGGCCTGCACTCTGCTTGAAATGCTATGAAATCGAATTTGGTGGCCTGCACTCTGCTAGAAATGCTATGAAATTGAATTTGGTGGCCGGCACACTGCTTGAAATGCTATGAAATCGAATTTGGTGGCCAGCACTGCTTGAGTGACTGAGCTGCCAGCCCACCAGGCCGGAGTGACTGAGCTGCCAGCCCAAGAATCCATTTGGCCCACAATGTCCATACTAGCTCTCTGGAAACCAGCCCCCTTCTGCCCACAACACCCATACCAGCACTCCAGAAAGCCCCCCCCCCCCGCCACTACTGGCCACCAATATTGGAATTGGTGGAGAGGTGGAATATTGCGTTGGGGGACCAGCCCTCCCGTGTGAACAAGGGACCCAACGGGTCCCACTTAGTCTAGTCTATCTCTAAAACTCTGATCTTGTTATCTTCCGGTTGCACGGTCTTTCGACTTGCGCAAAAAGGGTTTGCGATAGCGCCACGATTTTTTTCCAGTTCACTCACCGTTCTCTTGCGCTGCAAGTCCACCAAGTTTTGTTCCAATCGGTTGAATGTCGTAAAAGTTAGCGAGGTTTAAAAATGTTTAAAACTGCGCCTGCGCAGATCGATCTCTTCTGCCAGTCAGCACCGCGCAGATTAGTCTCTTCCCCTGTGACTCCTTGGGACGGTCCACCCTTTCCTGCGCCATTATGTCTTTACTGGAGCTGAGGATGGTCGGCGGAGGTTTCCAACCGGACTTTCGGAGGGACCCGAAGCAGCCCAGCCCAGCCCCAAGCAGCCGCCCCCAAGCAGCAGCCCCGCCCCAGCCCAGCATGGGAGACCTAGCCCAGCCCAGAGTCGGAGATGTCGCCAAACAGAAAGCAGAGACTCTGATCCCGGCGGAGAATGACCAACCACCAGCGCCTGCTGTGAGTCCCCATTGCACCTCCAACTCTAGCCAGTACCACTCTGGTCCCCCTTGCTGGCACCCCCCCCCCATGATGCCCCTCTCCCCCATGGCTCTTCCCCCATCTTTTCTCCGTTCTCACTCTCCGCCCGCCCACCCACCCACCCTCTCCCCCAACAGCCCATATACCCCTCCCCCCACCCCGGCAAACACTCCGCCCCAGAACCCCCCTCACCACACAACCCCTCCTCCCCCACAAACACCCCCCTCCCCACAACCACCCCACTCCCACAACTCCTCCGCCGCACACCCCTCCCCCCACAACCCACCCACAACCCCTTCGCCCACACACCCCTCCCCCTCCCACAACCCCCTCCCACATACACACACCCCCTGTCCCCACAGCCCTCCCCCACACACCTCCACATACACAGATACCCCCCTCCCACATCCCCTAGTGAGTATAGTTTGGGTCCGATTGTTTGTCTTTTTTCAAGTTTGTATTTGTTAGGGGACAGAGTCGGAGTTAGAGTCGGAGACCAAAGGTTGGGGGTAGAGACCGGTGGGGGGGGGGGGGGGGGGGTGGGATTAGACCGGCCCTCGGCAGCTGCATGCACACAGATCCGCAGCCAGGATCTAATCCATCTCCCCGGCTCGCCGAACCGCCACTGGACCGTCCCCGGTCACCCCCCACACACTCGAGTGTCCCATCCCCGCCTGGGGGGCAGCCGGAACACCGTCCCCCAGCCGGCGCGGAGAAGCGCCAACTCCAGAGGAACCCTCTCCCCGATGGGCCGCTACGGCGACAAGTGCCAGTTCGTCCACGGCTTGGCTGAGCTGCTGTCCCTCATCCGCCACCCCAAGTAAAAGACGGAGCCGTGCCGCACCTTCCACACCACCGGCATCTGCCCCTATGGTACCCGCTGCCACTTCATCCACAACCCCGAGCAGGAGCGAGGGCCCCGGACAGGGGTGAGACACCGGGGAGAGGACGAGGGCAGTCCAGCAGCAACTCCACAGCACCCGCAGCGACGGAGAGCCGGGCCCGACCCCGACCACGGACGAAACGCAAGCCTGCACACAATGCAGCACCACCGTTGCCGACTGTTTTTCGCTTTTGACCTATGACCTGGGTATGCGCAGTCCGAATACCGAACTCGCTTATTCCAATAACTACAAGCCCAGTGAGGGAGGCATGAGAACAGGCAACTCCGATGATTGAATGTAAATTACCGTGCAAAATAATTATGACAATTGAGACCATCAGGGTGCTGTATATCAAATTGTCTCTTCAAATTGATTGTCTGGTTGAGACATCCGAAGGGTCTGTCGGGTTGAGAATTGCAGGAGGGAAGATAGAATGGGACAGGGTTTAGATAAGTGCGACGGCGGATCGCCGGTGCAGCATATGTGTTATACGGATCCAGGTAGAAGTAGAGATTTCAGACAATTGTCAGCATCTTTGATAAAGCGACTGGATGATGAAGCATGACCGAAATGTGGAAACTTTGAAATGGGCTGAGCAATTGATATGGGAGCGCGATGCGGGAAAAGATGGAAAAGGTGCATTAAAGAATGGAAGGACGAGGCAATTAAATGACACAAGGAGCGTAGAGATCGAAGCTGGATGTATACTGCGTGTAAGAAAGGGATGGTGTTAAGAGGTTGGAAAGTGTTGCACTCGGTGGGCAGAGAGAAAAGAGAAAAAAGGATTGGGTCGCAAATTAAGCGAGAAGTGGAAAAAGTGGGGGGGAAAAAGAGGGGGAAGAACTTGCGCAAACGAAATAATCCCGGGGGACCCCTTTTTCTGACGAGCAACCCTGATATAAAAAGTTTGGAGTGGGAAGAAAAAGCACGAGATTCGAGGCTGCTAAGATAGTTAAACCCAAAGATACTAGAGGAGCTATATAATCTTTGGTTAAACCTCAGCCGACAGTCTGTACTTTGTTTAAAACGACCATTCTGCTGAGAGACAAAGAAGAAAATGGACCTTTGCCTCTGCTGATTGATGGGTGTGGCCAGACTTTGTGATTGGTCGCCACTTCAGTGCGTGTGGCCAGACTTTGTGTGACAGGGAGTCTGACTAATCACGGTCTGGATCAATATCCAATCACAGCGTTCAGGATCCTGACTGACAGGGAAATGGACCATCCTACCATGTGTTGCCTGCCCCTTCAATTCTCGTTTCAACAAAAAGACTTTAAACCAACAGTGAAAACCTCAAACCTCCCGCTGCAATGACTATATAAGTGGCCCGACACTAAATCAGTCTCCCTGGGAAAGGCCTGAGCTAATAAAAAACGGCAGCTTCTAAATTGCTTCTTGTAAATTCTTTGCAACCAGGATTCTGGTAAACAGAACAGTCTTGTCAGAAAAAGGGAAGGTATATTACAAAGAGACGTCTTTGAAGGTGAAATATTATGTACTGCTTGTAAAAAGAATGTTTTCTGTATGTGGAATGCAGCTTACACTTTGAAGCTATGAGCAGATGTGTGTATGTCTCTTTAAGAAACGGCAATTGTTTGGGGGCTTTAACATCGATCACCTCGAAGCAGCAGTTTGAGTATATAGTGACATTTTTGCTTAAGTTTGCTTATATTCTGGCTTAAATTTGCTTATGCTTCCGTTTAAGTTTGTATTATTTTTGCTTTAAAACTGAAGAAGTTGGGAGGTTGCCACTTTTTTTACAGTATTTTTTCACTGATAAGAATTCCACTGAGGATTCCGATGCGATTTGGAGTATTGTAATCAAATACTTTTCTTGCAATGTTAACTTTGTGGTTCTAAATACTGAGTTTTGTGGAGGTGTATTGTGGAATTTATTTCATTGTGGAACTTATTTTGATGTGCAAATTTTGTGTTGTGAGAATCTAATTGTTTTGTGAAATTGTTGGTCAAAATGAATCACAAGGCATGAAAGAGCTCATTGTTATTGCATTGCTTACTGCTATACTTCAGAAGGTCGTGCGGCTTGTATTTCTCTCAGACAGGCTTTCTCTCGTGGAAGATAAAATAAACGCTGTTTCTCCATGTTCAGTTTTTACTGGTAACAGAAAGCACCTGTCCCAGACGACCTCAGAGGTCTGGATGGTTCACAATTTAGCAGAAGATCACAAATCTATTTTTGCCCTAGACCATTCAGTGTTTTATAAACCAACAATAATATTTTGAAATCAATTTGACAGACTGAAAGCCAGTGTGAAGAACTTAAAACTGAGGTGATGTGATCCACTCTAGACTTAGAGGACTCGAGCAGCAGCTTGCGTGATCTAATGGTTGGCTTTGGTTTGATAGAGAGAGACTACGAGGATTGATTTGGATGAGTGGGAGTAGAATCTGTACTAATGCTCACGTGTTGTGGCAACCGTCAATTCATACCTACGGTAATATCGAGTTTGCAGCTCTTGCAGCACCACCTGCGTCCACTATAACAGCTCCAGCAGCGCCGGCAGAGTTCCCTGACTCCGACAGCACAGTGGTTGGTGGCATTCCCAGTCGCGCTCTGTACCAGGAGTAAGGCTAAAAAGAGCCAACCCATACCACAAGTTTTAACCCCAGTAGAACACACAAGATTCCTAGCTAACTTGGGGTTCCAAACCAATGACGTGCTGGTTAATTAACATGCTCAGAATGAAGCCAGAGAGGAAGCAATCCTTACCGCCCTTACTACCACTATACTAAAACCAATTGATCTGAGGTGCCTTTGGAATTGTGGAAGCAGGACTATGAGGTTGCCGCACATATAAGAAAGAAAATGAACTTCCCATCTAATGCAAAGGATTTGAGAGCTATGGTTAAGCAAGCGATTGGTCTGGCGAATCCAAACACGAGCCAGGAACAAGAACTGTCTAATAATTGTACTGTTCAATTTTATCAGTGACCAAGGAGGGTTACTACACAGCTACGACATCATCTGGGGAGTGAGGTAACAGAGTATGTGGACCCACAGGTGTGGGCAGAAGACTCTACTCAGGTAGGATGCGTCCAGATTAATCCAAGTAGCTCCCCAGAAAAGTTAACACTGCCCTCTATATGATAGTACCCGCTGAAGCAGCAGGCAAGCTTGCAATTTAAGTGTTGTACCACCATCAATCTGGCATCCTTTCTCGTCAAACCACCGGAGGAACAAGCCGAGTCAGGGCACGACTGCCTATTTGTGATTAAAGAAGATACCTGTGTTCAGGAAGATTTGACAGATATTCCCATGACAAACCCTGACTTAACTCTATATGTAGATAGGAGTGCATCAATTGGATCTCTAGGTGAAAGACTTTCAGGATACGCAATCATAGATCAGGATGGCAATAATGTGGAGGCAGCGGCCTTGGAAACACCATCCTCTACCCAACAAGCGGAACTGTTTGCCCTGACAAGAGCCTGCATCTTCGGGTAGGACTTGGGAATCAAAGTTTATACTGACTTCAGATATGGTTTTGGAGTGATCTGTGGACTTTGGTCAATTGTGGAAAAACGGGATTCTTGACTTCAGCAGGATGACATCACCAGCAATTGATATCAGACCTGTTACAAGCCCTTATGTTGCCAAAACAAATTGCCAAGAAGCTAAAGAAATATCCCAAGGGCGCGGGGTGGTGGTACCTAAAATGATGAGGCTGACTAAAAGCACAGAAAAAGACATGTCTCCCTCAGAAAAATCAATGCCAACCATCCAAGATGTCATTAGATTACAGGACTATGCTCCTGACCCAGATATAGAAATGTGGAAACAGCTCGGTTGTAAAGTTGATTGTATGTCGAGTTTATGGGTTATCCCAGCAGGAACAACATATTCACTTTCATCACACGACAATGGAAATGACTAACTATATTTTATCGTTAACCAGGGCATTGAAGGATGTACAATAGAGCCACTATGTCTAAAATTGAACCTGGTACTTGTGTAATGATCAAGAATTAGATGAGGAAGAGACTGGACATTCGGTGGGAAGGCATTACCAGGTCCTTGTAACAACCCCTGCCACAGCGAAGGTGGAGGGGAGACACGAGTGGATCACTTTCACCACTGTAAGATTGTCAGTATGGTGCCTGAGATAAAACGTTAACCTCTTCTTTCTTTTTAGAAATCGCTTTCTAGGATATATCACGATGGACATGTCGCTATTGTTCACCTATCTTGGGACATTGATAGCCATCAGATCTGCAAGAAACAGAGTATGTCTATGTAATGCAATGTGATGGCGATGGTGGCATTGGCAAATTTGCAGGTGACGCAGGGCTGAGTGACGGTGCGAGCTGTGGGAAGGATGATATGAACCGAGGGTGACCACAGGCTATGTACCCTCTGGTGTGCGACTAGAGTATGGAAGTTATACCTGGAGTGTGGACCTTACACCTACAGGCACAGTGGTTAACTAATTATGTATGATTTTGATAATTATAATTGTCGGTTTACTGCTGTATTGCTGTGCACCATGTATTAACAGATGTATCGCCTCTAGCTTAATTATTTGATCTATTAATCAAAAGGGGGGAATGTAAGAGTTAATGCAGTAGCAGCCATTTTATTCTAGCTATAGCTGACATTTTAAGTATTAATTTAGTAGACAAGCAGGCTTCACAGACTGACCTTCACTATGTAGAGAAACACTGATAACAATTTGTTTATCTGAGGTTTGACATTCTGATACTTTCTTATCTAACAATAGAGCCTTCTTGTTTCTGCAACTCCCTAATAACTCCCATGTACTCAAGACAATTAAAGGGACTCTTATGTCTCTTTGCAACATGACTTTTTTATGTGTCTATGGAAAAATACTACATGTATCTTAAGCTGTTCTATTGGTTATAAATGGAGCTTGTACTGTGAGAGAACGGTAGCAGGCGCTTGGGTGAGCTAGTGTTACACGCAAGCTGCCTGTGTTTCTCTCCCACCTAGGTGATTCTAGTAAAGACTTATGACTGAGACTTGTGTCTTTTGAATTATTTTAACAGTTTAAGGTTATCAGACTTCACACCACTTTCTCATCCACTCCCTATACACTAGTTGATATTTAAAAGCTAATTAACCTACAAAAACTCGCATGTGAGGGCCGAGGACAGTTGCCAGATGATCTAGCTTGGTAGGAGAATGGGAACGACTGCCTTTCAGATTGGTTGTGGAATGTAGTCGTTAGTAAACAAGTCTGAAAGGCATAAAAGAGGAAATCAACATGCAGCATGAAGTTGCTAGAGTAATTCAGCAGAACATGCAGCATATCTGGATGCAAGGAATGGGTGACGTTCTGGGTTGAGACCCTTCTTCATACTGGCATGCAGCATTTTATGATGTGATTGGTATTATTAGAATGCATTGGTATTAGAATGCAACCTTCTTTACCAAAATTAATGTGTGGGATACTCAATGAGAGAATGGATGAATACATTTCAGCATTTATAATTTAGTTCGGTTTAATATGGCCCTGGAAAATAGAGAAAGACCAATAGAAGTTCAAAAGTGAGTTTTTACTTGACAGAGTACAATATAGTAAAAGTGAATAAGGAGCAGTCATTTGAAGGTAAATCTGTTGTCAGAACAGCGAGAAACATTCAGAGGGAAAATCAAGGGTTAGACTAAATATGCGCCAAAAGAAGAAAAAGAACCCCCTCATCCCAGCACCCCGTCCCTGCCGTGAATGCTGAAGAAATAGCGGAAAGGATAAAACTCAACGGGTGATGTCATTTGGAGAGACAGGAAGGAAATAAATAACAAATAGCAAAGGACAAACAGGAAGGAGAAAGAAAGGAGCCTTGGAATTCATGTCTATGCATCCCAAAGATAGCTGGACAGGCCAAAAAGTGGTTACGAAGCAGAAGAATGCTAGTTTTTAAAAAGCAGCCATGACAAGGGGCAGGGAGATAATATTAGAGCCTCCCTAACATTAGGTTGGCCACAGTTAGAGTTTGTGTACATAGAAACATAGAGTGGGCAGAAGCATGGCAGATGCAGTATAATGGGGATAAATGTGAGGTTATCCACTTTGGTGGCAAGAACAGGAAGGCAGATTATTATCTGAATGGTGTCAGGTTAGGAGAAGGGGAGTTGCAACGAGACCTGGGTGTGCTTGTACATCAGTCACTGAAAGTAAGCATGCATGTACAGCAGGCAGTGAAGAAAGCCATGTCATGTTGGCCTTCATTGCGAGATTTGAGTTTAGGAGCAAGGGGGTCCGACTGCAGTTGTATGGGGCCCTGGTGAGACCACACCGGGAGTACTGTTTGCAATTTTGGTCCCCTAATTTGAGGAAGGACATTATTGCTATTGAGGGAGTGCAGTGTAGGTTCACCAGGTTAATTCCCAGGATGGCAGGAATGACGTATGATGAAAGAATGGGTCGACTGGCTTTGTATTAGCTGGAATTTAGAAGGATGAGAGGATATCTTATAGAAACATATAAAATTCTTAAGAGGATTGGACAGGGTAGATGCAGGAAAAATGTTCCCGATGTTGGGGGAGTCCAGAACCAGGGGTCACAGATTAAGAATAAGGGGCAGGCCATTTAGGACTGAGACGAGGAAAAACGTTTTCACCCAGAGTTGTGAATCTGTGGAATTCTCTGCCACAGAAGGCAGTGGAGGCCAATTAAATGGATGTTTTCAAGAGTTGGATTTAGCTCTTGGGGCTAAGGGAATCAAGGGATATGGGGAAAAAGGCAGAACGGGGTACTGATTTTGGATGATCAGCCATGATCATATTGAAAGGCAAAATGGCCTACTCCTGCACCTATTTTCTATGTTTCTATAATACTAGAGCCTCCCTAACATTAGCTTGGCCACAGTTAGAGTATGTGTAAAGTTCTGGTCACTAACTACAGGAATGAAATGATAATGGCAGAGGGTGCTGTGGAAGTTTACAACAACATTGCCCAGGGGTTGCGGATTTTTGTTTTCAGGAGCAATTAATCAGGCTGAGATTACTTTCTTCTGAATTAAGGAGAGATTGAGGGAAGTTTTACATCAGGTTATAACATTGAAGGGTGTGGTCAGCATGGATAAAAAGTGCATACTTCACTCAGCAGAGGGGTCAATAACTCAGGATCATTGATTAAAAAGTAGTAATACAAGGGAATTAAAATGTACCAAAAGGGTAATGAGTTAATACCTCTATGGGTGATGGAGACAACAAAAAAGCAGATAAAGACCACTAAAAGTTACTGTAACAAGCAAGCTGCTGGACTCAAAGATGAACCACATGCAGGCAAGAGAAGGGTGGCAATAAGAAGCATAATTGATTAACCTTTCCTGTTTGGGGAAAAGCCAGGTAACATGATCAATACAGTCATCAACGGTACCATTCCCTTTTTCTTCAATTCCTTGTATTGTTTCACCCATTCTGCGTATTTAACCCCATTGTTTTTGATGTAGAAGACCACATGTTTAGTATGTACAAACAGTTTTTATTTGCTTTTACGATAGAATTTGCACAAGTTACTTTCCCCCTCAACCATAATTTTTTTTGTCAGTCAGAAAAATTGTTGCAACAACCTTTGAGAGCTATAACAAGTTAGTGTTTACATTTAAGATGCTCCTAAACACAAAACTTGCTGTCCTGATAAAAATTACATTAAGCATGGGAAGTTTGACAATACACATTTAATTAGCATTTGGCCTTTGTAGATCACCTGATGTGCCATTCCTCACAGCAATCATGCTTTACATTCATAAACTTTTATTCAAAATTCACTCACGTTCTTAATTCTTCAATCACTTTAATTAACTCTAGTGGCAAAATACCTTTGCACATAGGGTAACAATGTCATGCATGTTTGAGAGAAAGACAGTTTAGTCTCAAATTATTTTCTTCTGCAAACTCAACAACAGATAATGAGATCGAGGTATTAATTCTCGTCAAATGCACTCTTTCTTGAATTGGGAGCAGGAAATACAAACAGAGGTTTTCAGTTTGCACTTATCTTTTACTTTTCTCAGATTTTAACAGATATCTGCCATTATGAATCATTATCATTGACATGTTACTATTTTTCTCAGTTATTTATTCCTAAACAGACTAATAGCACAGTTTACTGGTTTCCTAAATGTGTTAATTAAGATTTACTTCTCAAGTTCTGGGTTATTAAAACATGATATACATTTTTAATAATCTGGAATAGAACTATTTTCCACAAGCTTTAAATTGTTAGTACATATTTGCTTTGAACTGCAAATATTTTAAGCAAGTGTAAATGCATTAACAATAAGATAAAATAGTATCAAAAATGTATTGTAATGGTATTATAACGAACGAGTTCTTCTTCCAAATATATTTAAAGCAGTTGCTTCCAGATCATTGCTGATGATCACGTCAATCCTTCTTAATGCGACCCTTGAAATTATCCATAGTTTCAAAAATGCCAAGGTACTTTCCAAAAGCAAGACCGACTTTTACTGGAAGTAGACTATTTTATAAGAAAAAAATATTAATAATTGCTTTTCTTACAATTGTAATAGACAAAGGGTTAGACAAATGGACTGGTACAAATTAATTACAACTGGGATTAAAGCATTTTTTCTTTAATAATTTTTATGATAATCAGTTTTTAATTCAGTCTTAACTTTGACTTTTAATTTTATTGCACGGAGCTAGGAAGTGAACAGGCTGGGATATCTTAGAAGTGGCAAGCTGCCTGTGCTCATTGCTCTGCAATCCGATTGGTCTACACTTTTATGGAGCCCTTTTTTGATGGCAATTTCTTCAACTGGTCCCAATTTGGTCAGCAAGATCCTGTAGTGCCAATTCCAAATAGTATCATGCTATGGGCCTTGGATTTGAACACCCTCAATCCACAATCTTTGACAAGCTCGTTAAACCATGCCCATGGGTATAAAACCATTATTGAATTTGAAATCAGAAAACACTGGAAATTCTTCACAGGCCAGCAAGCGTAGGTGGAGAGAAAAGCACAGTTAATGTTCATGCTGACCTTTTGTCAGATTTGGGAAAAATTTGAAATATGCAAAAGTTAAGGTGCCATGAACTGGAGTGAACAAGAAAGCAAGGTGTGTGAAAGGGTGGAGGCTAAGGAAAATTGAATGACACAAGGGATGATACTAAGGGTGGTAAAGGCTCTAAATAACAAAAAGTACATTTGGAGATATGAACATTCCAATTGTAATGAATTACAAGAGAGAAACAAATTGAATTGGAATTTCATAAAAGTTCAATAACTCTCAAAATCAATTCAATAGCACTTAAAGAATGTTAAATAATTTTTTTTAAAGCATCACAGACCTCTTAGAAATTAAATACTTTAGTAAACTTAATTCATTCATTAAAGATGCTTGAAACTTCCTCACTCCCTTGAGGCCGTTTATGTCCAATGCAATGAATAACAGGCTTGGGCAGATTTCCCAGTGTGGCTGCTGACAAATTAGAGGAAGTTGACATTCTGCCATTGAGTGTCCAAAGACAGTATACACTTGGGAAATTCTGGCCAGCATTTCGGAGGACATGTAGGACTTCATTAGCGTGTTTTATTTGAGGAGATTTTGATTTAACACCCATACCATTTGCATATCACGTAACATTCTTGATTTTACAATCAAAATGTGTCAAAGCCCATGAGGTAAAACTCCACTGCAGAAATGAAGGCCTGTTCAAAATGCTATACTTCACATTGGCTACTGGAGGCTTCATCAACCTGAAGTATATCCTGAATACCTAATGTTGATTTTCATTGGTAAGTTGTCATTGTGTATCCTGGTTAACATTCATACATTAAATCATAGACAGCTATCCAATCTGTTTGATTTCTATCTGTTGGCTAGGATCTGGTTATGCACATGATTATTAACATATTAGGTTGCAACAGATGCTGAAATGGAAATGATAGAGGTGGACACAGACGGGTATCTGGACAGGAAAGGGTTGGAGGAATATGGGTCAGACGTAAGCAAATGGGGCCAGCTCAGTTACGCAACTTTGGCATGGACATTGTGTCTAGAGGCCGGATTCCGTGCTGTTTTATGAGTACAAATTCAATGTATATGTAACTCATTTTCTAAAAGGAAGTGAAGTATTCTTAGACATTGAGCATTTACTAATAGATTCATTAACAATGCATGATCTTTTAAATCATTTACCTACTGAGACCTTAAATGTTAAAATAGATTTTGCATATTAGTAAGTTTAATTACACCAGAATCAACTCTTTGCTTTTGTTTTAAATCTTGAATATTACTTTGGAAGTATGAGTTTTATAATTTGCTAACTCTGCATGTCAGACATGTTGAACAAGTGTTACTTCATCCGTGTCAGTAGGTTTTTAATAACTATTGGCCAATAAAAGATGGTGTTATAACTTGTATTAGAGGTATGTCAATTAACCAGTTTTTGTTCATCACAGATGCATGAGCTATACGTCATTACCCAAATTACATAATTTAACTCTTGTATTACTGTAGGCAATAACCAACTACTTAACTGATTATTATTACTACATTGATATGATACTACATGTATGATTTAAGACATTGCAGTAAAAAAAAAAAACAGTTCAAGATAAATTACTTACTTTTTAACAGCAAGCAAAAAACACAGGCTCCGTGGCATCACAAGGTATACTTGTTCCCGTAAAATCGCATCTGTAATCCTCCGAGCAGCATAATTTGGATCCAAAATGGGAATAAAATTTGGCCACCTTTACAGAATTTAATATAAATTAGAACATGAAAGCCTACTTAATAGTGAAAATCTCAATACATTAAAAAAAAAGTCAAGTACCATTCAAAATAGTTTATTATAAATACTTGTAAAACGTGTTAAAAGGCATTTTTGTACAGTATTTCACTCGGATCGCCTTGCTGACAGCTCTTAATTATTCTCACACCTATTGTATTTATCAGATACCTCTGAATGGAGTAATATATCTGTTATTTTATCAGTGCAATAAAGAACTGAGAACTTGGTTGGAATAAACAGATGAACAATTTGCCAATACTAACATCTTATCTCAGCAGAGAAATGTATAAGTTTCCCAATAAGTAATCAAGGGGCATAATTTCTTGTTGGCCGATACAACAAATCAAATAAATGTACAAGTTATTAGAAACCTTGAATTTCTCTCGATTGAGATCAATAAGAATCTAAAGGTCAAGAGTCAAGAGGTTTATTGTCATATGTCCCAGATAGTAGCGATGTTACAAAACGTACCTTTAGCAGCGCTGCAGTTCTGCCACTGGCCGTGTGCACGACTTTGGCGCCTTTGAGGGGGGGGGGGGGGGCGGGATTAAAATCCAGTTTTGTACTGCCTGTCGGAGGCGGATTTCCTCGGGCTGCTAGCTGCTGAAGAAAAATCGATCGGACTTCAATCGATCGCTAGACAATTTAATAATTATATTAAAATAAAAAGTGACTTCTAACGCCCTCAACGCCTACAACGTGACGGTTCGCAAGAACGGGACAAAACGAAGGGTAAGTCGTGTATTATACATATAATCTTGCTTCTTTGGATGGCTTTAATCTAATTTTATGCTGTGAAAATGTTATTTGGGCCCCATACGAACCGGCAGTGTTTTTCCTGCCGATATGGAGTTCAAATTCACCGCAAATGCAACATTCCAATCGATCGCATTCCAGAAGCAAGATGATTAAAATGCCAATTTGTTTTGGACAATCATGTCATAAGCCGTCTAAATTGTCTATATTTTGTGTTATTCTCTCTCCATGATCATTATTTTTTTAATATTTATTTAAATATTAATTTATGGTAATTAAACATTAAATTCCTTCCATCTGGCATATAAATTCATGACAGTGAGATTTTAAAATCATGTTATATTGTGAATTCTTGTGTGAATGGGATTAGTTTGTTATTTGGATACTTAGGCTACCTAAAAAAAAAACTTTTCTTAAGAAATGGAATCTACAGGACATTCTTAATGGGAAAGTAGTGGGCAGAAAGGCATGTCATGCGTGGTTTGAAGAGCAAAAACTTGTAGTTTACAATGCCAAAATTGAAAAGTTGAGGAAAAACAAGGTGTACAGAGTTGCTTATTAGTTACAATCTGAGGAGTATGATGATGCTACTGATTATGATATGCCAATGTACCAGCTAGCAACTGATGTTCGCCATAAAGACTTGGTCTATTGCTAGAAATTGTAATTTATTTACCTATCTGTTACAGACTTACAGCACATAATACAATAATATTAAAGTTCTGATCTTGAGACTATCACATTTTTGAATTGTCAAGGCAGTCTGGGTGTTTATTACTATTTCCGTCACAACGGTCAATTTTGTAATTAGCTACAATTAGGTAATTAACTAATTATATGCTTTAATTTCAGGTCATCCAAGTAAGATGTTTTATATTAGTTTCAGAATGCTTCAATCTATAATAACTGAAAATTTCATTCAGTTCTCTTAATTTTTAAGAAAGTTATGGGCTTTTGCGTTAAGTCAATGGAAAAGCAATAGGGAACAAGATGCTAATTATAAAAATGGTCATAACATTTTTAATACTGAAGATATGAAAGTGAATTAGGTGTCAAATTAAACTTCTTTTTATGCTTTATCTGAGGGGATAAATTGCAGACTTGGTTTTTTAAATCTCAAAATTTTGTAACGTTGCTACAGATAGAACAATGAAATTCTTATTTGCAGCAGCACAATAGAATATGTAAACATTGTACACCGTAAACAATATAATAAACGGAAAAATATCAGTGTGTGTATATACACAGTGATATTCCCGCTATCATAACTGTCATTGGTAGCCCGGCTGATCTTTTCCAGATGACTAGCTAGTTCATATTTTTACATGGCAATTGTCTGATCATCTTTTCATCTCTATGCTTGAATGCTCAAAATGCTAAAAAAACAACTCCTGGGATATAATGTTTACTTTCTTTAGTGTCTTAAGATAACTATTTACCTGGACTGTACCATATCTGCCCAAGAGAGTAAGAAATTGCAGAAAGGTGAAAATGTAGCCCAGTCCATTACATAATCCAGACTTTGCACCATTGACTCCATCTACCCCTCGCGTTGTCTCAGAAACACAGCCGACATAATTAAATACTTGTTCCACCCGTCATACTTTTTTCTCCCTGCTTCCATCTGGAAGATGGTACAGAAGCTTGAAAGCACACATCACCAGACTCAGAAATTCGTATTCCCTTCTGTTATCAATCTTCTAAATGCTCCATCCATAAGATAGGGTACTGTCCAATTCACCTCTACCCCATTGTGAACATTGGACTTTGTCTATGGAACTGATGTGCTACAATGCCAAGAACTATATTCTGCCCTGTATTTTCCTCTTAGCTCCATCTATTGTACTTGAGTTTGACTTGATTGCATTCATGCATGGTATGTCTGTTCTGATTGGATAGCATGCAAAACAAAGCTTTTCACTGTACCTCGGTACCTGTGATAATCATGAACCTAAACCTAATCCAGGACGCTGCCATGATATAGCAATCTTTCTAGTGGTTACTCCCTGTTCTTCATATTCCAACTTTGAAAGTAAAAGGCATACCTCAGATTAGTTTTATAACACTAATAAAAAGTCATCAAGGATATCTGTGATACTTTGTGTTTAAGAAGGAACTGCAGAAGCTGGAAAATCGAAGGTATACAAAAATGCAGGAGAAACTCAGCGGGTGCAGCAGCATCTATGGAGCAAAGGAAATAGGCAATGTTTCGGGCACCCGCTGAGTTTCTCCAGCATTTTTGTGTACCTATCTGTGATACTTTGTTTGTTGAAATATATAATCATTACAATTAAAATCTCATTATCCAATCATTCCTATTTATTGTCATTATTTTTGTTATACTCATTCTTACCTTTTGTGACCTCAGCTCCTCCCCACCCACACTTTAGTCCTCATACCCCCCTCCTTCCTGACCACCCACCACCCCCCTACCAGACATTGCCTCAACCTCCATCCACTCACCTGCCTTCCTCCGGCCCCAACCCCCATCATTGCCGTGTGTTCACCATCCCCCCCTGACCTCCGCCTCTCTGATATCAAACGATCTGTCCTCAACAGAGGCCTCACCTTTGTTCCCCTCCGTCCCCACCTCAATGATTTCTGCGTCCACCACGGTGTGGAGCTCTTCTTACGTCGCCTCCGCATCCAAGCGTTTTTCCATGGGAAGGAATCCTCACCCGAGTGAGGATCCTTCTCCCGTCTCCAACGGACCCCCTCCTCTTGGACTTCCCCTCATGGCCATCTTCGGGCTTTAAACCTTTTTATTTTAAACTGCCGGCGGGACATCAACCACCTCAACTTCTCCACTCCCCTTTCTCACTCTAACCTCTCCCACTCCTGAACGTACAGCCCTCCACTCACTCTGCAACAACCCAGACTGGGTGATCAAACCTGCCGACAAGGGAGGTGCCGTGGTAGTCTGGCGCGCTGATCTCTACAGGAGGAGGTGTCTGAGGCCAGGCGCCAACTCTCAGACACCTCCTCCTACTTATCCTTGGACCATGACCCCACAGACGAGCACCAGGCAATTATCTCAAACACTATCAATGACTTCATCAACTCCGGCTCCCTGCCCCCACAAGCCTCCAACCTCATCGTTCCCGATCCCCGCATGGCCCGATTTTACCTTCTCCCCAAAATCCACAAACCTGACTGTCCTGGCAGACCCATTGTTTCTGCTTGTTCTTGTCCCACCGAACTTATTTCCACATACCTCGACTTCACCCTATCCCCCCTGGTCAAATCCCTCCCTACCTATGTCCAAGACACCTCACACGCTCTTCGTCTCCTCCACGACTTCCATTTTCCAGGCCCCCACTCCCCCATCTTCACCATGGATGTTCAGTCACTCTACACCTCCATCCCCCATCAGGAGGGTCTTAAAGCCCTCCGTTTCTTCCTCGACTGCAGAACCAACCCATCCCCGTCTACAAATACTCTCCTCCGCCTAGCGGAGCTGGTCCTTACCCTCAACAATTTTTCCTTTGACTCCTTCCATTACCTCCAAATCCAAGGCGTAGCTATGGGCACGCGCATGGGCCCCAGCTATGCCTGCCTCTTTGTAGGGTCCGTCGAACAATCATTGTTCAAGGCGTACCGTGGCCCTATCCCCGAACTCTACCTCCGCCTCATTGCCGACTGCATTAGAGCTACCTCCTGCACCCATGCAGAACTCACTGACTTCATCCATTTCACCACTAACTTCCATCCGGTACTCAAATTCACCTGGACCATTTCCGACATCTCCCTACCGTTTCTTGACCTCACTATCTCCATCGCAGGTAACAGACTACTGACCGACATCTACTACAAACCCACTTAACTCCCTGGTCAATTCGTCCCTTCCCACCAAAACCACCCCTTCCCTGGTACTTTCCCTTGCAACTCAGGAAATGCTACACTTGTCGCTTTACCTCCCCCCTCGATTCCATCCAAGGACCCAAGCAGTCTTTCCAGGTGAGACAGAGGTTCACCTGCACCTCCTCCAACCTCATCTATTGCATCCGCTGCTCTAGGTGTTAGCTGCTCCACATCGGTAAGACCAATCGTAGGCTTGGCGATCGCTTCGCCCAGCACCTCCAATCGGTTCGCACTAACCAACCTGATCTCCCGGTGGCCCAGTACTTCAACTGCCCCTCCCATTCTGAATCCGACCTTTCTGTCCTGGGCCTCCTCTATGGCCAGAGTAAGTCCCACCGCAAATTGGAGGAGCAGCACCTCATATTTTGCTTGGGCAATTTACACCCCAGCGGTATGAACATTGACCTCCAATTTTAGGTAGTCCTTGCCTTCTCCCTCCTTCCCCTCCCCTTCCCAGCTCTCCCACAGCCTACTGTCTCCGCCTCTTCCTTTCTTCTTCCTGCCCCCCCCTACGTCCACATCAATCTGAAGGGTCTCGACCCGAAACATCACCTATTCCTTCGCTCTATAGATGCTGCTTCACCCGCTGAGTTTCTCCAGCATTTTTGTCTACCTTACCTTTAAGGAAGTCAGTGATGTTAAACAATTCATTTTTTTAAATCCTCATCATTAATATTACTGCTTTTACTTCCGATTTGGACTCCTGCCTTCTCTAGTATTCCTTCCACTTAATGGAATATGCTCAGCTAGAGAATGCCTGATTAAATCGCTAGAATTTAGAATCACCCGTTGTATTTTGTATCACAATCCTTTTGCTTGAAATCATTCATATTCAGTATTAATGAAATATTCATTGATAAATAATCTAGATTTTTAAAATTGAATGTTGAATACAGACTACCTACTTGCTTGAGCAGCCATCAAACATGCCAGTGTTTATGAAGTATGGGCAAACAATTGTCGTTTTGATACCATCTTTTCCTGAAACAAACAATTCTAATGCAATAGACTCAGCAAAACCAATCGCTGCAAACTTGCTTGCACAATAATCTGCAAAAGAAGATAAAAGACACATTGTTTACCAAGGCTACATGAAACAATGTCAGCTGTATTTAAATATACAGAGCTCTCCATAACATTTGGGACAAAGACCCATCATTTATTTCTTTGCCTCTGTATGCCACAATTTGAGATATGTAATAGGAAAAAAAAAATCACATGAGGTTAAAGTGCACATTGACAGATTTTAATTAAGGCCATTTTTATACATTTTAGTTTCATCATGTAGAAATTACAGCAGTGTTTATGCATAATCCCCCTATTTCACGGCACCATAATGTTTGGGACACAGCAATCTCATGTCAATGAAAGTAGTCATGTTTAGTATTTTGTTGCATATCCTTTGCATGCAATAACTGCTTGAAGTCTGCAATTCATGGATATCACCAGTTGCTGGGTGTCTTCTCTGGTGATGCTCTGCCAGGCCTGTACTGCAGCCATCTTTAGCTTATGCGTGTTTTGGGGACTAATCCCCTTCAGTTTTCTCTTCAACATATAAAAAGGCATGCTCAATTGGGTTCAGATTAGGTGATTGACTTGGCCACTCAAGAATTGACCATTGTTTTAGTTTTGAAAAACTCCTTTTGTTGCTTTAGAAATATGTTTGCGATCATTGTCTTGCTGTAGAATGAACCGCCGGCCAAGGAGTTTTGAGGCATTTGTTTAAACTTGAGCGGATAGGATGCGTCTATACACTTCAGAATTAATTATGCTGCTACCATCAGCAGTTTTATCATCAATGAAGATAAATGAATGGCCTGTCCCACTTGGGCGACAGCCAAAAAAGAGGTTGTCGCGTTGTGATGCATGCAGTGACACGTGTTCAAAATGTTCATAATCCTGGGGCGACATTTGGGTGTCTCATCAAGTCGTGCGGCCTGTCACACGCTGACGTATGCTGTCCTGTGGGAGAAGCCCGGTATGTCGAGCAACTTGACGGTTTTACGGGCATCAGTCACTGACGCTCCGTAGTCGCCCAAATGGGACAGGCCCTCGAGCCAGTACCTTCAGCAGCCATACATTACCTGGCCATAACACCCCCACCACTGTGTTTCACAGGTGAGGTGGTATGATTTGGATCTTGGGCAGTTCCTTCTCTCCTCCATACTTGGCTCTTGCCATCACTCTTCATCTCATCTGTCCACAAGACCTTCTTCCAGAACTGTGATTACTCTTTTAAGTACAACTTGGCAAACTGTAACCTGGCCATCCTATTTTTGCGGCTAACCATTGGTTTGCGTCTTGCAGTGTAGCCTCTGTATTTCTGTTCATGAAGTCTTTGGCGGACAGTGTTTGGGAATTTTTCTTTATTATAGAGAGAATTCTTCTGTCATCAGCTGTGGAGGTCTTCCTTGGCCTCCCAGTCCCTTTGCAATTAGTAAGCTCACCAGTGCTCTCTTTCTTCTTAATGATGTTCCAAACAGTTGATTTTGGTAAGCCTAAGGTTTGGCTGATGTCTTGAACAGTTTTATTCATGTTTCTCAGTCTCATAATGGCTTCTTTGACTTTCATTGGCACAACTTTGGTCCTCATGTTGATAAACAGCAATAAAAGTTTCCAAAGGTGATGGAAAGACTAGAGGATAGACTCGGTGCTGAGAGCTCTCTTATACCTGCATTAAGGAGGCAATTAAACACACCTGAGCAATTACAAACACCTGTGAAGCCATGTGTCCCAAACATTATGGTGCCCTGAAATGGGGGAACAATATATAAACACAGCTGTAATTTCTACACGGAGAAACCAAAATGGATAATAATACTCTTTAATAAAATCATTATTAAGGGCACTGTATTTGGGCAGTTAAAGAAATTCACCAGGTTAACACTTGTTTTTGATGATTAAAATGGGTCTAGCACAATATGGCAAAATAAGCACCAAAATGAATTGTGTTTTAAAATTGTGAATTCTGTAATAACCATCCTGGTAGCAATACGCCAGATTGTATGACCCATCTTCACTTCTATGATCTCCAATTTCCAACTTGACCAGTCAGGACTTACCATGTGTCCATCCAATCCAGACGTTGAAGGCAACAGTTTCTACAGTAAACCATCATTACAACAGACCATGGGGGGGGGGGGGGCGGTATGATGTCCGTTATTGCCAATTGTCCATTATAACCAAGTAAGTGATTACTGAGTAATAGTGGTAGTTGAACAAGTAGTAGATACAATTGACTGCAAATGCTAGTGAACACACAAAAGGGCACAAAGAACTGGAGTAATTCAATACGTCAGGAGCATCTTCTTTCCAGCAACAATCAGGCTAATAAACACTACAACCTCCAAATGGGCTTCGAACTATATAGACTTGGGGGGCGAAGATAGACTAAAAGCTGGAGCAACTCAGCGGGACAGGCAGCATCTCTTTAGAACATAGATAGATGACGTTTCAGGTCAAGATCCTTCTTCAGACTCTCGGTCTGGAACTGGGAGTGAAATACAGGTGAGTTGATGGTCCTGGATTGCTGGCGGCCAGCGGAGAGGCAAAGATCGGCGGAGTCATTGGTATCGGTCCAGCCAGAGTTAAAAGCTGTTTGTAACATTGTTTAATGAAGTATCTATGGTAGCAATGACTTGCAACTTATACAGTGTACCTACAGTGTAACTAGCAGCCCGTGTTCTTATACATTGCTGTCTGATTACTGTGGGGTAAGCTCTGTCTGCTATATCCAAAATTTGTTATAAAGTAAGTAATAACCAGGGTTTACTGTATTTACTTTGTGAATCGAACCAGTTCCCTGTAATGGAGGAATTAACTGCAGTACAGTAAGTAACACATATTTGTCAAGACAATTCATACAAAAGGATTTTAAAGATACAAATGATATGTAGTTTAAACTGACTCTCCGATCCCACACCAAAACAAAGTTAACTTTTGCAAACTACCATAATGAATACAAAAAAAAACACGTTTTCACTTTTGTCAATTCTGTCCAGCACCCAGCCATAATTATTTTGTTCATCCTCAATTTTGGTATAGCTTCATACAAAAAGCGGAAACATTATAGATATACTCAACTCTACAGATGCTATCAGATCTCCCAAATTAAAATTCCTGTATTTTATTTAAAGTTAATTTTTATTTCCGACTGATACTGTCTGAATATTTCCAGTATTTTCTGTTATTGTTTCAGATGGCCAGTAATTTATATTTGCAACAATATGATTTCATGGGCTCCAATAACCAGGGCATAGTATGTATAATGCAGAAACGGGCCCTTCCGCCCAACTGTCCATACCAACCTAGTTGCCTAACTGTGTTAGTCCCACACCTCTGCCTGGTTGACTTCCCTCCTAGCCTCCTTGACTTCCGTCCTAACCTTTCCTATCCAAACGTATTTTAAATGTCATCATTGTACCCACCTCCACTTTCTCTGGCAACGTATTCCATATATGCACCTCCCTCTGCATGAAAAACTTGCTCTAAAAGTGCTAGTCCACCTACTGCAACAGGTACTAGCATTTACATTTTTTTCTAATGCGAAAGAATTTGCACATGAATATACATTTCATCGTGTATGAAGGTGGTATACCTTTAGAAACATCATTTTTTTTCCAATATTTTATGGACCATTCTGTTTATAAAGTCTAGTTAATTAAATCAGTGGCAAATAGGTCAAACCACTCAGATGAAAAATATGTGAAGGGAAGTTTAAGATGCTGCACTGTTTAATAGCTGGAATGATCTTCACCATAACAATATGCTTCACCAGTAATGAGTTTGGATGAAATGTTTACGCAAGTATTTGCATTCTTTAAATACAACGACTACAAAGTAAATAGACATTCAGCCAGATTCAGCCACTAGCAGTTCTGTGGTGTTGGGGCTAAATATTCTTTAATGGCTAAAACATTAAGTAAGGAGGATGAAGTGGGAGTGCCATACCCGTCTTTCATTTGGAGTACAAATACAATCTGGTGCAAAAATAAAAAATAAAATAAACCCTGCTTAAAAATCTGACTTGCTTTTTTGAAATTAGCAAATGGAAATGCTTGGAGCTGCCCACAAAGTCCTGCTCTGTGATCACTTCTGTTCACCATCAGTGTCAACATTGTGAAGTATAGGTCAGCAGAAGAGCGGCATGCACACTTTTTTCAAAATGTTTCCTCATGTTAAGGAGATTACTAACATTACTGCCATTTATTGTCTGTCCCTAGTTAGTAGGTAGTACTTACTTACTGTGGAATGGATGTGGTTCATGTAGTGAAGGTGCTTCCAAAACGCTGATTAAAAATTATATTATTTACACCAAGTAATGATGAAAGAACGCATCAGGACACAAGGTGCTGGATTAACTCAGGAGGCCAGGCAGCATTCTGGAGAACATGGATAGGTGACATTTCGGGTCGAGAACATGTCAGTATGTTTTGCGACTCAGAGGGATATTTTCTGGGGAACTTGGATGTGATAGTAGTTTCATGCACCTACTGCCTTGTACTTCTTGATGACATCTTCAAACTTGAGATATGCTGCTGAGGAAATTTTGGTATGTAGCTGCAGTGAATTATATAGTTAACTAGACCAAGTGCAGACCCGTTGGGTCTGTTCCCCCAACGTGCGGTTGAGGGGGGGGTGACATTAACCACCCCCCCCGCACACACGCTAACTACCCCCCTTGTTAATATATTATTAATTTGATCCTTTTACCGCATAATCGCCCTATCTACTGACGCATAGCCCCCAACTTGTAGGCGCGTCTAGAGAGGGAGGGGGGGTAGAGAGTGAGGGCAGAGAGAGAAGGGAGGAGAGGGAGGGGGAGAGAGGAGGAGAGGATGGGGTGAGGGAGGGAGGGGGAGAGCAACAGGGAGAGGGGGAGAGCGAGGTGGGGGAGAGAGGAGGGGGAAGAGAGGGAGGGGGATCGCAAGGGTTTTTATCAAAGGACTTGCGAGAGGCGCGACTGGCAGCTCGTTGGGTTTGCAGCGGGGAGGGGGGAGAGGGAGGGACGATGGGGAGAGAGAGGGAGAGGGCCGACCTGAACTCGGTGACGGGGCCGACCTCAGGCGGCGTGCAGAGCCTCGGCAGCTCTCGCGTGACGATTCCCCTGCGATCAACGGAGGAATTTCATTTTTCCCAGAGTGAGTAATGCCCCGCGCGACAATAACTGCCGCCGCCATGTTCAAGCCGGTGGCCTCCAGTGACCGGCTGTGACCTCCGGTGACCTCCCGATCTGCAGAGCATTTTGAGAACGGGGGGGGGGGGGGGGTTTGGAGTGGGCGGGCGGGCGTGGGAGTCCAGCAGTGGGCTTCTGACTCTCTGGAGCGCGCAGGGGATGGGAGGGGTGCGCAGGCGGGAGGGGCTTCGCGAGCTGCGCCAGCTGTGAGTTCAGCGGAACTTATGTGGAGAAAATCAGCGCGTGAGGAGTCGCTGCCCCACGATCTGTAGAACAAAGAAGCTACAGCGGAACACAGCTGTAGAATCTTTGTTCTGCAGAACCTTCTCGATATCTCTGCGCCTTTAATCCACAGCGGCGGGGGGCGGGGCCAGGACGCAGGTGGGCCTGGATTGGTCGGCATGTGATGTCAGCAGCTGCTGATTTAAAGAAAAACAGTAAGTTTTGTGAAGGATTTTATTGAAAATGTACACAGAAAAATGACATTTAATGAGTGGATACGCGAATGTAAAAGTAAAATCGCTAGCGAAATGGTAAAAATCTCGGCGTTTTTGCATCTGGTTTTTGCGGAGTAACGATTCAAAGGCAAAATCAAAGGCAAAATCAAAATGACATACGCCCACACACAGAGTTTTAAAAGTATACTATACCAAGTGCAGACCCGTTGGGTCTGTTCCCGCAATGCGCGGTTGCAAGGGGGGCTGCCTGACGTCATCGTGCAACGCCATGCGCTAGGCGTACGCTGTCAAGACGCTGCGTACGACGTCAATATGCTGCGTATGACGTCAAGACGCTGCGTACGCCCGTGGAGATGCTGCGTACGCCCTCAATGAGCCTGCGGGCCGACAGGCCGTTGACGCGCGGGATTTTCTGACAGTGCAAGCGTGCGGGCCGGCAGCGAGAACTGCGAAAAGCAGCGGGGGACCAGCCGATCTGTGCCTTCCGCCAGCCTGACAGAGCCGCGCCGGGGGGGGGGGGGGGGGGGAGGATTTTTATTAAAAACGAGTACAGAAAAATGACGAAATTTAATGAGTGGATATGCGAATGTAAAAGTAAAATCGCTAGCGAAATGGTAAAAATCTCGGAGTTTTTGCGTGTGGTTTTGGCGAACCATCGAATCAAAGGCAAAATCACATACACCTGTTATACACACACACACAGGAGAGAGGGGTGAGGAGAGATGGGTGAGGGGGGAGGAGACAGGGGGAGGAGAGAGGGGAGGGGAGAGGGGGGAGGGGAGAGGGGGAGGGGAGAGAGTGGGGAGGGGAGGAGAGCAAAGGGGGAGACAGGAGTAGGGGGAAGGGGTGTGGTAGAGGGGGGAGGGGGGGGAGAGAGGGGTGGGTGAGGGGGTAGAGAAGGGTGGGGGAGGGGGAGAGGAGAGGGGAAGAAGGGGAGGGGAGAGGAGTGGGAGATTAGAGGGGGGAGAGAGAGAGTAGACGGGAGAGAGAGAAGAGGGTGGATGGAGGGGGAGAGAGAGGGGGTGAGGGAGGAGAGGGAGAGTTGGAGGGGAGAGAAGAGGAGGGGAGAGTTGGAGGGGGGAGAGAAAAGGAGGTGGAGGTGGAGGGGGGAGAGGTGGAGAGGGGGAGGAGAATAAGAGGTGGAGGGTGGAGGGCGGTAGAAGGGAGGGGAGCAGAGTGGGGGAGGGGAGGGAGAGAGGAGGGAGTAGAGAGGGTGGTAGAGGTGGGGGAGAGGAGAGGGGGGAGGTGGAGAGAGATTGGAGGGGGAGAGAGGAGAAGGAGGGAGTGGAGGGGAAGAGAGAAGAGGGGGAGAGAGAGGAGAGAGAGGATGGGGAGAGAGGGGAGGGGAGAGGATGGGGAGAGAGAGGACGGAGAGAGAGGAGGGGGAGAGAGGAGAGGGGGCGAGAGAGGAGGGGGAGAGAGAGGAGGGGGAGAAAGAGGAGGGGGAGAAAGAGGAGGGGGAGAGAGAGGAGGGGGAGAGAGAGAAGGGGGAGAGAAGGGGGGAGAGAGAAGGGGGAGAGAGAGAAGGGGGAGAGAGAGAAGGGGGAGAGAGAGAAGGGGAGAGAGAGGGGAGAGAAGGGGAGAGAGAAGGGGGAGTGGGAGAGAGAAGGGGGAGTGGGAGAAAGCCATGGGGGTGGAAGGGAGGGACGGATGGGGAGAAAGAGATTAGAGGGGAGATAGAGAGATTAGAGGGGAGAGAGCGAGTAGATGGGAGAGGGGGAGATAGGGGGGAGAGAGAGGAGGGGGTGAGTGAGGGGGTGAAAGGAGAGGTGAGGGGGAGAGTTGGAGGGGGGAGAAGAGGAGGGGGAGAGTTGGAGGGTGGAGAGAAGAGGAGAGGGAGAGGTGGAGGTGGAGGGGGGGTGGGGGAGAGAAGAGGAGGGGGAGAGGTGATGGGGAGGGTGGAGAGGGGGTGGAGAGAGGGAGGAGAATACGATGTGGTGGGGGGTAGAGGGGAGGGGGATAAAAGGGAGGGGGGTTAAAAGGGAGGAGAAAGGAGGGAGGAGAGAGGGTGGTAGAGGTGGGGGGGAGAGGGGGAGAGGGATTGGATGGGGAGAGGGGAGAGAGAAGAGGGGGGGAGGAGGGGGGAGAGAAGGGAGGGGAGAGAGGAAGAGAGAGGGAGAGAGAGAAGGGGAGTGGAGAAGGGGGGGGGTGGGGGGTTGGGGGGGAGAAGAAGGAGGGGAGAGGTGAGAGGGGAGAACAGGGGGGAGGAGGGAGGGGGAGGATAGGAGGGGTAGAGGTGGAGGGGGGGGGTGGAGGGGAGGAGGGGTATAGATAGGGAGGGGGTAGGACAACTTGCTCTATTTGATTTTGCACGCCAGGTTGATTGCATTCGTGGGATCCATTGTGATTAGACATCTGTGAGATGGGTCTGTGAGTCAAGCAGCTGTTTGATTTTAGTGGGCTCACGTGAAGGTTCCAATCTCCTAGCCCTGACCCATTGTGATGTCATATCATAGGTAAATGAGATCCATTGTGATTGGACATCTGTGATGGCACTGTGAGTGATGCAGCAGCTCGCTGGCCAGCAGGATTTAAAAAAATGAGTGGTTGGGGGGGGGGGATTATATTTTAAAATGTGTACGTAAAAACGACGAAATTTAATGAGGAGTGTGTTAGGGGATGTAAAAGTGTAATGTCTAGCGAAATGGAAAAAAACTCGGAGTTTTCGCGTGTGGTTTTGGCGGACCAAGGAATCAAAGGCCAAATCTGACACCCACAAACACACACACCCGCCCACACACACACGCAGAGTTTTAAAAGTATACTAGACCAAGTGCAGACCCGCTGGGTCTGTTCCCCCAACGCGCGTTTGCGGGGGGGGGGGGGGGGGGTGCGGGGCGGCATGCGGCGTCACACATACTAACCACCCCCACACTAACTACCCCCTTGATATTATATTAATATTATTAATTAGATCCTTTTACCCCATGACCGCCCTAGCCACTGACGCATAGCCCCCAACTCGCAGTTGCGTCTAGAGAGGGAGGGGGGTACAGAGTGAGGGCAGAGAGAGAATGGGGAGAGACAGTGAGAGAGGCAGAGACAGAAGGGCAAGAGACAGGGGGAGAGGAGGGGGTGGAGGAGAGGAGAGGGAGGGCGGGGTGGGGGAGGAGGGGAGAGAGAGATGGGAGGAGAGAGAGGGGAGGAGAGAGAGGGGAGTAGAGAGAGGGGGAGAGGGGAGCAGAGTGAGGGGGAGAGGGGGGCTGAGGGGGAGAGGTGTGGGGAAGGGAGGGGGAGAGGTGGGGGGAAGGGAAGGGGGTAGGTGATGGGTGGAGGGGTAGGGGGTTTAGGGAAGGGTAGGGGAGAGGAATGGGGAGGGAGAGAGAGAGAGCGGGGAGAGAGAGAGAGGGGGGGTGAGGGGGAGAGAGAGGGGGGAGGGAGTAAGAGAGAGGGTGGGTGGGAGCGAGAGAGGGGGAGGGAGAGAGAGGGGGAGGGGGAGGGGGAGGGAGAGAGAGAGGGAGGGGGAGGGGGAGGGAGAGAGAGAGAGGGGGAGAGAGGAGGGGAGAGAGAGAGAGAGAGAGAGAGAGAGAGAGAGAGAGAGAGGGGGGAGAGAGAGAGAGGGGGGAGAGAGAGAGAGGGGGGAGAGAGGGGGGGTAGAGAGTGAGAGCAGAGCGAATGGGGAGAGATAAAGAGAAAGGGGCAGACAGAAGGGCAAGAGACAGAGGGAGAGGGGGTGGAGGAGTGGGAGGGTGGGTGAGGGAGAGTGGGTGGGGTGAGAGAGATGGGAGGAGGGGAGGAGAGAGGGGGCTGAGAGGAGGGGAAGGGGAGGGGGGAAGGGAAGGGGTGAGGTGGGGGGAGGGTGGGGAGGGGATGGAGGGAAGGGGGAGGGAGGGCAGGAGGGAGATGAGGTAGGGGAGAGAGGGGGAAGAGTGTGGAGGGAGGGGGAGAGGGGTACGGGGGAGAGAGGGGGAAGAGTGGGGAGGGAGGAGATGGGGTAGGGGAGAGAGGGGAGGGAGGGTGAGAGGGGTAGTGGGAGAGAGGGGGAAGAGTGGGGAGGGAGGGGGGAGGGAGAGGTGTGGGGGCAGTCCATCTATTCCCCATTCCCTACCACCCCCAGTCCTCTCCCTCTATTCCCACACTCTCCCTCCTCACCTCCCCCATTCCACCCTCTCCCTCCTCTCCCTCAATCCCCCCACACCCCCTCTTCACCTCCCCAGGATCTTGCTTGTTCAGAGAGAGGAACACAGAACAGGGAGGAATCAGAGAGCCAAAGACTTATCTCTTCTCCCGATCTGCAGAGCATTTTGAGAATGGGGGGTAGGGTTGGGGGTTAGAGTGAGCGAGTGGGCCGGCCTGGGAGTGGAGCTGTGAGCTTCTGACTCTCTGGAGCGCGCAGGGGATGGGAGGGGTGCACAGGGGGGCGGGGCTTCGTGAGCTGCGCCAGCTGTGATTTCAGCGGAACTTACGCCTTATCTCTTCTCCCGATGGGCAGAGCATTTTGAGAATGGGGCGGGGGGGGGGGGGGGGGGTTGGAGCGGGCGGGTGCGTCGAGCTGCGGCGCGAGCGTAGTTGGAGGGAGAGGGGGGGGCGAGGAGGGCCGGGCTGCCAAATGAAGAAAGAGAGAAGCCTCTTGAATTGGTCGGCATGTGGGATTGTGACGTCAGCAGCTCGTGAGTCCCGTTTAGATTTTAAAATGAGTGTGGGGGGGGGGAAGGATTTTATTTAAAAATGTGTACGTAAAAATGTCTACATGTAATGAGGAGTGGATTTGCGAATGTAAAAGCGAAATCGCTAGCAAAATGGAAAAAATCGCGGAGTTTTCGCATGTGGTTTTGGCGGACCAAGGAATCAAAGGCCAAAAATCTAACCTGAAAAAAATCTGAACGTGACATACACCCACACACACACACAGAGTTTTTAAAGTATATAGATATAGATAGATAGATTCAGATCCACCTTAACTTGCAATATTTAGGGAAAGTAGAGGAAGACAGCTTTAACGTAGCTTGCAGCTGTGCTATTTTTGATCTTTGCAAACGCTGTGGATTCTACATCATTGAAACAAAGTACTTGCACTTTTTGTTGTTTCGATCATATTTTAAAAATCACGTACTTTAATCACGTACACGCTCTAGAATATTGCAACCTTCATATGCCAATTAAGCAGTTTGTCAGTTGTTTGCCACTCTTCACAGTTCTATCTTCATCGTAGAAGAATATGCCAATGTCCAAAATTTATATCAAGATCAATAATATTGTTGTCAGATCTCAATGTTTTTTTAATGTATTCCTGACAGGGATTTCTGGTGTCATCTACAGATTTATATTGGAGAAAGTGTTGCTACACAGGATGTCCTAGTACTGTATCCATTAATAGACAAAACATCAAAATGAATTCATTGGTAAGGCCTTGCTCACTAGTTATGGAATAAACCAACCTTGGGTTGTTGCAATAAAGTGAGAGGGTTTTTTAATGGGTCAACAGATAAGTACAGTGAACTAATCGATCCAGCTTGAAAATATAATTTCATTCAGTTCAAAAATTAGCAATTGCAAGAAAAAAAACCTCTTAATTTTCCTTTTCTGCATCTTTGTCTCCATCTTCCTAAATCCTGAGTCTGCATTTTCCAACCTTTTTTTCCCCCACAATACCCAAGAATACTTTTAAATTTGAATATCCTAAATGTTCTGGTTTAGACTCTGCATTTCACTAAAATGTATTCTGATTGGTTTCTTGCCCTAAAGCAACACATCTGATGGATACTGGATTACAGGAAATCATGCAGACAAGGTTGCAATTAATTTAGGGCAAGCATTGTTCCTTCTCCAGTGAGAGCAAAATACAGGAGAAATACACTAATGGTCCTCTAAATATAAGAGAATAGCATCTGTAATTCTGCTTGGAAAAAAGAAACAGACATTTCACAAATATATGCACAAAGAACGTTGCAGAAAACAACAGCAATGCAATGTTCAACATATACTGCCTCATGGTTCACATCTTAATCAAAATATAATTAACAAAGAAAATCATCAGTAAACCGCAGAATTGATTCTTACCTGCCAATCCATTCACTGGAAAGAGGCCAGCTGAACTGGCAATGCTCACCAGATGGCCATGGTTACGGGCAATCATTGCAGGCAGAAATGCTTTGTAGGTCTAAAAATATGTAACCTCAGAATTACAAAATGAACTATAGCTGACAAAGAAAGTTACAAGAATTTCTAAGAGGAAAATGAAATGTTTACCACATATTTGAAAATTATATGGACAATCATTTGCATCCAAATAATTGATATTAATTACCATCAAATGAAGGAAATGAATACAGTGAACTACAGAGTAGAGAATTTCATGCAATATAGAAATACAGCAAATAAAACTAAAAGTAAAAACTAAAGGCCCATTTGCTGGCAGATACAAATTCACAATATTTGCATTTGAAAAATGCTGTCTGAACAGATATAACTCCTGATATTTCAACCTCACTCTTTATCATTATTACTATTTTAAAATATAGACTGAGCCTTTATCATACTAGTATTTGTTTTTTCCCGCAGATAAATCAGTGCAACAAACCCAAACTAATTAATAGGCCATTCTATTACCATTTTTGTTGTGGCTGATGCAAAGCAGATTATGGTGCACAGTGATGTAAAGGGCATTGTGCAACATCAAGTTCAGCTCACCAATCAGCAATTTCAGGCACCAGAGATGGAAACCATGGTCTTATGGGCCTGTCCCACTTAAGCAAATTTGTAGGCCACTGCTGGAGACTATGCATTCGCCACATGGTCGCAGGTGGTTGCCGGGGAGTCGCCTTCATGGTCGTGAGGAGTTCCCACATAATGGGAACTGGTTGCAGCCTCATTATTTTTGCCGCAAATTTTTAATCATGTTGAAAAAATTAGCGGCGACTAAAATGAAGCCACCATGGAGAGTAGCGAGAATTCTCGAGCCGTAGGTGGGTTGCCAGGAGGCCCTAGTAGGTTGCCAGGTCGAAGATTCTCTTAGGTTCTTGTAGGTTGTCGCCGGTGCTGACTGGTGAATTTCACTGGCCCATTGGGAAAAGAAAATGTAACCAGTAATTTTCAGAACCAAGGATAACCGACCGGTAATGTTAAATGTCCGCCGAGCTTAACAGCTGTGTATCTCAACTTCTTAAAAGTTGTCTCCACTCGTTCTCACCCCTACCCACCTCTTTTAAAGGACTTACCGTACACTGTGCTTTTTAGCTTCTTAATTACAGCACCAACCTTCCTGTTCATTGTGTCTTTATCACATTGGCTTTGCACTGTGTGAATTTCACTCAGACCTGTACCCCGCTTGCATAACGGGCTGGTGAAGGAAG
>CM075977.1:61319755-61343886 GCA_038087875.1 Malacoraja senta | reverse complement strand
AATTAGCATGGCAAGCAGGAATCTGGGAAGAAAGTGAACAGGCAATGGTTCAGGTTGGGATCATACTTCAGACTACACTGAAGAATAGTCCCAACCTAAAACATTGTCTGTCCGTTCCCTTCCCAGATGCTGCCTGACCCACAAGTTCCTCAAGCACTTTGTTTTGCTCAAGATTCTAACATCCGCTGTTTCTTGTATCTTCAGCTTGTTATCTGCCGTCAGAGTCTTGAACAGACCTCGAATAAATTAATGATGTATCTGCAATCTCCCAATCGACCGCACTGAAGCCTTTGCACTTTTTTTAACCTGGACTTTTCCTGTGGTTGTAACATGATGTATTTTGTTTCCCTCTCTTTTTGCACTGCCTGTTGTACTTACATATAGTATGATTTACCTGCATAACGTGTAAAACAAAGCTTTTCACTGTATTTTACTACAGGCTGAAATAATAAACCAATACCAGGTTCAGGCATGTACTTGCTATTCTCACGGTTAAAAAGAGCCCTGACAATTGAATGCCTTGTCAAGAGAAACAATACCATTTTCAATGGGTACTAATCTATAATTGCAGCTTTACAACTCCTAAATTCCCCAAAATTAATTGTGTGGATTAGCAAAACCTTATCGAAATGCTTCAAAGTTCAACAAATTTCAATTTTATTTTGTTTATTTTTAAGCTTTATTATATTTTCAATTGAGTCAGTCATTGAAACATGCAGCCTACAAACAGCCCCTTCAGCACAACTGTCCATGCTGACCAGTACTTGGCCATGATCTTCTAAAGCCTTTGAAATTCAAATGCTCTTCATAGTAAATAGACAATAGACAATAGGTGCAGGAGTAGGCCATTCGGCCCTTCGAACCAGAACCATTCAATATGATCATGGCTAATCATCCCCAATCAGTACTCCGTTCCTGCCTTCTCCCCATATCCCCTGGCCGCTATCTTTAAGAGCCCTATCTAGCTCTCTCTTGAAAGTATCCAGAGAACCGGCCTCCAGTATCCAGAGAACTGGATTCTCTGAGGCAGAGAATTCCACAGACTCACAACTCTCTGTGAGAAAAGGTGTTTCCTTGTCTCCGTTCTAAATGGCTTGCCCCTTATTCTTAAACTGTGACCCCTGGTTCTTGACTTCCCCAACATCAGGAACATGTTTCCTGCCTCTAGCATGTCCGAGCCCTTAATAAACATATGTTTCAATAAAATTCCCTCTCATCCTTCTAAACTCCAGAGTATACAAGCCCAGCCGCTCCATTCTCTCAGCATATGACAGTCCCGCCATTCTGGGAATTAACCTTGTAAACCTACACTGCACTCCCTCAATAGCAAGAATGTCCTTCCTCAAATTAGGGGACCAAAACTGCACACAATACTGCACATATCTAGAATGTTGTCAGAGTTTCTAAAGGGCCTGTCCCACTTGGGTGTCATTTGCGCGTCGTTTACGAGACATCATTTACACGTCACGACGCGCGCATGGCATGCATTACGCCCGCATGGTGCATGGTGACGTAGGCAGTGACACGCGGTCGCGCACGGCGCCCCAGGATTTTGGGATTCACAAAATCTTCGCACGCCACCAGCGTGACGCGCAAATGACGCCCAAGTGGGACAGGCCCTTAACTCCACTGCCTTCTCAGGCAACATGCTCCAGACTCCAAACACCCTTCAGATGAGAAAATTATTCATAAGATTCATTCTATCCTATCCATCCATCCTATTCTTACACCTTCAAATGTTATATACTTCAAGAAAAACAAACTCAACCTATCTGAACTCTCCTCAAATTAAAATGTTCTACCAAAGCAACATCCTGGCTAATCCCCCCTGTACCCTCATGTCTTTCCTGTAGTATGGTGACCAGAACTGCACGCAATACCCTAGTGGAGGTGAGGGGGAGAGCCAGTGAAATTCTACAATAGATTCCATTGAAGGGAAGGAGGTGGTGACTGCTTCAGAAGTGATAAATCTGGCTGTAAAATGTTAAAATTGCCCATGGTTCTCAAGTGGGTTTTTACATACAAAAAGGAAACGCCTCTGAAGCAAAATTTATCATTAAAAAAATCACAAACCATACGTGGGTTTTGAATTACATTTTATGCAAGCCAAGGAATGGCATAATTGTTAGCTGTTAATTGGACATAATCAACCTCAGCAAACTGACAATATCCTATTGAAAGGAAGTGGGTGTTTAAGCTGTCAGGACATTTTATTATTTGCCAAAATATACATCTCAATAGCATAATGATAGAAGACTTACTTTTCCACACACCACTCGTAAGTCTAGAGATTTTTTAAATGATAAATTTAGCTTCAGAAGCGTTTTCTTTTTGCATGTAAAAACCCACTTCAGAACCATGGGCGATTTTAAAATTTTACAGCCACATTTATCACTTTTGAGACTTTTTAGATACCAAAGGAATCAAGAAAAAACACAAATAATGCCTTACTGTTGATGAAATGCAGTGAGCAAACGCGATAATTCCCAATATTTTCAATTTCGATATCTGCACGGCCAAAGTTCGCCAAGCACTTTAGCTGTTGTTGTCCCTTCAGCTCTTGCTTCTCTTTACCTTCATTTCGCTTCACTTTTGGAATTCTGAAGTTGAGTACATGTCTCTCACGCTTACCCCGACTTCCACAATTTTTTACAGCGCAAACATTCACAATTTTGGCGGTTTTTAACAAGTAGGAAAGTACGCGTTTCGTGTATTAACAACATATAACAACAACAACAACAACAACAGCTGCGATATCCTCCAGATGGATTAAGCGACTCCGTGCGTCAAGCCCTATGACCCGGTGACCTTACGTGCAACCCCCCTAATAAAAAAAGTTAGACGTCAGTGTTTACTGAGTGAGCTTAGGGATGGTTAATGGAGTTGAATGCAGATAAATGTGAGGAGTTGTATTTTGGGAAGTCAAACCAGGACAAGGCCTTCAAAGTGAATGGCAGGGCTCTGGGGAGTGTTGTGGAACAGAGGGATCGAGGAATGCACAGCTCCCTGAAAGTGACGTTACAAATAGATGGTCTGAAGAAGGGTCCCTGGGTGTAATCCCTGGGTGAACCAAGAGTTAAGGGTTGTCTTCCCGGAGAGAATGGAGTGTGTTGTTCGTCACTGCTTGATGCTGGGACCATTGCTATTTATGGTTTATTCAACAATTCAAAGCTCTATTTTTCAATGAAATTAATATTAATTTCTGGAATAGTTCTGTATTAGAATAAAAGAGTTGTGCAACATAGACACAGGTACTTACCTCTCCACATCCTTGCTAACATTTTTGCCTTTGTACACAATCACATTTGCTTTCACCGAGACAATATCCTTTTATATCTTGCCTAATTAAGTGCCTGTTTATATGTCTCTTAAACATAATGATTGTATTGGATTTCACCACCACCTCTGGCAGCACTTTTTAGATGCCAAAGGAATCAAGAAAAAACACAAATAATGCCTTACTGTTGATGAAATGCAGTGAGCAAACAGCCAATGTTCACCAAGCACTTTGGCTGTTGTTGTCCCTTCAGCTCTCGCTTCCATCTACCGTAATTTCTCCTCACTTTTGGAATTCTGAAGTAGGATAAATGTCTCTCACACTTATCCCGATTTCCATAATTATTCACAGCGCAAAAATTGACCATTTCGGCGGGTTTTAATGGGCCCGCTACGCTGGAAACAATGGTCAGTGCTTACCTGCAGTTCATCGCGTGTACTCCAGTTGGCATAGCGTAGCAACATAACGGGTCATGGGTGTGACCCAACTGCCGTGCAACCTCCCTATACATATAATAGCAATGTTTACTTTCTCTACCAAGGGTATAGCAAAACAACACATCCCAATGAGTGAGTGACGCTGGAAGGTCGCGCGTGACGTACGGCATCGAGACGCTGCGCACGCCCGGCGAGGTGGTGCGTACGGCGTCGAGGTGGCTGCGAGCCGGGAGGCCGTTGCCGCGCGGAAGTTTTGAACACGGTCAGTTTTTAGGAGCCCCGCGTGATGTCGGGACCAGCTCCGCACAACTCCATACGGCTCCGGCGATCGAAGTGGGACCGGCCCTGCGAGGCCGTACGGCTCAAGCGACCAAGTTAGGTCGCGCTTGCCACATGGAGTCGCATGCTCGTGGGACAGGCCCTTAACTCTTGGTTCACCCAGGGATTACACCCCGGGACCCTTCTTCAGACTATCTATTTGGAACGTCACTTTCAGGGAGCTATGCACTCCTAGATCCCTCTACAACACTCCCCAGAGCCCTGCCATTCACTTTGAGTCTGCCCTGGTTTGACTTCCCAAAATGCATCTCCTCACATTTATCTGCATTCATCTTCATTACACATCCCTAAGCTCACACATTAAACACTGGCGCCTTATCTTTTTTAATATATATATAATAGTAATGTTTACTTTCTCCACCAAGGGCATAACAAAACACCACACCCCATTCCTCTCCCGAAAGGCAAATCTTAACTCTTAGTTCACCCAGGTAGTACATGTCCCGACCTCTAGTAAAACAAAAGGTGCTGGAGTAACTCAGCGGGTCAGGCAGCATTTTTGGAGGGGTCTTAAGGGCCTGTCCCACTTTCCTGAGTTATTCACGAATTCTCCCGAGTTTTCCCCTTGATTCAAACTCACAGAATATTCGTAACGGGTTCGTAGGAGTCCGTAGATATATATATATCAAGGGAAATTCGCGAATACTCTGGAAAATTCGTGAATAACTCGGGAACGTGGGACAGGCCCTTTACAGTGAATGCAGCGCCATGAGACCGGGTTCGATCGCGACTACGGGTGCTGTCTGTACGGAGTTTGTACGTTTTCCCCGTGACCTGCGTGTGTTTTTTCCGAGATTATCAGTTTCCTCCCATACTCCAAAGACATAGGTTAATTAGCTTGGAAAATGTAAAAATTGGCCCTAGTGGGTTAATAAGCGGGGATCGCTGGTCGGCGCGAAGGGCCTGTTTCCGCGCTGTATCTCTAAAGCAAACAAAACGCAGCTGAGTACCCTTCAGCACTTTTGCCTTTTTACATTGGATTCCGGCATTTGCGGTTCGTCGCGTCTACGTTTCCTGACCTTGTCAGCCACTTCGTACACGGATGCTCTCTTGCTGCAGTCGCACAGGTAAGTGTGGACCCTGGAGGCCCCCTGTTCCCGGGCCAGCCGCTCCGTCTCCTTGTTGCCCTCTGCATTGATGTCCCAGAGCACGAGCGCGGTGCCCAGGCGGGCGAAGCGGAGCGCCACGAGACGCCCGATGCCGCTGCCAGCTCCCGTCACCAGCACAATCTCCCCGCTCACATCCTTCCTCCGCACCGGCACCACCAGCATCACCAGCGCTTCCAGGCTGTAGTACAGCCAGAGCAGCAACGTGCAGAGCGTCTCCAAGAAGAAGTTCATCGCGACTAGTCTCCGTCTCTCTGCACCTAGTCCTCTGGTCACCCTATAATCTTTGACCCGAAGCTTGTTGTGGAAAAAAAATAGGAGCGACCTTTGCTCGAAACACGTCAGCAATGGTTCATTGTACGCCCTTCGAGCGGAACAGAAAAGCAACCCCAGTTGTGCAAGCCAGCTCTTCCTTGTTGCACTTCTGCCCTGCCTATCAGGGTTGCGATTCTTGTTTCTGCTTATATTTTGACTCCGAGAGTCAAGAATAAATTTAGTCAAGAATGCCATCTGCAGGTTTAGGAGACAAATTCATCTGAACTTTTCAACGGAAGGAGAAAAAAACTCTGTTGGTTTTGAAAAATGCATTTGTTTACGTTCAGATTTATTATTTAGCAATGTTACAAAATTTTGAGATTTAAAAATAAAGTCTGCAATTTATCCCATCAGATAAAGCATAAAAAGAAGTTTAATTAGACACTTAATTCACTTTCATATCTTCAGTATTAAAAAAGTTATGGCCATTATCATACTCAGAAATTAGCATCTAGTTCCCTATTGCTTTTCCATTGACTTAACACAAAAGCTGTGATCGAGGACAGTTAAAAGCCCATAACTTTCTTAAAAATAATGATAACTGAAAGAAATTTTCAGTTATTATAGATTGAAGCATTCTGAAACAAATATGAAACAATCTTACTTCGAAGACATGAAAGTAAAGCATATAATTAGTTAGTTACCTAATTGTAGCTAATTACAAAATTCAATTACTAGATCTAAACATCTATCAATTTCTTAAGAATAGATTAACATTTTTAAATAGCCTAAATGTCCAAATAACATTCACACAATAATTCACAATATAACATAATTTTTAAATCTAATTTTCATGAATTTACAGGCGAAATGGAAGGAATTGAATGTTTAATACCTGTAAATTAATGGGCATTTAATTCATCTTGTGAGTGAGGTTTTCTGGAACGCGATCTTTTGGAACGTTGATTTGCGGTGAATTTAACCCCGTATTGGCATGAAAAATACTGCCGTTAATTCGGGGAATAAAATCACCGTGTCGCATGAAAAAATGTGAATTAAAGGCTTCTTAAGAAGCACTTTTATACATTTAAAGAAAGCACTTTTGTTTACCTGTCCCATGCGTGAAATCCGTCCCCGTTATCGGCGTTGACGCTTCAGGAGCTGATTTTAAAATTATTGTAGCGCTGACATTGACGATTTAATAAAAATAAAAAATTCACAAATCGCCACTAGGAACGATTCATCAGCCAACGCTTGTACTCCAACACAATATTAACTAGGACAAGGGAGGAGAAACCCGGGTTTTAACCCCGCCCCCCCTTAAAGGCGCCAAAATCGCGCACACGACAATGGCAGAATTACAGCGCGACTGAAGGTAAGTTTTGTAACATACCTATATTATTACCACGTGTGCCGAGGTAAAACTGTGGAATACGCTTGTGCGCTGCAATCCAATCAAATAATATTATACACGAATACAATCAAGCCAAACTCAAAAACAGGAGCAAAGAGATACAGCGTACAGAATATAATTCTTAGCATTGTAGAGAACAGTTCCATTAAAATCCAATTAAGACCAGATAGTTGGAAAAGTTTAATTGTATGTAGCAATCCCGGTGGATCTTCAATTTCTTATTTTTCTCAAGATTTCCACTGGACTATTACAACTTTAATTTATCTTAAAAAATGGTTGTATAATCATATGACCAAGCAAAATTCAAAGTTTATTAAGTCACTTCTGGTTTATTGTTATGCACAGTATGGTGAGGTTCAGATACAATTTTAAAAAAAACTTGATTTCAGTAGCAACAGTGGGACATAGAGTCTAATAACACACAAAATCATTGTTTATTGTTGGTTTGTTATTATCATGTGCTGAGATACTGTGAAAAGCTTTGTTTGTGTGCTATCAAATCATACTACACGCAAGTACAGCCGTTAATATAAAGAGAAAATGACCAGAGTGCAGAATATAATGTTACCCCACTATAGCATCACAGTTATAGAGAAGGTGTAGACAAAAAAGTGCAACGTCTTCAATGAAGTAGGTTGGAAGATAGGGACTACACGCTATCTTATTTGAGGACTGGTTTAAGGCTGGAAAGGGTGCAGAGAAGATTTACGAGAATGTTGCCAGGACTCGAGGGCCTGAGCGATAGGGAGAGGTTGAACAGGCAAGGACTCTATTTCTTGGAGCACAGGAGGATGAGGGGTGATCTTATAAAGGTGTTAAAAATTATGAGTGGAATAGATTGGGTAGATGCACTGTCTCTTGCCCAGGGTAGGGCAATCAAGAACAGTTATAAGGTGAACACCTATAGTTTTAAGATGAGGGGTGGGAAAGATTAAATAGGAACCTGAAGGGTAACTATTTCACACAAAGTGTGGTGGGTGTACGAATTGCGGGAGGAGATAGTTGAGGCAGGTACTACCATAATGTTTAAGAAACATTTAGACGGATACATGGACAGGACAGGTTTAGAGGGATATGAGCCAGACGCAGGCAGATGGGACTAGTGCAGATAGGACATGTTGGCCGGTGTGGGCAAGTTGGGCCGAAAGGACTTTTCATACTGTAAGACTCTATGACTCTATGACTGTAGAGTAAATTGATAACAGTGAGGGAGAATCTGTTCTTGAATCTGGTGGTACATGCTTTCAAGCTTTTGATCCTCTGCCCGATGGGAGAGGGAAGAAGAAGGAATGGTAATGTCCTAAACAGAGTGTAATACAGACCTTCAGAAGCAACCTACATTGGTTCAACCTTGCAAACAACTGCTTAACACTGAAGGAACTCTTCCAGGTAATGGAGTATGATCATTTCAAATCTTTCATCCTCTGCCACCTTCACAATAGACGCCCTTAGTGATAATTACTGTAATTCTCAGTCATTTGACTTGTTCACATTTAAATTTAATGGTTTAAGAAATATATTGGATGTAACAAGTAAAATGGACAAGGGAGAGCCAGTGGATGTAGTATACCTGGACTTTCAGAAAACCTTTGATAAGATCCCACACAGGAGATTAATGGGCAAAATTAGAGCACATTGTATTGGGCGTAGGGTATTGGATAGAAAATAGGTTGGCAGACAGGGAACAAAGAGTAGGGATTAACGGGTCCCTTTCAGAATGGAAGGCAGTGACTGCAAGGCTCGGTGCTGGGACCGCAGCTATTTACAATATACAATATTGATTTAGATGAATGAAATAAAAGTAACATTAGCAAATTTGCAGATGACACAAAGCTGGGTGGCAGTGCAAACTGTGAAGACGATGCTATGAGGATGCAGGGTGACTTGTACAGGTAGGGTGAGTGGGCAGATGCATGACAGATGCAGTATAATGTGGATAAATGTGAGGTTATCCATATTGGTGGCATAAACAAGAAGGCAGATTATTATCTGAATGGTAGGTACACAAAAATGCTGGAGAAACTCAGCGGGTGCAGCAGCATCTATGGAGTGAAGGAAATAGGCAACGTTTCGGGCCGAAACCCTTCTTCAGACTGATGGGGGGTGGGGAGAAGAAAGGAAAAAGGCGGAGGAGGAGCCCGAGGGCTGAGGGATGGGAGGAGACAGCCCGAGGGCTGAGGAAGGGGAGAAGACAGCAAGGGCTAACAGAATTGGGAGAATTCAAAGTTCATGCCCCCAGGATGCAGACTCACCAAGCGGAATATGAGGTGCTGTTCCTCCAATTTCCGGTGTTGCTCGCTCTGGCCATGGAGGAGACCCAGGACAGAGAGGTCGGATACGGAATGGGAGGGGGAGTTGAAGTGCTGAGCCACCGGGAGGTCAGGTTTGTTATTGCGGACCGAGCGGAGGTGTTCGGCGAAACGATCGCCAAGCCTCCGCTTGGTCTCACCGATGTAGATCAGCTGACATCTAGAGCAGCGGATGCAATAGATGAGGTTGGAGGAGATGCAGGTGAACCTCTGTCGCACCTGGAACTACTGCTTAGGTCCTTGAATGGAGTCGAGGGGAGAGGTGAAGGGACAAGTGTTGCACCTCTTGCGGTTGCAAGGGAAAGTGCCTGGGGAGGGGGTGGTACAGGAGGGAAGGGAAGAATTGACAAGGGAGTTACGGAGGGAGCGATCTTTGCTGAAGGCAGACATGGGGGGAGATGGGAAGATGTGGCGAGTGGTGGGGTCATGTTGGAGATGGCGAAACTGACGGAAGATTACTTGTATGTGACGGCTGGTGGGGTGAAAGGTGAGGACTAGGGGGACTCTGCCCTTGTTGTGAGTGGGGGGATGGGGAGAGAGAGCAGTGTTGCGCGGTATGGAAGAGACCCTGGTGCGAGCCTCATCTATGGTGGAGGAGGGGAACCCCTGTTCCCTGAAGAATTAGGACATTTCAGATGCCCTGGTGTGGAACGCCTCATCCTGGGAGCAGATGCGGCGTAGACGGAGAAATTGGGAGTAGGGGATGGAGTCCTTACAGGAAGCAGGGTGGGGAAGAAGTGTAGTCCAGATAGCCATGGGAGTCAGTAGGTTTATAGTGGATGTCGGTCAGAAGTCTATCACCTGCGATGGAGATAGTGAGGTCAAGGAATGGTAGGGAAGTGTCGGAAATGGTCCAGGTGTATTTGAGTGCCGGATGAAAGTTGGTGGTGAAGTGAATGAAGTCAGTCAGTTGTGTGTGGGTGCAGGAGGTGGCACCAAAACAGTCATCGATGTAGCGGTGGTAGAGGTCGGGGATGGGGCCCTGGTACGTATTGAACAAGGATTGTTCTATGTACCCGACAAAGAGGCAGGCGTAGCTGGGGCCCATGCGTGTGCCCATAGCTACGCCTTGTATTTGGAGGAAATGGGAGGAGTCAAATGAGAAGTTATTGAGGGTAAGGACCAGCTCCACTAGGCGGAGGAGGGTGTCAGTGGCCGGGTATAGGTTGCTTCTCTGGTCGAGGAAGAACCGGAGGGCTTTGAGACCATCCTGATGGGGGATGGAGGTGTAGAGTGACTGGACGTCCATGGTGAAGATGAGGGGGTGAGGGCCTAGAGAATGGAATGCGCGGAGACGATGGAGAGTGTCTGAGGTGTCTTGAACATAGGTAGGGAGGGATTTAACCAGGGGGGATAGGATGGAGTCAAGGTAGGTGGAAATGAGTTCGGTGGGGCACGAACAGGCAGAGACAATGGGTCTACCGGGACAGTCAGGTTTGTGGATTTTGGGGAGAAGATAAAATCGGGCCGCGCGGGGCTGGGGAACGATGAGGTTGGAGGCTCGGTCGGGCAGGGCGTGGGAGTTGATGAAGTCGGTGATGGTGCTGGAGATGGTGGCCTGGTGCTCGTCAGTGGGGTCATGGTCCAGGGGTAAGTAGGAGGAGGTGTCCGAGAGTTGGGGCGTGGCCTCAGCTTTGTAGAGATCGACGCGGCAGACTACCACGGCACCTCCCTTGTCAGCGGGTTTGATAACCCAATCTGGGTTGTTGCGGAGTGAGTCGATGGCAGTGCGTTCAGGGGGGGAGAGATTGGAGTGAGACGGGAGTGGAGAAGTTGAGGCGGTTGATGTCACGGCGGCAGTTTTTGATAAAGAGTTCTAAAGCCGGAAGGCGACGAGGGGGGTTCCATGAGGATGGGGTGCGTTGGAGACGGGAAAAGGGGTCATCAATGGGGGGCGAGGACTCCTTCCCATGGAAGAACGCTGTGAGGCGGAGGCGGCGGTAGAAGAGTTCCAAGTCATGGTGGGCGCGGAACTCATTGAGGTGGGGACGGAGGGGGACAAAGGTAAGACCTCTGCTGAGGACAGACCGTTCGATGTCGGAGAGGGGGAGGTCGGGGGGGATGGTGAACACCCGGCAGGGATGGGGGTTGGGGCCAGAGGAAGGCAGGTGGGTGGACTGGGGACGAGGCGATGTGTGATGGGGGGGTCGTGGGGGGTTGGTGGATGGTCAGGGGGTGGGGGGTTGAGAGGGCTGTAGTGTGGGTGGGGAAGAGCAGGGGTCCCATAGTTAGAGAGGGATGGGGAAGACTCAGTGGAACTGCCACTGAGGTTACCAGGGCTAGGCAGACTAGCACTAGGACCCAGTGGAGTCAAACCCAGAGAGTGGGAGTTAGCTGCGTGGGGGAGGAAGTCCGAGTTACCGTTGAAGCGGCGAGGCTGAGCGTCATCGGTAGGCAGGTGAAGGTCGGCGGCAGCATCGACGTGGAGGTCGGTGAAGGCGGCGTCTTGGTGAGTACTGGAGGCGTTCCTCGTGGCCAAGATGGCGTCGCGGGACTCGGGCAGGCGATGCAGGCCAGAGTTGGTGCCTGGAGCCTGCGGGCGGTCGAGTCGCGCAGTGTCGGCGGCAGGAGTGCCATATAGGCGGGATAATTTCAGGTCCTTGGTAGAGTTAAGGTGGGCCAGGAATCTTTGATTGAAGAGGTGGATCTTCCGGCAGATGAAATATAGTTGTGGTCCGTTGCAGGTCTGGGTGAGTGAGGCCCGAAGTTTCGGGAGGGTCAATGCGAGATCCTGCTGGTGCCAGCGCATCGCAGTCAGAGTAGATCTCAGTGCCCGGTTGGAGAATTGTTGGGTATGCCGGTAGATAGCCAGTCGGTACCGATAGTCCGGCTGGGGTCCGAACTGGGAGGAAGGGAACTGGAGCTGGAAGCCATGAGGTATGAGATGGAGGTGCAGGCATGCCCTGAGGAAGCAAATATGGCTGTGGTATCGAGTTTGGGTAAGGATGTGGTCGTAGAGTTGGAGGGCAGGGGGGATCACAGAGGGGGGGCAGTTAGAGAGGAGGCTGTGAAACTGTCTCCGGAGAGAGGAGAACTTCTTCAAAGTAGGCATACCTTGAGGAGATTTCGCAGTGGAGTAGACAAAGTGTTAAAGAAGGAACTGCAGATGCTGGAAAATCGAAGGTACACAAAAATGCTGGAGAAACTCAGCGGGATGCAGCAGCATCTATGGAGCGAAGGAAATAGGCAACGTTTCGGGCCGAAACCCTTGTTCAGACTGATGGGCGGTGGGGAGAAGAAAGGAAAAAGGCGGAGGAGGAACCCGAGGGATGGGAGGAGACAGCCCGAGGGCTGAGGAAGGGGAGGAGACAGCAAGAGCTAACAGAATTGGGAGAATTCAATGTTCATGCCCCCAGGATGCAGACTCCCCAAGCGGAATATGAGGTGCTGTTCCTCCAATTTCTGATGTTGCTCGCTCTGGCCATGGAGGAGACCCAGGACAGAGAGGTCGGATACGGAATGGGAGGGGGAGTTGAAGTGCTGAGCCACCGGGAGGTCAGGTCGGTTATTGCGGACCGAGCGGAGGTGTTCGGCGAAACGATCGCCAAGCCTCCGCTTGGTCTCACCGATGTAGATCAGCTGACATCTAGAGCAGCGGATGCAATAGATGAGGTTGGAGGAGATGCAGGTGAACCTCTGTTGCACTTGGAACGACTGCTTAGGTCCTTGAATGGAGTCGAAGGGAGAGGTGAAGGGACAACTGTTGCACCTCTTGCGGTTGCAAGGGAAAGTGCCCGGGGAGGGGGTGGTACGGGAGGGAAGGGAAGAATTGACAAGGGAGTTACGGAGGGAGCGGTGTTTGCGGAAGGCAGACATGGGGGGAAATGGGAAGATGTGGCACAGTTTAAGAATAAGGGGTCAGCCATTTAGAACTGAGATGAAGAAAAACTTTTTCACCCAGAGAGCAGTGGAGGCTGATTCACTGGATGCATTCAAGTGAGATAGAGTTCTTGTGGCTAGTGGAATCAAGGGATATGGGGAGAAGGCAGGAACGGGGTACTGATTGTGGATAATGAGCCACATTCATTGGCGGTGCTGGCTAGAATGGCCTACTCCTGCACCTATTGTCAATTTATCTAAAATTTGGTTGGTTGGAAACATTGAAAAATAGGTGCAGGAATAGGCCATTTGGCCCTTCGAACCAGCATCGCCATTCAATATGATCATGGCTGATCATCTAAAATCAGTATCCCGTTCCCGCTTTTTCCCCATATCGCTTAATTCCTTTAGCCCAAGGAGCTAATTCTAACTCTCTCTTGAAAACATGCAGTGAATTGGCCGCCACTGCCTTCTGTGGCAGAGAATTCCACAGATTCACAACTCTCTATGTGAAGACGTTTTTCTTCATCTCAGTCCTTAATGGCCTACCCCTTATTCTTAAACTGTGACCCCTGGTTCTGGACTCCCCTAACATCAGGAACATTTTTCCTGCATCTAGCTTGTCCAATCCTTTAAGAATTGTATATGTTTCTATAAGATTCCCTCTCATCCTTCTAAATTCCAGTGAATACAAGCCCAGTCGATCCATTCTTTCATCATATGTCCGTCCCGCCATCCCGGGAATTAACTTGGTGAACATACGCTGCACTCCCTCAATAGCAATAATGTCCTTCCTCAAATTAGGAGACCAAAATTGCACACAATACTCTAGGTGCGGTCTCACCAGGGCTCTGTACATCTTTGGAAAATACTGCACAAAATGCTGTTCAGATAAAGAATTCGTGGTTGCCAAACACTTTAACTCCCCTTCCCATTCCTATATTGACCTTTCTGTCCCGGACCTCCTCCATTGGCAGATTGAGCTCAAATGCAAATTGGAAGAACAGCAGCTCATATTTCTTTTGGGCAGCTTACAGCCCAGAGGTATGAATATTGGTTTCTCCAACTTCGTAACCCTTGCATCCCCCTCTCTCTCCGTCCCTCCCCCATACAGGGGCGGAAAACCCTGGGGGGGCCAGAGGGGACACGTCCCCCCCATGTTTTGATCCATCCTAGTCATCATACTTGTTTCACTGTCGTCCTGTTGAGTTTCACTGTCTGTATATATCGTTATCCCCTAAACAAGTGGACATTTGTGGGCTCCACCTTCCCTTGATCATCGTTACTTTGTGCATATCTTTTATTCATTAGTCTATATCACCGTCTATATATCTTGTTCCTTTTCTCCTGACTCTCAGCCTGAAGGGTCTCGACCCGAAGTGTCACTTATTCCTTTTCTCCAGAGATGTTGTCTGACCCGCTGAGTTACTCCAACTTTTTTGTGTCTATCTATGTTAATATAATATCACTGATATTATTACTCCTGTGACTAACAAGTTTTCATATTTTTATCTAACCTATTTAAAAATAAAAGTAACATAAAATTATCTAGCACACACTAGTTGCTGGGAACATGTTCCCGATGTTGGGGGAGTCTCGGACGAAGTGCATAGTTACCAGTCCGAATTATGTTCAATGAAGCATTCACATATTATTTCTGCTTCAAGTAAAGTCACAAACTAACATATTCACCAATCAAGACATGATATATACCACAATGACATGCAGCAAAATTATAATACAGTATCTCAACTCTTTTTACACATTGCAATTAATGCAAATTCTTTCCACTTACAAACAAAAATGTGGTTGGATTATACAGCGTATGATCAACCTGTGTCAATAGAAACATAGAAACATAGAAAATAGGTGCAGGAGTAGGCCATTCGGCCCTTCGAGCCTGCACCGCCATTCAATATGATCATGGCTGATCATCCAACTCAGTATCCTGTACCTGCCTTCTCTCCATACCCCCCTGATCCCTTTAGCCACAAGGGCCACATCTAACTCCCTCTTAAATATAGCCAATGAACTGGCCTCAACTACCTTCTGTGGCAGAGAGTTCCAGAGATTCACCACTCTCGGTGTGAAAAATGTTTTTCTCATCTCGGTCCTAAAGGATTTCCCCTTAATCCTGAAACTGTGACCCCTTGTCCTGGACTTCCCCAACATCGGGAACAATCTTCCTGCATCTAGCCTGTCCAACCCCTTAAGAATTTTGTACGTTTCTATAAGATCCCCCCTCAATCTTCTAAATTCTAGCGAGTACAAGCCGAGTCTATCCAGTCTTTCTTCATATGAAAGTCCTGACATCCCCGGAATCAATCTGGTGAACCTTCTCTGTACTCCCTCTATGGCAAGAATGTCTTTCCTCAGATTTGGAGACCAAAACTGTACGCAATACTCCAGGTATTGTCTCACCAAGACCCTGTACAACTGCAGTAGAACCTCCCTGCTCCGAAACTCAAATCCTTTTGCTATGAATGCTATAAATCCTGGGTACACAAAAGTGCTGGAGAAACTCAGCGGGTGCAGCAGCATCTATGGAGCGAAGGAAATAGGGCCGAAACCCTTCTTCAGACTGATGGGGGGTGGGGAGAATAAAGGAAAAAGGAGGAGGAGGAGCCCGAGGGCTGAGGGAGAGCTGGGAAGGGGAGGAGACAGCAAGGGCTAACAGAATTGTGAGAATTCAATGTTCATTCCTAGGTACACAATAAATCCTGGACCTTGATAACATATATGCTTAACCATGCACACTACAGATTGATGCAAGCATGTTTTCTGTGAAGGACCGAAAATTATCATGACATGGCCATAGCATGGGTCGTTATTGCTATTGGTACAGAAAACATGCTTCCCACATAATTTATCCACAACAAAATATACAGGTTGCAAGGAATTTTCTAAAGGCATTTTATGATAATAGCTGTTTAAACTAACTATACCCATCTGACAGGTTAAACATTACACTAACTAACAAGAGATGGCCAAAGGACATAACTGCAGCAAATGTTTAAAGGTGTAAAGACGCCACATTACCGGATATTCAGATTAGATGTTTGTGTTGTGAACAGCAATGAAGATACCCAGTTTGCAAGCAACAATTTTTTTAAATATTGTTGATAAACGCTTTTTCCATCATTCCCACTTCAGAATTAACGTTTAAAAAAATGTTTTAATTTTATTTTTAAAATATTTTTATTTATTAGAAGTATTGTACATTGCAGTGATATCAAGCAAAAATAAAATTATACATTACTTGTACCACTTCTTATTTTAAACTTTATAAAGAAGAAAGATAGAAAGAGTTCGCAAAGATAGTGAGTTGGTGAAAGAGTGGTCCAGAGAAACCCGTAGGAACATAAACCACAAGAAAGAGTTAAACAGAAAACCAAAGGAAAAGAAAGAAAAAAATAGAGAACAGAAGAAAGTAAGATAAGATAAGATAAAAGGGATGTACCTACTTCGTATCTTTACACACCCCTCACCAGGTCCTGAAACCATTTATTTTCAACGTTGTGTTGTACCCTATGTTTGTAATAAGTCGATAAATGGAGACCAAATCTTTTGGAAATGATCTGATTTGCCTGCTAAGAGGAATCTCATGTCTTCCAGGTGTAACAGTTCGGACATATTAGAAATCCACCTTTTTATCGTTGGTGTGGGGGCGTTTTTCCAGAATTTAAGTATACGTTTTTTTGCCATTATTAAACCGTAATTAAGGAAGCTCTTTTGGAACGAAGTCAGCTCAAAGCTGGTTTCCATTGTTCCGAAAATAATCAGTTCTGCATTCAGTTTCAGTTTTATTTTAAATAATTTCGTAAAAATGTAAAAGATTTCATTCCAAAATTTTTAAATTTTTATACAAAAACAAAAGAATGTGCTATAGTTGCTTCTTGGGATAGACATTTATCACAGATGGAAGAGACATTTGGATACAATTTACTTATTTTAGTTTTTGAGTAGTATAGTCTATGTAAAGTTTTAAATTGGATTAGAATGTGTCTTACATTAATCGAGCATTTGTGCACATATAGCAAGTGTTTATCCCAACTCTCTTTCGAGATTTTTATAGATAGTTCTTGTTCCTAATCTCTTCTAATTCTATCAGATGATGGTATTTCTATATTTAGGATGATATTATACAAGTATAACCATATAACCATAACAGCACGGAAACAGGCCATCTCGGCCCTTCAAGTCCGTGCCGAACATTTTTTTATTAAATTAGTTGATTCCGCCTTTATATTCATAGCATCGTCTAATAGGTCTGGAGATAAATTTTGATATTCTTGTGTATATTTTTTCAAATAGTTACGGATTTGAAAATATTTAAAATATTGATTACTTCTCAGATTGTGTTTAAGTTGTAGTTGGTGAAATGATAAAAGATTTCCATTATCATACATGTCTCCAAACGTTTTAATTCCTATTCTGTCCCAGTATGTATCTATAATAGATGGTTTAAACGACGGATTATTAACTATTGGTGAGAGAAGCGATAGGTTTCTTAATTTTAAAGTTAATTTTATTTGTTTCCAAATTCTAATTGTACTATGAATAATTGGTTAACGTTAAAATTTCAACTGAAATATCTCCTTACCAAATTTGTGATGTATATGACTGACTGTAGAAGTAAAACCTGGATAAATCCAACGTATAGTTGTGAATGTTGCTCATTAAATAACGACAGTACTGATACTCCATATTAAGAGCATTGATTTGCCATTAAAATGAATTTTGTAATAACGTGTCAACGGTAGCAGTGACAATCGAACACTGGTTTTAATGTCTCACGTGTTCACAATTTAATTAATCCATCTTTATGGTTTAAAACAAATAATAACATTGGGAATTAAAACACATTAGATTGCATTCCATTACCAAACATAGTCAATGTTAGCTCTGAAGACATTTCCAGCACAATAGGGTCGGGAGAGGGGGGGGGGGGTGGTGTGAATCAGTGCAGGATGGATAGATGGTGGTGCGGGCGGGGTGGGGGGGGGGTGCTTGAGAAGGCAATCGGTGCGGATTGGATGGATTGAGGCAGGGGAATTAGTGCGTGTTGGTTGGAGTATATAAAATTGTGAGGGGAGAGCGCGGGGATGACAGTGGGTTGAATGGGGGGGATCTGTGCAGGATGGATAGGGGGTCTGTGCAGGATGGATGGGAGGAGCAGTGCAGGATGAAGGGGCGGAGCAGTGCAGGAAGGATGGGAAGGGGGGTCAGTACAGGATAAATTGGGGGACCAGTGTAGGATTGATGGGGAGTGGCAGGAGAATCAATGCGAGGTGGATAGGGAGATCAGTGCAGGATGAAAAGATTGGGGGGGGGGGAGTAGATAAAGGGAGCACAGGGGATGTCAGTGAGGACTGAATAGAGGCAGGAATGGGGATCAGTGCGGGATGGAGAGGAGGGGTCTCAGGATAAGGGGAGTGGAGGGGGGCGTACAAGAGAGAGAGAGAGGAAGGGGCAGAGGAGGTGGGAAGGAAGGCCAGCGCTCCTCGGACAACACCGGCATCATCGCTGCCTTGGCCGTCCCTGTCAAGCACGGAAATTGCTAACAAAATATGGAGGGGACTGGGGGACAGAATATCTTGGCGGCCACTCGCGCATGCGCACACTCAGACACACGCTCGAGGTTTCGGAGGCCCTGTGAACGGTAATTTCAGCTCAATCCAGCGCTAAATGCAGCTCAACTCTGCCTGTCTCGCCTACAGCCCTGTCTCAATCCAGACAGGGACAGGCAGAGTTGAGCTGGGTTGAGCGCTGCTTCTCTGCGCTGGCTGTGGGCCTGGGGGCACCGCGCCCGTCTGACTCCCGACGTCTCTGGCCACCCCCGGGTGGGGGGGGGGGGGCTCTCGGGTGAGGACGGGGATGGTCCAGTGGCGGTTCGGCAGCGATTGCAGCGCCGGAGACCGGGATCGATCCTGGCTGGTCTGCCGTTTTGGCACGCCTCCATCCTCCAATCACCGCGCTCTATCCTCAGTCCCACCCCCCCCCACTCCCTACTTCCGCCTCTGACTGACACCTCCCTCCTCCAAGGGTTTGTTTAGAAAGCACCATGGCAGAGTGGCAGCAGCGGCCGTTATCAGGCCGGGCGGGGTGCGGGAGGAGGAGATGGAGCCGCCGCCGCTGCTGCCGCTGAACGGGGCCCGACATTCGCTCCGACCCTCCATCACGCCACACTTAGCATCTTTCCCACAACCGTCGCCGACACAAAACGTCACGTTCCTTTTCTCCAGAGATGCTGCCGGACCCGCGGAGTTACTCCAGTTTTTTGTATCTATTTTCGGTATAAACCAAGTTGCCAAGACGGGCAAAATGACTCGACGTTTAGGTTGACCGGCGGCACATTGGGTGGTCAGTGGCACCCGGCAACCGCTAATTTCGAGCCCTGGGACTATGTAAATATTCTCAAACTGCACATGCATTCTTCACAACATAGTAAACGCACCGTATATTAGTCGATTTACTGGTTTATCTCGTCAGCAGGGCCCGCATTTGTTGAGGATTTCTGGGAGCACAGCGAAAGCAAAGATTCATTCTACCTTCTATCTTCCAGTCAGATCACAGATACAGATCACAGCCAGATATGAGCCCTTGGAATGAATGTATGAATAAGTTTATTGGCCAAGTATGTACACATACAAGGAATTTGCCTTGGTGCTCCACTCGCAAGTAACAACACGACATATAGTAACAATTATGAATGATACATAAAACATTAAACATTAATAATAAAACATTATAGTTTAAACATGTGAATGAAATACAATACCATCGCAAAAGGAGGCTACAGACTTGGTTATTGAGTAGAGCTACTACCCGTGGAAATAAGTTGTTTTTATGTCTGGCTATGGTGGCTTTGACAGTCCGGAGTCGCTCTCCAGGAAGGAAGTGCTTCGAAGAGTTTGTGGCCAGGGTGAGAGGAGTCAGAAATGATCTTACCCGCTCGCTACCTGGCCCCTGCAGTGTACAGTTCGTCAATGGGGGGAAGGTTGCAGCCAACAATCTCAGCTGTTGGACGATTCGCTGCAACCTCCGGATGTCGTGCTTGGTGGCTGAGCCAAACCGGACCATGATGAGAAAGTGAGGACAGACTCTACGATGGCAGTATAGAAATGGACCATCATTGCCTGTGGCAGATTGTGCTTCCTCAGCTGCCGCATGAAGTACATCCTCTGTTGGGCCTTTTTGACTGTGGAGTCGATGGTGGCCCCCATTTCAGGTCCTTGGAGATGATGGTTTCAAGGAACTTTTTTAACTCCACAGATGTGACTGGTGTTGTTGATAGTGAGTGGGGTGTGGGGAGGGGGAGCTCTCCTAAACTCTACTATCAATTTCCACTGTCTTAAGAGCATTGAGCTCCAGGTTGTTGCGATGGCACCAGGATGCCAGCTGTGTCACTTCCTGTCAGTAGACAGATTCCTCCCCATCCTGGATCAGTCCAATCATGGTTGTGTCATCCGCAAACTTGAAAAGCTTGACAGAGGAGTCAGTGGAGGTGCAGTCATTGGTGTAGAGAGAGTAGAGGAGAGGGGAGAGTACGCAGCCTTGCGGTGCTCCTATGCTGAGGGTCTGTGGGTCCGAGATGTGCTTTCCCAGCCTCACATGCTGCTTCCTGTCTGTCAGGTTGGTGGTCCACTGACAGAGAGGTTCAGGCACAGTCAACTCAGAAAGTTTGGAGTGTAGTAGCTCTGGCACAATGGTTTAGAATGCAGAGCTAAAATCAACTAATAAAATCCTTGCATAGGTCCCCTGGTGATCTAGGTGCTGGAGGATGAAGTCCAGGTCTAGGTTGACTGCATCATCCACAGATCTATTGGCCCGGTTTACAAACTGCAGAGGGTCCAGCAGGGTGTTTGTGAAATTTTTCATCTTGGCCAACACGTCTTTCAAGGGTCTTCATGACTACAGAGGTCAGTGCAACAGGCCTGTAGTCATTAAGACCAGTAATCCTTGTCTTTTTGGGTACAGGGACAATGGGGAGACTTTGATGCAGGCAGGGACAGTACAGGTTTACAGGGACTGGTTGAAAATGTCTGTGTAGACCAGTGCCAGTTGTTTGGCACAGAGCTTGAGGGTAGAGGGGGAAACATTGTCCTGTCCTGGAGATTTCTGGCTGTTCTGCCTTCTGAATAGCCTCTCTACCTCCTCAATTTCTATCGCTGGTGTTGGAGAAGTGGCCAGACTGATGTTGGGCAGCAAGGAGCAGGTGGGTAGTGGACAAGGGCCCAGTGTTTGGAGACATGGGGTCAGGCTGTAAGTGGGTGCCAAGTGGTGATTGGAGAGGGGTGGGTGGGAAAGTGTCCAGTCTTTGCAGACTGGAGTCAGGCTGTGAGTAGGTGTGAAGTGTTGGTTGGGGAGGGGGTTCCAGGGTTAAGTTTCTGTTTATCAAACCTGCAGTAGAACTCGTTCAGGTCATTGGTCAGCTGACCAAAGATCATAGAGCGGAGCAAGATGGTTCGCTCCGCGAAAAATCCGTAGTAGGTGATGGGTAATCTTCAGCGCCATTTCCGTACCGGCTTCCGTCATGGCGTCCTCATCTACAAGCGGACCGTACTGCTCTGGTATAATTTGCTCGAATCGCCAATGTAGGCGACCCGATCTGTCTTTCTTCAGGTTCCCCACGAAAAACTATCTTTGGTCGGAACGACTGTTACTCGACTGGTGCTGATATGTTGAGACTCAGAACCCAGTGTGTGTTTTAACTTGTTTGGCACATATGTAGCCTGTCTAAACGACACCAAGCGACTGATGTCAAGGGCTTAAACATGTTTCCACACACTTGCCTTTTTTCAAAAAATTGCACCAACAGCGATAATGAAATCGGAGAATGAAACGAGACAGATTGGAGTTGAATGAAGTAGGCAAAGCAGAGAGAAATCACAAGAATATCAATAATAGTTTAAAAAACTGGCCAATCCAGTCCCACCTTCCCCAGTAAATTAACAGCGACACTGCAATAAATTCAGTAACATTGTGTTCCTGTCTTTTGTATTTGTTCTGGAGATTGATGAAACTGACCTAACCTTTGGCAGAAGTTATTGGTTCTAGGCTTGGTGTATGAAGCTCTAGCTGGATTTTTTGTGTCCTTGATCAGATTAAAGACAATTTTGCTCTGTATCTAAGATTCTTGCACAAGCTAATTCAGAGAGATTCTGCTATATCAGGCTGAGAGATTAAAGGATAGACACAAAATGCAGCGGGTCGGGCGGCATTTCTGGACAAAAGGAATAGGTGACATTTCGGGTCGAGACCCGTCTTCAGACTGAGTCAGGGGAAAGAGGAACAAGAGATTAAAACCCCTGTCTCACGGTGAGAGTCGACCCACGAGTGACCCCGAGTTTAAAACAAATTGAACTCGTGGTAATCACGTACAACTAACGTAGCGGGAACGTCAGAACTCATCGATGCACTTAGCGACTCGTGGCGCTAACGGCAGGTACCCGTGAAACTTGTTAACTTTTGAAAAATTTCAAACATGTTTAAAGTTTTCCATGAGTCAAATTTACTGTTGAAGTTAAAAAATTGAAACATTTAAACTCGTAAGAACGTAGTGGCCCGTGAGTTTACCTTAGTGACTCGTGAGTCTACCGTGGGCACTCTTTAACTCAGCGGGACAGGCAGCATCTCTGGAGAGAAGGAATGGGTGACGGGATGACGTTTCCAAAATTCTGCTGCGTCTTTGTGTTACTCCAACACTGTGTGTTCACTTTTTGTCAACCAGCATCTGCCCTTTCTTGTGTATGGCATTATTTGTATCCGTGGCAGTTGATTGTCGCTCCCTTCAGTTTCCCAGGGGACGGGACGGGACTGGTTGGGAGGGAAAGGTGGGATGGGGGGAGCGAGGGTGGGGGGTTGGGGTGACTTAGTACGGAGAAGTGAACTGACTGTGTGGGCAGACACATTGGTAGTGATTGCCCATGGGTTCACTGTCGAGGACTTCATAATGCAGAGAGCATTATAAACAGTGGAGCGATTAACCCTGGAAAGGGGGGAGACTTCTCTCTGAGTTGGACCCAGGAAACTGAAGCAGGAATTTTTCTTGAGGTTATTAACGACAGATAAATGGATGGGAAGGGTTTAGAGGGCTGTGGGCCACATGCAAGCAAATAGGACTACCCCAAGACGCCAACTTGGACCGCACGGCTAAGCTGGGCCGAAGGACCTGTTTCCGTGTTCCCAGTCTCAGCTCCTGTTCTACCGAGTGTGTGGAAGTGGACGGGTGGCTTGGTTGGCGGCGGCCCATGGTGTGGCAGAGCCGGCGTGCCCGCTGACTCCCGTCCCCTCCCCCCTCTGGTCTGGGGCCACGCTGGGAGAGAGCCCCCGAGCACCTGCCCCGGGGCGACTGGCACTGACCTGCTGGCATCGCCGACGTGAAGACGGTGCGAAGCCCCCGCGCCCGGTGCAATGGGCGGGAGCTGGAGAGGGGAGGGAAGGGGTCACACACATGCCCGGAAGCAGAGTGGTGGGGGTGGGAGTAGCGACAGACAGGGCCAACAATGAGATGGAGAAAGACAGAAACACTGACGTGCAAAGGAGACCTACAATAATGCATGATCTCTCTCGCGTCATGGCAGGTGATTGTCGCCTGCACGCTGTTTCTGACGCTAAAGCCTTGGGATCGTTTGCCCTTCGTGTTGGCGTGGAGGGGGAGGGGTATTGTGCTGTTTGATCGCCCCCTGCTATCCCAGGGATAGGGAGACACCGGCTTTTGAGACTGGTGGGAAATCACTACCAAAGTGTCTGCTCACACAGTCAGTACACTCTCCCACACTTGTCTCCCGTACTAAGTCACCCCCCCCTCTCCCCTCCCCCCCCACTCCCTCCCCCCTCCCCTCCCCCCCCCCCCCCCCCGAAGGGAGCGACAATCAACTGCCACGGATACAAATAATGTCTTACACGAAAAAGGGCAGATTCTGGTTGACAAAAAGTAAACACACAGTGCTGGAGTAACACAAAGACGCAGCAGAATTTTGGAAACGTCATCCCGTCACCCATTCCTTCTCTCCAGAGATGCTGCCTGCCCGCTGAGTGACCATACTGAGGGAATTCCGCGTATATGAAGCAGAGAGAAACGTGAGCTACACGGCTCTGCCCGACTTTTGAGAATGGATTCGGTGGTTTGTACCCCACTCCCCCTCGCTGCTCACCCACCCACCCCCGCCC